>JBBBDQ010002205.1:1605000-2132500 GCA_037127315.1 Ascarosepion bandense | reverse complement strand
TCCTTAATTGTACAATCATTAATGACGTTTTGTTTTAGGGACTGAAATCACGAAGACCAAGAAATTTTTTAACTTAGCTTTAACTCAGAAGACCATGTCTATCGAGGAATAAGATTATTTCTATCGAAGCAGGTTCCAGAAATTAGTTCATGCAAACAAAAATTCAGAAGTCGCATAGAAATGAGTATATATACGGTACTTGACTAGAACACAAACTTATATTAACCGCCAACGGTAAAGTCATCGTTTAAACCTAATTTAGACCGAAAGCTACAATAGCTAAAAAATTACTAAAAGTTCAATCGGCTTAACGGTATTTACCCACTTAAGGCGAGATGTGACACAAGGTCTTTTAAATGTGGGTCTTCATAGCCAGGCCAAAAATATCTGTCTATTTTTCCCCAGTCGGGATTCTACCCATCGGTGGAACCAAGACTGGGTTTGTGCTCTCCACCCGAAGGCAGAGAGCTGACAGTGCCAATAGTAGGAGGGGCAAATGCCGACCTCCAACGGTAAAGTCATCGTTTAAACATAATCAAGACCGAAAGCTGCAATAGTCAATAAATTACTAAAAGTTCAATCGGCTTAACGCTCGACCGACTTCAAATTTTTCCTTCTTCATTATTTTTTCTTTTCTTTTTGTTTTTTCCTCCTGACCATTCTTACTTGACTTCAGCCTTCTTTTTTTCCTTCATTTCTTTCTCTCATTTCTTATTTAAAGGATTTCTGTTTTCCCGTTTTCTTCTCATACTTATTACCTTCTTTTTTCTATTTTTAATTCTTTCTTTCTTTTTCTTATTCGTTTCTTTTCGTTCATTTTTCTCCTGACCATTCTAACTTGACCTCAGCCTTCTTTTTTTCCTTCATTTCTTTCTCTCATTTCTTATTAAAAGGATGTCTGTTTTCTCGTTTTCTTCTCATACTTATTACCTTCCTTTTTCTAGTTTTTAATTCTTTTTCTTTTTCTTTTCGTTTATTTATCTCTTGACCATTCTTACTTGACTTCAGCCTTCTTTTTTTCCTTCATTTCTTTCTCTCATTTCTTATTTAAAGGATTTCTGTTTTCTCGTTTTCTTCTCATACTTATTACCTTCTTTTTTCTATTTTTAATTCTTTCTTTTTTTTCATTAATTGATTCTTTCAATTATTTTTACCTCTTTTCATCTTTAACTTTTCCCTCCATTCTCTCTTTCTCTCATTTTTTCTATTTTCCCTCTCTCTTTCTGATTTTTTTTTCAATTACATCATTTCTTTTTCATTGCTGATTTTGTTTCTTTTACGTTTCTTCAATTTATTTTCTTCACTTCTTCTTTTCTTCCTTTCTCTCCTCATTTTTTCTAATCTCATGTCTTTCTTATTTGATTATTCTTTCATTTTCTTTCTTTCTTTTCCTCTATCCGTCGCTTTCTTTTCTTTTACTGTCTTTTCATTCGTTCCTTTTCTCTCAATTTCTCTCAATTTTCTTGTCCACTAATTGAAGCAAAAAGACCACGGGAGTTTGACCTGTGTTTGAAAGAAGGAGCCAGCCTACTTACAGGCCACACATCTATTACGCTGGCGAATTCATCAAACAGCCAACTTTCCCAAAGAATAATTGCCAATTTATGATAAACTGGCCGTTGGTCAACGAATCTCGTGGATCGTCAGGCTAACAGGTCTCTCAGTTCGTGTATGCAAGCAACCCTTTAGCCGGATAGTCCAAGCCGCTCTAGGCGTTGCCAAAATGAAGCGAATGTAGGTATTTAGTTTAATTATGTCATATTTATTGACTCTTTCGAACTGTTCTATTTTCAACGCTTGTGGTTAACATTTGTGGACGCATGAATACACGATTCCCACTTTCTTCACTAACATTTCGAGTTTGCGATCAGTCGTTCTTCAGAGAAAAGTAAGTAATGTTAAAGAAGTTTTTTTTATTTTTGCTTTTTCAATGTTGTGAAGATTCTTATCCAGTTTCAAAACAACATCAGTAGGAAAATAAAAAAGAAAAAAAGAATATGCTTTTTACTAAATGAGATTACGAAAAATAATGTCACTAAGATAATTAGTTATAGACTACTTAAAAGTAGATAATATGAAATGCTTAATAAAAAAAAAAGACAGTATTTACATTATCCGGACTATTGTCCTCATCTTTGTTGCCATTTGTACGACGTTTCACCCGTTGTACACTTCGACATTCTTCAGGTGTTAGGAATTACGAACTTTTATTACAATCACTGGGGTCTATCATTCTTATCCCTTGCGTAGTAATGCGTCTTTTGGAAGCCATGAGTTGTCTCCCTCTAACTTTGCAAATTACTTGTTCACCATTGATGTAGCCTGACAAAGACTAAAGAAAAAAATTATTTTATCCAAATCAGTTAGCTAAGTGCCATCCGTGAAACATGATTGGGCGAGCATGTCTCTATCGATCCATGACTTAGATTTTCCCGAGGTAGATTGCCATTTCTTTCTGTGATAGACTGGTTGCCAATCAAGGCTACAGAACCTAATTCCTGCTTGAATTCGAACTCGTCTCTTCGATTTCTCATTCCGAGTCGTTTTCCATTACACGACAACGCAAAGCTAATAAGTCAGTCAGATAAGTGCCATACGTGATGTATACTTGGGCGACCATGTCTCGAAAGAGCCATGACTGACTGGGGAGAAGATTGCCCCGCAGTAGGCTACCATTACTTTCTGTTGTAGACTGGTTGCCAGTCAAGGCTATAGAACCCAAACTGTCCTATTTTGTACACCATAACTGGAGGAAAGAGACGGATTAATACCTTTCCCAAGGGTATTTGCTCGTAAAACATGAAAAATAATGTGCCAGTCATGTAGGAAGAATTACTTTTCGAATGTGGCTCACGAAATTCTGACACTGGTATGTGGCCTACCTTAAAAAGCATATAATCAAGAAGCATTTTAACCGTCTGGAAAAGGGTAGAGTTATGGTGAAGGTAAGTAATTAGTTTCAACAAATAGCGGAATATTTTTTCTATAAATATATTCTTACTGGGGTAAGACACATTTAAACCGAGTAGGCGATATACTATACCAAAATCTCGTAGGTCAGTCAGTTAAGTGCCATACGTGATACACGCTTGGGTGATCATGTCTCGAAAGAGACATGACTGACTGGGCAGAAGATTATCCCGCAGTAGGTTGCCATTGCTTTCTGCGGTAGACTGGTTGCCGACCAAGGCTATAGAACCCAATCTGTCCTGTTATTTAACCCATAACTGGAAGGAATAGACGGAATAATACCTTTCCCAAGGGTATTTGCGCGTAAGTGAATGCAATGATTTCGGCAGGAATTCGAACTCAGCTCCCCGATTTCTCGTTCCGAGCCGATATCCAATGCACCACAACGCAGAGAAACAAAAAAAAAAACCCTATGGTCACTGTATCTGGTAACTTAAGATTAAAGATTTTACATCACCAGCCATTGTTAAAAGACAGATGCTTGACCTCCATACACTTGCTATTTATATTAATCTTCCAATAAAATTTGTCAAAGAATCGTAATTTAGAATTTTGTCATGGCTCTTGCTGTTTCAGTTCCACTCTTAGATATGATTGCTTCTCTGTCCTAAATTCTAATCGATCATTTATTTATTTTTATTTTATAATATTACCAAACTCGTTATTTTTTTTTTCTTTTACTCTCCATTTTCTGACTCGTCTCGTGTTTTATGCATTTTAAATTAAATGGAACCTGGTTGAGCTGAAAGGAACTGGTTGACAATTACCAAAAATAGGTTTTTCTTTTAGTCGGAAGCCATTTCCATAAGAAATCAGCTTCATGGACATTTATAGAAATGGTTTATGCAATTATTTGTAATTAGATTATCAGATACACAGGCCGAGTGAGGGGATAACGCCTTAGGTAAGTACTTGTTTGTTGGCTAACACACACACACACACACACACACACACACACACACACACACACACACACACACATACATACACACACACATATACATAGACAAAAACAAACACACACATACAGACAAACACACACACGTTTGTGTGTGTGTGTGTGTGTGTATGCGTGTGTGATTGCTTTTGGAATGTAACACTTAGCAGCGAATTTTAATATTAATATTATTAATTTGCATTAACAGCTTTAAATTTTTGGTGTTTAATACTTGCGTGTCTGTGTGTGCAGTTTACACATATTCAACCACCCGCTTATAAAGAGAGAAAGAGAGAGAAAATGTGTGTATGTGTGTGTGTGTGTGTGTGTGTGTTGTCGATTAAATGCGATTAATGGGTAGCAAGTCAAGGTAGATTTCGCGAATGTTGGTGAACGACGGACTAGTTAAAATAAATACACATACACACACACATTTATGTAAAGAGAGAGAGAGAGAGAGAGAGAGAGAGAGAGAGAGAGAGAGAGAGAGAGAGAAAGAAAGCCGGTGAGAGAAAAATAAACATAGTTGAGTAATTGACTGCAAATTCACTGTGTGTCTATCTAGTTTTGATCACTTTATCTATCTATCTATCTATCTATCTATCTATCTATCTATCTCAGTCTATCTATCTATCTATCTATCTATCTATCTATCTATCTATCTATCTATCTCATCTATCTATCTAGTCTGTTCATTATCTATCTATCTATCTATCTATCTATCTATCTCAGTCTGTTCATTATCTATCTATCTATCTATCTATCTATCTATCTATCTATCTATCAGTCTCTTCTAGCTAACTCAAAATTTGTTTATTATCTATCTATTTATCGATTTATCTATTTATCTATCTGGGCACCTCGGCGTGGTGTAATCGTTGACAAGCTTGTTTCCCTAGAACCTGTTACAACGGAATAGTGAGTTCGACCCTCACTATTTGCCCCATACCTTTGCCCTCGTGCCGCATCTGAGCCGTGCTTAGAAAATGTACTATTTATCTATCTAAGGCACCTTCTGCTATCTGTCTGTGATCAATCTATATGTTTTACTGATTCATTCCTGTTTACCCTCAATCTACAGTTGTCCCCACAGTAAACTAAAATTGGAAAATCTAAATTTAAGATCCACTCAGCTGGATGGCCATATTTTTTCAGACATTTTAAATGGCCTACCAATCATCTAATCAAAAACTCTCACACACACAGAAGATACACGCAACCATCCATACACTTGTGTGTATTGAGCTTCGTTGATTCAGCCCCACTGTCTATGTGTAGACCTCACATATTTATATACCACGAAGCAAGTGTTATTGTTCTTCACTCTCGCTCACATACGTACGCACAGACATAAACACACGCACACACTATATACTAACCAATAGTTTACTTGTAGGAGATAGGTTCGGCTATCACCCGTTCACACTCCTCCGATATATTTTGAACAGGAGCCAGTCAGGTCTCCTTTCCTCTTGATATCCCTTCCGAATCCTGCTTCGACATCCACATGCTCAAACTCATCAGGATTGCTTTCCTATATCTCTCTTTCTCTTTATCCGTTCTAGTAGTATTAGATTCCCCAAACCCTCCTTCCTTATTCTTCTTCAGGGCGTAGGCGATCATGGTTTTCCACGTTTCCCTATTCCTGGTGGCTCTGTGCACGCCTTCTCCTGTTACACCGTGCAATCCTCGTTCTGTCATCCACCTGATTAGGTCCTTCAAATATGTTATCCGTTGCTTTCCCCTGTCTCCTTTTCCCTCTATCTGGCCTTGTTAGTATCAGATTCTCCAAGCCCTCCATTCTCATTGCATGTCCCAGGAACTGCAGCTGTCTCTTCCTGATGCTCAGTATTAATTTTTTTTTGTTTCCATCATTTCCAAAATCCTCATCATTGCTCACATGCTCGATCCATGAGATTCGCAGCATCCTTCTGTAGAACCATATTTCAGTTGCTTCAAGTTTTTCCTTCATCTTTGATGGTATTGTTCAGCATTCACTGCCATATTGAAGAACGGACAGCACGTAACAATCCAGTACTCTCTTCTTAGTTTCTAGCGAAATTGTCCTGTTTCTTAATACCTTACTCAACATCTGGAATGCCAATTTGCCTTCGGATCTCTGTGTCGCACTTTCCGTCTTCTGTTATAACGCTTCCCAGGTATTTAAATTTTTTATACCTGATTGATTCTGGTACCCCCGACCTGTATTTGGTATTTTGGGCTGCCCTTTTTACTGATGACCATGCATTTAGTTTTCGTGCAGTTTTTCAGCCGTCTCTATCTGATGCCAAGAACATCATTATTTTCTCTCCAAAACCTTGTCATTGCTCACATGTTGCGTCTATGGTATCTTCAGCATCCTTCTACAGAACCATATTTCTGTTGTTTCGAATCCCTCTTTCGTCTTTAAGGAGATTGTCCAGCATTCGCTGCCATATAAGAGAACAGTCAGTCAGTTAAGTAGCACGCTTTGGTTGATCTTCTCGAAAGAGACATGACTGACTAGACAGAAGATTATAGGTTACCATTGCTTTCTGTGGTAGACTGGTTGCCAGCCAAGGCTATAGAACCCAATCTGTCCTATTATTTAACGCATAACTAGAAGGAAGAGACGGATTAATCCCTTTTCCAAGGGCATTTGTGTGCAAGTGAATGCAAGAACAACAACTGGAATTCGAACTCGGCTCCCTGATTTGTCGTTAGTAGTCGATATCCACTGCACCACAACGCACATATAACAAGACACATATCACATAACAGTCCAGCACTCCTTTTTTTTTTTTTGAAATACATCCTTCTGCACTTTCAATTTTTTGTCAGAACAGTTCCAAGGTATTTAAATTTCTGCACCTGTTTGATTTTCGTGTTTCCGACTTGTACTTGGCATTTTAGGTTCCTCTTTTTGCTGAAGACCATGCATTCAGCTTTCTTGAAGTCTATTCTTAGTCTTGTTTTCTCGCTTTCTCTTGCTACATTCTGTAGGTTCTGTCTTTCGTTTTCTCTTTCTGTATCAGTTCTATGTCTCATTTTGAATTTTATTCATAGCGAAAATTAATTCAATTCAGTGTATTTACTGATCTTTTTTTAGTTGTAATTTCTTTCTACTTGACATTTTCTTTCATTTTTCCAAAATTTTTTTCTTTTAATTCATTTTTAATTCTTTTTTTCTTTTTCTTTTCCTTACTTTCTTTCTTGCTTTTTGAGTTTTTCTTCCCCCACCCCACTCTTTACTTTCTTGTATTTTCTTTCGTTTCTTTTCTGTTCACTTTACAATGACTTAGCTTTCAATTTTCCCTTTCTTTCTTTCTTTCTTTCTTTCTTTCTTTCTTTCCATGTAATTTATAAATTGATTCATTCGTTCTTTACATTTTATCAACCCGTTTCAGGTTATTTAGTGCCACAAAATCTTTTTAAATGGTAAGATATTTAAAAAAATAATAATAATGAGCTAAATCCACTGCTAGGAAGATTGGGTCATTGTGTCAAGTCTGGAAGTTTTTTTCCGCCTGAGTTCATCTTGCACATATACAAATCAACCATCCGACCGTGCATCGAATACCGTTGTCATATCTGGTCGGGCTACCCTGCTGTTCATCTCAGGGTTCTCGACAGGCTCCAAGGGAGAATCTGTAATGTGATCGGTCCTGACATGGTAGCTCGATTCCAGCTACTTTCTCCCTGGCGGGATGTGGCTTCCCTCTATCTGTTCTTCAAATATTTTCATAGCTTCTGCTCCGAAGAACTTAGGCCACTGGTGCCCCCATCTACAAAAATTACTCGAGCAACCAGACCGGCAACAAGGTCCCACCTTTTTGCAATTAAATCTACCAAATGAAGCCGAAAATTCTACTCTACCAGCTTCTTTTCTCGCACTTTCCGCCTGTCGTTCTCGCTTCCGTATTCTTGCTCTCCTGACGGCTTCAACCTGCTGGAATGTAAATGCAATGTCAATTCCCATCTCGTATCCACTTGACTCCAGTCCTTCCCTCGTCCTTTCTACCTCACCTATATCTTTTGATTTCTTGCTCTACTTTCGCAACTGTCATCACACCTGTATTCTCATGCTTCTGTTGCCTTTTCTCTGAAACCCGTGCAACTTGTTCGGCTTTCTCTTCGCTCTCATTCTGCTTAAACTTTTACTCTCTTATATCACCCCCAGAGCATCAGTGGTACCGCCTTGCTTGGAGTGAAACGATTAAAAAAATTAGTTATACAAATCTTAATATTTAATTTATGGTTGGGAAAGAAGAGATGGAGTTATACCTTCCCCACTGGTATTTCGTAATTGCATTTAATGAAAACAACTGGAATCAAGACTCTCCAATTTATTTATTTTTTATCATTTGTTTATGATACTAAGAAGAAAAGACAATGAAAGAACAACAACTAAAAAAACAAAAGGCAACGACTGACATCGCATTTAAATTATTGACAGGGTTGACAAGTGAATCAAGAAGCCGGATGAGAGTTTCACAAACGAGAGTTCTGATGGAAGCAACAGTTAACATAGAACTTATGTTTACATCTAGACAGTTCAATTGTAAAATGATAAGACCTTGGCGCCAATCAAGTCATTCAGTCAGTTTAAGCGTCATACGTGATACACGACAAGGTTTTGGAGAGAATGTAAATGAAAAGGAAACTTATCTTTAGCATCAGGGAGAGAAAGCTGAAATTTATGGGACACGTAATGAGGAAGGCGTTGTGGTGCAGTGGATATCAGCTCGGAACGAGAAATCAGAGAGCCGAGTTCGAATTCCAGTTGAATATCCTGCATTCACTTACTCACAAATACCCTTGGGAAAGGTATTAATACGTCTCTTCCCTCCAGTTATGGGTTAAATAACAGGGCAGAATAGGTTCTATAGCCTTGGCTGTTAACCAGTCTGTCTACTGTGGTATAACCTTCTGCTCATGTATATTTCGAGACATGATCACCCATGCGTGTATCACGTATGACCTGGTCACCCAAACGTTTATCACATATGACCAATCACCCAAATGTGTATCACCTATGACCTGATCACCCAAGCGTGTATCGCGTATGACCTGAATGAGGGAGAAGGGTTTGGAGAATCTAATACTCAAATGACAGATGGAAGAGAGAGACAGAAGAAAGCAGCTCGAGACATACCTGATGGGTTTGAGCAGATGGACGACGGAGCGAGCTTTAGAAGAGATACCAAAAAAAAGAGACATGACTGACTGGGCAGAACATTTTCCCACAATAGGTTGCCATTACTTTCTGCAGTATACTGGTTACCTACTAAGGATTTAGAACCTAATCTGACCTGCTATTTAACCCACAGCTGGAGGAAGAAGCAACGGATTATTATCTTTCTCAAGGGTATTTGCACGTAAGTGAATACAGCGAACTCCATCGGAATTCGAACACGGTTCTCCGATTTACAGTATTTACAGTATTAACTTAATAACATTTGTTTATTTTAGTTTGAATATTTTGTTGTATTTTAGTTCGTTTTGTGTATTTCATCGCCCCCCCTCTTTTTCAGTTGATTATCACTGAATCTTTTAGATATATTTTGTAATTATTAGCAGATTTTTACGTCATGGGTTTGTTTTTCCTTTTTTAGGCGCCCCTTTTAAATATGTGGTATTGTGGTGCATGAACAATGTGGAGGTGATGGATGAGTTCTTGTGGTGAATGTGCAAATTGTGAATGAGTGATAGGGTCGTGAAAGTGTTTAGCGAGGTATATGATAGTTACGGAAGACCACCCTCTATCCAGCCCACTTTTTTAGGCGATGTGCCACATTTTGTATAATTTTATACAAATAAATATCTACATTATTCGGACTATTGTCCTCATCTTTGTTGCCATTTGTACGACGTTTCGGCCGTTGTACGCTCCGGCCTTCTGCTAGGAATGTAGAACCGAACCCTTTATTACAATCACTGGGGTATATGATCTTCATTATTTGCGTAGTAGAGCCTCTTCTGGTAGTCATCTAAGATACTGGCTCACCATTGCTGTAGCCTGGTACTGAACTCACAACTCTTTAGTTCAAGTCACAGGAACTAACCAACGGCTATATCCACTGGGCCATGTGTCCTTAACAACTGAATTTTTGGGACTTATAAACCTAATTTTCAGTACCTTTTTTTTACCAGAGTTTATATTGCAATTTTTTTTATGTTAATAGTTTTCTCTAGTATTTTTGATGTTAATGGTTTTATCTAGCAGTTTTTACCAGAGCTCATATTGCAATTTATGACACTGATGATTTTCTCTGGCATTATGTACTGATTCCTTAAGTTTACGCAGTTTCCAGTGGCATCCTGTACCTATTATTTCAATTTCATCCCATAGGGTGCGGTGATTACATTTCTCCCTCCATATGGGGTCAGCTACGCCTGATTTTTCTATCTTGCGGTGTTCTTGTAGCCTGACCTCAAGACTTCTTGTTCTGAGCATATATTCACTGCTCCGCAACTCACATAAGCCAATCTAGTCCTGTGCTTAAATTCATAAACTCGAATTACCATAGAAGAAAATTATGAGAACTGTTACCATGAAAGTTTTTACAGAAAATACACAGGGAAGGTACGTTATGGCGGTGAGAAAATGACTAGGGCCTAAGTACCAGATCAGGACCAATAATATTACAGATTCCTCTTTGGATTTTAACAATAATCTCTAAATGTGTAGCAGAAGCACTAGACCAGATGTAGCAGTAATATTTAAAGAAAGTACGAAAGGTTGACTTACAAATATATAAAACTAGCGTTATAACCCGGCGTTACTCGGGTGTAATGAATGCTTTAAAACTAATCTATGCTCCTGGATCTCAGACTCAGCCTAAAGAATATTTGTGTGAAGTTTGGTGAGAATCGGATAAAAATTGTGGATTTATATAAAGGACATACAGGCAGATAAACAGACACATAAACAAACATCTTGCCTTTTATATATATATTATCAATTTTCTGCACTATTGTAAGAACTGCAACCTTGAAACTTCTGAATATCGTTTCTTATGTCTTTGTCTATGAGTGTATCAAATTTGATTAAAATCGGACCACTCCTTCTATAACCCGATTTTTTCGATTATCGATTTTCGATATTTATCGGGGATACCTCGACACAACACCTAGCAAAGAACACTCGCAGATGCTTATAGTACAACTGTGTAAATTTTCAAGAAAATTGGTTCAGCCGTTTCGGAGTCTATAGGTAACGGACACACAGACACACACACAGACACACACACAGACAAATTTCCATTTATAATAATCTATCTAAATAAGTTGAGATAGATAGATAGATAGATAGATAGATAGATAGATAGATAGATAGATAGATAGATAGATAGATAGATAGATTAGAGAGATACTGGAGTAAAAAATTCTCTGGTTCGGCACAGTGAATCAACTGCAAAACTAACAATTCTATCTATTTTAAGTTTCTATTCTGTTATTATCCATTAAAATACTCTCGCATCCACGGTTTCAAAACATGATATTCCCGAACGTTCTTACACTTAGATGCGTTTAGCTTTCATTTTTTTCTAAAGTTGTTATTTATCGTTTCTTTCCAAAAGTTTTTTTTTATTTATAATCGATTTTCTTTCATTTCTCTCAAGATTTTTTTTTTTTTGCTTTCTCCCTTTTATTTTTTTTTTCATTCTTAGAAAAAAGAAAATCTTATCCACCATTTTTTTCATCCATTTTTTTTCCATTTTTTTCTTATGCTTTCATTTTTTCTTTCTTTTTTGTTTTTATCCTGGTTTCTCACCGTTTACGATTGTTTTCTTTTTACTTGCTGTTCCCTCCATTTTATTTTATTTTATTTTATCTTATTTTCCTTTCTTTGTGCCGATGAGTTGGTGGATGTGCACGTGGTGCAATCGGAACGTGGAATAGAGTTCGATTTTATTTCGAATTCATTATAGTCACATACGTGGTAATTGTGCGTTGTGGTCCAGTGGATATCGGCTCGAAATGAGAAATCGGGGAACCGAGTTCGAATTCCAGTTGAATTCATTGCATTCACTTACACGCAAATACCCTTGGGAAAGGTATTAATCAGTCTATTCCTTCCAGTTATGGGTTAAATAACAGGACAGATTGGGTTCTATAGCCTTGGCAGGCAACCAGTCTACCGCAGAAAGCAATGGCAACCTACTGCGGGATAATCTTCTGCCCAGTCAGTCATGTCTCTTTCGAGACATGATCGCCCAAGCGTGTTTCACGTATGGTACTTAACTGACTGACGTGCAAATTATTTTGTGAGAGGTAAGTGACTATCAAACACGAGTTCTAAGTTTGGTCACCCCGACGTGGTGTAATGGTTAGCAAGCTTCTCTTGCTGGAACATATTACAACTGAGTAGTGTGTTCGATCCGAACTGGGTACCCAAAACTTTCGGTCTTGTGCCACATCTAAGCGGTGCTTAGCAAATCTGCACGCTAATTCTAAGTTAAATATCAGTATTTACATCTGGAAAATCATTCGATCGATTAAGTACCATACGTGATACACGCTTTGGGCGATCATGCCTCGAAAGAGACATGACTGACTGGACAGAAGATTATCCCGCTGTAGGTTGCCATTGCTTTCTGCGGTAGACTGGTTGCCGACGAAGGCTACAGAACCCAATTTGTTCTGCTATTTAACCCATAACTGGAGGGAAGAGACGGATTAATACCTTCCCCAAGAGTATTTGTGCGTAAGTGAATGCAAGGAATTCAACTGAAAAATCATTATTTTTCTAAAAAAAAATTAATGCAACATTCACTCTAAAAAATAATTATTCTTATAAACTAAAATATGTTTCGTTTGTAAATGTCTCGCTCAGGGTTGATAAGCCGTAAAAAACAAATCAACTATTTCTTACGGTTTATTACGTATTCTTTCCTCTTTTAATAATTTTCTCTTTATATGCTCCACTACGAATCATATACTTTATCTTGTCAATTTTTCCGATTTAAAAAAAATTCTTTTCTCACTTTCATCTTTTCTTGATTCCGACATCGAGTTATCTTTCATTGCTCTTTTTAGAAATTCACTGCAAGCTTCCAGTTATAGAGGCGTCATTTACTCTCTAGAAGTGATACGTAATGACGTCATAAACACTTTACTGAATTTGTCTTTATGTAGACATTTTTGTTTGTTGCTTTGTTTTTATCTATCTATCTATCTATCTATCTATCTATCTATCTATCTATCTATCTATCTATTCATCTATTTCTTGTTCATATCTATCTATCTATCTATCTATCTATTTCATTCTGTTCATATCTATCTATCTATCTATCTTATTCTATTCATATCTATCTTATTCTGTTCATATCTATCTATCTATCTATCTATCTATCTATCTATTCATAGTTCATATCTATCTATCTATCTATTTCTATTTATCTATCTATCTATCTATCTCTCAGTCTGTTCATTATCTATCTATCTATCTATCTATCTATCTATCTATCTATCTATCTATCTCTCAGTCTGTTCATTATCTATCTATCTATCTATCTATCTATCTCATTCTGTTCATAATCTATCTACCTATCTACCAGGTTTATATTTATTTCTGAAATCCTTTTTCTTTTCTTTCATAATGTCCATAAACTGGACAGATATCATTATTTCTTACCGTCATTTATCTTTTCGTTTTCCGCTTTGTCTTTTTTCTTTGTTTCTTCGTTTATTTCTTATTTCTTTATAATTTCCTTCTTACTTTTCTCCCTCTCTCTGTCTTTCTTTCTTTCTTTCTTTCTTTCTTTCTTTACATATATCAGGATTTTGTATCTAATCTATTAACTGCATAAGAATACATAAGAAAATATAAAACCTTCTCCTGGTTTCTTAAAGTATACACCACTCTTCCTGTGTGTACCACATTGGCTTTGTTTTGACTTATCATAGTTCTAACACGATTTAGCTGCCCTCAGTTTATACAGTCAGCAAAATGGGAATGACAAGAGATGACATCATATTCAGTTTCTTGAGTGATTTTTATTATTTCATTTATTTTTATTTTTTTAAGAATTAAAAGTAAAAAATACCATTGGAAAGTACATAGCAACGCTTTTATTGCATGGAGAAAATATGCAATAGCGGGTATATAGGCCAAGGTTGTTCCAATTTTGGTCGGATTTCGAACTTTTCAGAAATGGTTTTACATTTGGACAAGTGTGTATTTGTTTTTGTTTTTTTATGTGGAGCCAGTGGGGATTAAAACGAATCTTCGTCGCCACTGATGTGGAGCCAAAAGTGGATCCACGGAAATATAACACGGAACACGAGGTGTAGGTTAAAGAAAGATGTATTTACAGAAATGGTTACAAAGAAGAAGGTACAGTAAACAGAGCTTACGAATCCAGTCTAGTTCTTGGTAGTCGACTGCGGTCATGCATACAGTGCTACTGTCTGATTCCCCACTACTGCTATCACACACCTATTAATATGGCAGTGGGTGAGTCCATGTTGAGGTGAGTATGGATCCCACAGCTTTCATAATAGTATTTTGACTGGCAGTTTCTAAAAAAAATGCCCCCCCCCCAAAAAAAAATACTGTCAAAATCCCCGTAAAAATTTGATGACTATACTGGTTTTTATTTTAAATAGGGCATTGATCTCACCTGTTGCATTACAATCCTTCCTGTCATCGTCCTCCCAGTGTTCTGAAATCACATTATAAACACGATTGTTCAGAGTGTACCTATTTCATGTTTATCTCTATATTTATCCCCGGTTTCTCGTCAAAATCCAAAGAATATGCAGTGTAATAGGAGGGATGCTGAGAATACCATGGACGAAGCACGTGTGCAACCATGAGGTGTTGGAAAGGATGCAAACTAGAAGAAAAATGATAATAATAATAATCAAGAAGAGACAAATGAGGTTCTTGGGACACACAGTGAGGAAGGACGGCCTGGAGAGCTTGATACTCTCAGGTTGGATAAATGGAAGGAGAGACAGGAAGAAGCAGCGCGAGACGTATCTGTTAGGTCTGAGCAAATGGTTGATGGATCGGGGCTTAGATGAGATACCAAGATAAAAATTGAGAGCGACAAGAGACAGGGAAGTCCATGATCTCCTACGTCCTGGGACACGGCGCACGAAGAAGAAGAATCGATTCCGACCTTGCAGCTCGGCTCTACTCGCTTTCTCACCGAAGTGATTTCCGTCTGTCTCTTCTACAAATATTTTCACAGCTTATGCTCCGACAGGCTTAGCACCCTCGTGCCCATACTGCACGAATTTACTCGAACAACTATACTGGTAACTAGGTCCCACTCTTTTACAGTGAATAAAATCAAATATAACCCTAACTTCTACTTATCAGCTTCTTTTCTCACACTTCTCGCCTGTGGAAATCCCTTCCGTATACTTGCTTCCCTGATAGCTACAATCACCAAGAGTTTAACATCAGTTGCCATCTTTTATCCTCTTGACTCACATTTTTCCCGACACACCCTGTATCTTGTTCTTTTTTCATTCAGCTCTACTCTCACGCAGCTCTCTTCACACTAGTGTTTTAATCCTTCTCTTACCCATTCTCCAATACCCACTTTGACCCGTTTCTCTTTCTCGTCACCTTCCTCTTATGTAAATTTCTGCGCACCAGTAGCATTACTGCCTCTCTTGGGGTGAAAGGATTACTAAAAAAAAATATGCCCACCAAGCTAGCGGTTAGTATTAATACCGTCTATAAATAAAGTCGAAGCTTCAGGGAAGATCGATCGATCTATCGATTTTAGCAGAGATGAAGAACCAGATCGATTTTTTTTCCTTCTGTCTCGACACGGAAACAGTTTCAGCTTCGAAGGATGCGAAGTTCCTCGTAATATGTTCGAGTGTCTGAAGAAAAATTATTTCTGTAAGCATCAGCTCGTCTAGAAATCAGTTTTTCATAATGAGCCAGCACGCACGCGAACAAAGATGCTTGTCTTTTAGCTGTTGGGGGTGTGTGTCAGGTGGTGGTGATGGAGAGTTCGAAATGTGCTTGGTTAGCCTCTCAGAGAAAGACGAACGAAATTTCTTTGACACGAAGAGCCTCTCAAGTTAGGCCACATGACTGAATGGGCTCATTTTTATGGAGCAAAGAGAAGAGTAGGCGGGAAGTGCATGTCATGAAGTTGTGGAGGAGGGATAACGTTTGACCGTAGCAGTCATAGAAGGGTACTCTCGGAAAGCAGTGCGTTTTGGGAAGAAGCTGTACAGATCGATTTTGTTTTTTATCGAAAAAAATAACGAAACACGAAAAAAATAACGACGGTTTGCTACTATGTGCATGGTTTGTCTTTTATTAATTTTTGTACGGTTTATCACCCGTTTACATTAAATTGATTTTAGATTGTAAGAGAATTTTGGGTATGATCTGGACAATATTATCGAAGATGAAGGAAAAATTTGAAGCAATTGAAATGTGGTTCTACAGAAGGATGCTGCGGATATCATGGATTGAGCATGTGAGCAATGATGAAGTTCTGGAATGATGGAAACGAAAAGGAAATTAATACCGAGAATCAGGAAGAGACAGCTAAAGTTCCTGGGACATGCAATCAGGAAGGAGGGCTTGGAGAACCTGATACTAACAGGCCAGATAGAGGGGAAAGAGACAGGGAAAAGCAGCGGATAACATATTTAAGGGCCTGATCAGGTGGGTGACGGGACGAGGGTTACGTGGTGTAACAGTAGAAAGCGTGCTAAGAGTCACCAGGGATAGAGAGATGTAGAAAGCCATGATCGCCTACGTCCTGAAAGGACAGGGCACATAGAAGAAGAATAATAATTTACACATACAAATCTTACTTATTAGTCTAGAACTTGGGGGGAAGACGTGGATTCATACTTTCCAAAAAGTATTTGTGCGTAAGTTGAAGTGCAGTGAATATCGGTTTCGGACGAAAACTCGGAGAGCCGAGTTCGATTTCCAGTTGAATTAGTTGCATTCACTAAAGCGCAAATATCTGGAAAAGGTATTAATTTGTTCTTTCTCTCGCCAGCTATGGATTAAATACCAGGAAAAATAGCTTTGGTTGAAAACCAGTATACTAATGTTGCAACTTACTGCCCAGTCAGTTATGTCTTTTTCGAGACATGAACGCCCAAGTGTGTATCACGTATGGCTCTTAACTGACTGACTGATTACAACGAACCCAACTGGAATTTGAACTCAGCTCCCCGATATATATAAATATCTGGAAAAGGTATTAATTCGTCGCTTCTCTCGCCAGCTATGGATTAAATACCAGGAAAAATAGCTTTGGTTGAAAACCAGTATACTAAAGTTGCAACTTACTGCCCAATCAGTTATGTCTCTTTCGAGACATGATCGCCCAAGTGTGTATCACGTATGGCCCTTAACTGACTGATTTCAACGAACCCAACTGGAATTTGAACTCAGCTCTCCGATTTCCAAATGTCTGTCATTATTACACCGCCCGCACATCGAAACTTACAACTCCTGAAATTCCCAAGCGGTCACCACTCTAGGTTCGATATTGGTAGCTGCATTATTACGAATTGGCACCAACGTAGTCCGCGTTTTTCAATGACTTAATTAAGTTTCAAACTTGACATTTTTTATTTCTGTCTAAATTTCTGATATGCTTAGTTATCTTATTCCCTGACTGATTTATTATTATTTGCATACGAACTGATTTCCTGAACTAATTCTGTGCCGGATATTACAAAGTTTCGGCTAGGCGTCAGATGCCCCGGCCTACGTAAAGTGTATGTCGATTTGGAATATCGAAATGAACCCTTTATTTCACGTGTATAGTATCCCCAGCATTTTTCTGTAGAACAACATTTCTCTTGATTCGAGTCTTTCCTTCATCTTTGAAAAACTTTTCCAGCATTCGCTGTCATTTAGGAAGACAGATATCAGATAACGGTTCATTATACTTTTCTAGTTTCCAACAAAATGTTTCTCTTCACAGCCTTTGGTTGCATCTTTCCATCTTCTGTGTTGTGTTCGACAATCTTCGTCGCCACACTGTTGTGTCGTGAGTAAGAATAAATAACTCAACAACAGGAATAGGTTAATTGTTGTATTCCGTGAAAATAGGATTTATAAAGGTTATTAGTATACAATACAAGAATAGAGGTTAATCGTCTCAACCGTCGTAAGACGTAGTATGAGCAATGGGTACTTCCGGGTCGTCACCGGAAGTCTACGACTGACTTGTCGATCGGCTGCTCGGCTCCTACGTAGATGCCACCATTACTTTACATAGTAATGGAATAGTCCATTATAGCCAAATAGGTGCGGGTGTCCCAACATTCTGTTAGAACACTTCCCAGTCATTTAAATTTCCGCACCTGCTTGATTTTAGAACCCACGTGCTGTAATTAGCGCTATGGGTTCCTCATTTTGCTGATGACCATGCATTCAGTTTTCTTGAAGTTTATGTTTAGTGCATTCCTCTCGCTTACCTTAGCTACATTCTGTAGGCGGTCTTATAATTTTCTTTTCTAGGTCTTCTATCAGTACCGTGTCATCTTCATAATTTATTGTTAAGATTTTGGCCTCCAATAGCGAATTCTGGTAAGACTTCTAGTTCTCTCACATTTGCATCGCTGTATATGTTGAATAAGTCCGGTGAGAAGACACATCCTTGTCTTACATATCTATTTCTGTATATGTGCTGACTCACTGTTGCTTTTGTTACAGTTTTTGCTACTGTATCTTTTTTATTTGTTAGCGGTTCCAGATCGTATTTATTTATTAACTAGAAGTATAGTCCGGCGTTGCTCAGGTGTAATGAAAGATTTAAAACTAATCCATGGTCCTGGAGTTCAGACTCTTTAGACGTTGGCACACAAGACAAAAAAGCAATAGTTGTTTCCAGGTAAAACGAAACCCTAGACTGAAAGAAAAATGAATGGATGTAAGTCAAATTTTGATTTCCTGGTATTGATATCAAATAAGTTTTTTTCGGCGTGAACTGAATTTTGAAGGCTAAATAAGTCCTCTGAGTAAATGGTATCATGGCTGAGACTAAGAACTACAATTATACCTACTTAGAACCAAACCCGAAGCAAAAACTAAAATAAAAGGGCTGAAAAAATACAGACATACAGGCAGATAAACAGATACACACACAAACATCTTGCCTTATAAATATATATTTTATCGATTTTCTGCACTGTTGTAAGAACTGCAACCTTGAAACTTCTGAATATCGTTTCTTATGTCTTTGTCTATGAGTGTATAAAATCGGACCACTCCTTCTATATCCCGATTTTTTCGATTATCGATTTTCGATATTTATCGGGGGTACTTGGACACAAAACCTAGCTAAGAACACTCGCAGACGCTTATAGTACAACTGTGTAAATTTTCAAGAAAATCGGTTCAGCCGTTTCCGAGTTTATAAGTACCGGACACTCACACACACACACACACACACACACACACACACACACACACACACACACACACACACACCAAACACACACACACACACACACACACACACACACACAAAGTTCTTTTTATAAATAAGTTTAGATTTAGGTTATTGACATTTCTAAGTAAAAAGTTCAGAAATCAAGGGGCTTAACACTGACACTGGCTAATATGAACAGATTTTAAAAAGCCAATATGTTTCGATTTTGACAAATGCCATCGGCAGATGAAGGTCATTTGATTGCTTTTCTACAAAAATTTTCCTTTCTTTTTTGTTTTGTTTGTTTAGTTAATTTGGGTAGTACCAACAAAGATTTTCGATTTTCCCTTGCAAATTTGGAAACTACCAGGAGAATATCTCAATCGAAAATTGTGAACAAACAAAAAGACGAATATAATCGTTCAAATATTTCATCAAATATCTTTTTTTTTCTTCTTTAATGCAAATATTTGTAAATATTATCTAATTCATGGATTTTTTTTCGCCTGTCACGAGTTGAGATATTGTTTCTATTGCCCGGATGGAGGAATTTATCTTTCTCAGGTAAATGTAACTGTAACTTTTTGTAATATAACAATCTGGGCCCACCCGAGGAAGCTGATGCAAGCGGGGGCGTTTCCGGTCGTTGAAAGGAACGGATGTTTGTTTGACCTTATTTCCGGCAGTAGCGGAAATGGCTACAAGAGGCAAACAGAACAGGTGTCTCTGAGAATTACGTGGCGTGCGTGGGCGAGGCAAAAACCGGAAGAAAAAGTCCCGGTTTGGAGATTATAAAAAGACCTCGGCGCACGAATTCACCAGGCAGTCCGGACAGACAGACCAGAGTAGCAGGAGAGAGAGACACACAATAGACGACACTCCCGTCAACCCTTGGAAGCGCGCTCTCACTCTCTGTTCACTAGGCTACACGGTTCATCGTCATTAATAAAAATATAACTTATATTTTTATATATATGCGTGTTTGTTGTTTGTCGCTATATAACATTTTAACCCCGATGGTTTCTTTTCTCGCACTTCCCACTTGTGGAACTCCCTTCCATTTACTTGCTTCCCTGATAGCTACAATTTTCAAAAATCTAAAATCTCCGTCATTTGCCATCTTTTATCTTCTTGAATTCTATTCATCTTATATCTTTTCTTCGTTACCTTCAGTATCCAGTCTTTTCTCTCACTGGAAACTACTGCTTACTAGTGGCGGTCCCACCTTGCTTGAAATGAAATGACAAAAGAAAACTACATTAGCAGAAGAAGAATAAGACAAGATAAAAAAAATGGACTACTATTGTAATATTTAATCTGGAGTTACCCATTCCTGTATTTTCAGCCTTGAAAATGTTCCAAAACCTCAACGCTGACTTGAGATTAATTTTCCTCCCGACAACCCCTCTCTCAATCCCTTTCTGGCAGTATACATTCTTTAGTTGCTCCAGTTGAAACCTTTATATCTAAACACCAGTATGCTACCCACAGATCCTTACGACGATTAGTTAGTTAGTTAAGTGCCGTACGTGATACACGCTTTTGGTGATCATGTCTCGAAAGTGACATGACTGACTGGACAGAAGATTATCCCGCAGTAGGTTGCCATTGCTTTCTACGGTAGACTGGTTGCCAACCAAGGCTATAGAATCCGATCCGTTCTATTACTTAACCCATAACTGAAGGGAATAGACGTATTAATAACTTTCCCAGGGGTATTTGTGCGTAAGTGAACGCAAGGAATTCAATTGGAATTCGAACTCGGCTCCCCGATTTGTCGTTCCGAGTCGATATCTACTGCACCACAACACACGTCCTTACGATGATATTACGTTAAAACGCCGGTTCTCGTACGATTACTCAACTTAAGCAGTATAGAGTCTGGTCAGTACCTAGATGAGTGCCCGCTTGGGAATACCAGATGCTGTAAGCTTGGATGTGTGGGTGGTGCTATGGATAAGGACTCGGAACTGAAAATCGGAAAGCCGTGTTCCAATTCTCGTCAGGTTCATTATATTCACTCATGCACAAATACTCTTTGGAAAGGTATAAATACCCTCTCTCCGCATCAGGCAAGTGCGAATTAGTATGAATTTTATCTGTAAATAAGACTTATATTAGTCAAACATTATTAGCTTTAAAAAATCTTCATAATCAAAAAATATTTTCTGGTTTTAAATAACCTGAAAAATGGTTGATAAGCCATAAAAAATCACATCAATCAATCACTGTGTCAGTAAACTATTATTTTTTTTGGAATATGCTTAAAATGTAAAAATATTTTTTGGTTTTAGATAACCAGCAAAAGATTGGTAGGCTGTAAAAAACATCAATAAGACGAGACTCCGGTAGCGAGTATAAATGCCCTAATGGAAATGTGAAATATCATAATTGATAAGAAACAGATAATGTTTGGAACACAGTTCCTGAAATTGTTGTGTCCATTTCTGTTATAAAAATCTCCAGCAGAGTGACTCAGTGCTTTTTCTAGGATTAAAGGGATTTCAGCTAATATGAAAAGAAAAGATTATATCGAATCAGTTGCGGGGTCTGCTACTTGGAAAGCTAGTTTACTTTGTCGGGCTCTACTTTACATATTTTATATGTCTACCGTTCGCGCATGCACTGAATATTGCTGTCACTTCCAGTTTCGTGCTTTTGCTATGTCTTTAGAGATTAGAAAATCCAAAGAAAAACCATGCAATATTATTGGTTCTGATCTGGCATCTTGGCTGCAGTCACTTTCCCACTGTTGTAACGTAGCTTCCCCGTCACATTTCTACAAATGTTTTCTCAGTAAATTGAGGCGTTGTGTTTTTCCATTTCATATCGCGTCTCCACGAAATTAAAGTAATTAAATTAAATCACTAGATTGGCGCTTAGGTTTCAGTATCTTACAGTTAAAATGCTAAAAATTTCTTCTCTCACTTGTTGAGCTCATCTCCTCTAATTAGTTGTACTCTTTTTCTCTCACTTGTTGAGGGAGAAGAGAACAACAACCAAGTGCACAACGCACTTGGTTGTTGTTCTCTTCTCCCTCACTTGGTTTACTCTTCTTCCCTTAATTTTTGTACTCTTCTTCCCTCACTTGTTGTACTCTTCTTTCGTCAATTGTTGTACTCTTGTTCTCTCACTTGTTGAGCTCTTCTTTTTTTATTTGTTGTACTCTTTTTCCCTCACTTGTTGTACTCTTTTTCCCTCACTTGTTGTACTCTTTTTCCCTCACTTGTTGTACTCTTTTTCCCTCACTTGTTGTACTCTTTTTCTCTCACTTGTACTTTTCTTCCGTCAATTGTTTTACTCTTCTTCCCTTAATTGTTGTACTCTTCTCCCCTCACTTATTGTACTCTTTTTCTCTCACTTGTTGTACCTTTCTTCCATCAATTGTTTTACTCCTCCTTTCTCTCACTTGTTGTACTCTTCTTCCCCCACTTGTACTCTTTTTCCCTCACTTGTTGTACTCTTTTTCTCTCACTTGTACTCTTCTTCCCTCAATTGTTGTACTCTTCTTCTACCACTTTTTGAGCTCTTCTCTCACCTTCTAACCTTTCTTCCCTAACTTTTTGAACTCTCTTCCGACTTCTTGCTTCTAAGTCAACTTCAATCTTTAAATAATTAGATGCTATGTCACGCGTTATCTACCGTATTCTAAATTCCTTTTGATCAATGTTCAACCGCCTTATTCATGATTTTCTTTTTTTCATGATGTTTAACATTCAGTAACCCATTGGCTGTTTTTTTATTTCTTTGTGGTAAAATGATGAAAACACCTGTTGTGCTTAAAGAAGAATAGACGTTTTCATTAAAAGTTTGAACAGTCTTTCTTTTCTTTTCTTGAAATCTATATTTCTAAGATCACCGCCTAAAACCCCGACTTTTTTTTATTCACTATTTACGTTTTCTTTTGTCAATAGTAGAATTTTTTTTTATTATCCAGTTCACGCTTTTACGAGTGTTTTGAAAATTACTAGAGGTTTACCCCTTGTTTTGTGTTTAGGATTGGGTTTCTGGTTCATTTTAAGCTTCTGCTTCAACTCTATACTACTAAACACTAAATTTATATTAATGTTAGGTTTTTTTTTCTTTCTAATGCCTTTGCCTTGTATATTACTTCGATTAATCCTATTGTATCTTAGTAGCGTTATTGCATTGCGTAGGGTGAAAGGAAGGATTGGCACCGAAGAATACTGCATTCGGAGCCAGATTTAAAATCATGAAATATTTCAATTCATTTTTGCTTACATTGTTTGTTTATGATGTTAATATTATTATTATGTCATTTTTCATTATAATTCGATATCTGCTATGGTCGCACTACATATCAAGTCTGCAGAAAAACCTAAGGCAGGTCGTGGTGTGTTGTTATGGCTCCATTTCATGTTTTTTCTATCTTCGCCATCATCCCTAGCGTTACATAGATAAATTTCTCCTTAGTGTGTGGGCTGTACTTAACAAGACAATTTTTTGTATATCTCTTAAGCTGGGGTTTCCAGGGATTCTTTCAATGTGTTGTTTTGTTCCATTTTTTATCATTCCAAGTGCACCTACTATCACTGGCACAACTCTTGTTTTCAATTTCCACATTTTTTTCTATTTCAATTTCCAGGTCTTTATATTTTGACAGTTTTTCAAATTCCTTGATTGCTATGTTACAATCCGCTGGACAAGCCATATCAATTAATAGACAAATTTTCTCCTTCTGGTTTTTAACAATAATGTCTGGCCTGTTTGCTTCAATTTTTCTGTCTGTGTAGATGGTGTAATCCCATAGAATGGTTACATCTTCTATTTCTGTAACCGGTGCTGGGTGATGTTCATACCAGTGTTTGTTTACAGCTTTTCCATAATGTTTGCACATTGCCCAATGTAAATATTGCCCAACTCTATCGTGGCGATTTTTATATTCATTTGGAGCAAGCATAGAACAGCCTGAGATTAGGTGGTCTATTGTTTCTTGATGTTTATCACAAAACCTGCATTTTGGATCCATATTATTATGCATAATATTTGCCTGAAAGTTTCTAGTGAAAAGACTTTGGTCTTGTGCTGCAAGAATAAAGCCTTCAGTTTCAGACTTTAATCCAGATGCACGTAACCATCGATGAGTATTAACTTTGTCAACATTGGATTTATTGGCACGTTCTGGATATTGGCCATGCAGAGTTTTGTCTTGCCAGCGCTGTTTCCTCTGTTCAAAAGCTTTATTATTATTATTATTATTATTATTATTATTAGAGCCCTGAATAAGTTATCGTTAATTTTTTATGCAAAGTGATATTTTATTTACAAAATTAGTTAGAGACATGTCACTGAAAGTATTTTCCATCGCTAGACACTACTTGTTCTCATATTTCTGGCAGTATTTGAATTCTACGTTTGGCAAATGACATATTATTTTGGGCTAACCACGATTCGACCCATTTTCTGGCATCTTCATAAGATTAAATGTGCTGCTCAGCCAGGTACCATCGATCGCAACACGTGATAATCGGACGAGGCAATGTTTGGTGAATATAGCGGGTGGGGTTGAACTTCCTATTTACGCGTTTCCAAATATACTTCACCCATTTTGCAACATGTGGCCTAGTATTGTCATATTGCAAAATAACTTTTTCCTGTCTCTGTTTGACAGCTTTTTCTACAATGCTCGACTCAAACTCATCAATTGTAGCTGACAGTAATCTCCCAAGATTGTTTCGGTCGGTTTGGACAGCTCATAATAATCTACAGCTAGCTGATTCCACCAAATGCAGAGCAATGGATATTCTACTTTGCCGCCGCTATTGATACTTGACCAGGCTTACCCCACAATCTTCTACCCTTACGGATATCGTAGCGTATACACGTTTCATCGGCGGTCATGATACAATGCAAAGCACCTTTCTTTTTCTGCCGTTGAAGCAGCAGTTCTCACGTAACTAGACGCCGTTCCACGACTCTCGGCTTCAACTTGGCGGCACTCAATGCCCTTGCTTCGGAATCATCCCTAATGCTTTCAAACGTTTCAAAACTATTGTGTAACCAAGTGTTAATGATTCTGAAATAAATCTTTATGAAGTAATCCCTCAAATTCTTCGTCTTCGAACCTTTTCGGTGCGCCAGAGCGTTCTTTAACATCAAAATCAAAATCATTATTTTTGAAGCTTTTAACCCAATCTCTGCAGGTTTTTCTGCATTTCCAACCGAGCATAGTTGCCGTAACTGTCAACAAAATTTTTGTGAGCTTCAGCTGCAGATTTCTTTTGAATAAAGTTGTGCAGTAAAATTCCCCGCAAATATACTTTCTTTGGCAAGAAATCCGTTATGTTTAATGCTATGAAAAACAAAGTTGTTTACACTTCGGTGAAATGCCATACACTGAATTTTAAGCTTGCTTATAGTACTTCCTTATAAATGCGTTACCATATGAAACTATATGCACACAATTGTGAGTACTCCATCTTTTGGAAAACAGCGAGAACTTATCGAAGGATATAATATTATTATTTTATTTCCTTTGTTTTCTGACGGATAATAGTTTCTTTAGAATGCCAACCAGAGACCTATGATTAGAAACGGCATCATGACATTTTTCCTTGAACAGTTTTTGTTTTGGGGTTCTCCCTTTTTATAAAGATGGACTCGTCCAGAGTATACTTATACTACTGCTATAGAAGCGAGACGGAAGAAAACTCTGCGGTAATTCTAATGCGGTAATTCTATTGACACTGTCAGCTCTCTGCCATTGGGCGGAGAGCATTAACCAAGTCGTGGTTCCGCCGAAGAGTAGAGTCACGACTGGGCAAAATTAGACAGAAATTTTTGACTGGGCTATATATATTTATATATATATAAAGGCCTTGTGCCGCATTTTGCCCAAGTGGGCGGGCAAATAAATACCAGAATACCGCGTTTTCACAGAGAGTTAAGCGGAGAATACGAGTGTCCAGAGAGAGATTAGCAGTCAGTACATAGTAATTTATAGTAGCTCTGTGCTCCACTCATCGAGAAGATTATTTCGCAGTACCCTTCAGCTTCCGACGTGGACATACTCAATATACTACGGTTTCACTTCCAGAGACTTGTACATATACTTTTTACTAACCCGCATACCTGGACTACTAATCTTCATTCAAGTCTGTATCCTTACGTTAATACACTTATTTTCTATCTCAATTACTGGTCGTTGTTCATTTATTTGTGCGGGCCCCATTCCCGGGATCCACAACACCTGGACTACTAATCTTCATTCAAGTCTGTATCCTTACGTTAATACACTTATTTTCTCTCTCAATTACTGAACGTTTTTCCTTTATTTGTGCGGGCCCCATTCCCGGGATCCACAACACCTGGACTACTAATCTTCATTCAAGTGTGTATCCTTACGTTGATACACTTATTTTCTATCTCAATTACTGACCGTTTTTCATTTATTTGTGCGGGCCCCATTCCCGGGATCCACAACACCTGGACTACTAATCTTCATTCAAGTCTGTATCCTTACGTTAATACACTTATTTTCTATCTCAATTACTGGTCGTTGTTCATTTATTTGTGCGGACCCACTTTCCGGGATCCACAACACCTGGACTACTAATCTTCATTCAAGTCTGTATCCTTACGTTAATAGACTTCTTTTCTATCTCAATTGCTGGTCGTTGTTCATTTATTTGTGTGGGCCCCATTCCCGGGATCTACAACAGTTTTTTAAGAAAAAAAGAAAAAGGAAAATAACAACAAACTAGGATTAAATATTTTACATAGAAAAATCCCTTTGTAGGGTGAGAACTGTACTTATAATTAAATCTTTTTGTATTTCTTTAAGGTTTATACCATCAGGAATTCCATACAATGAAACTATCGGAACATTTTCGAATTAATCCGAGTGTTCCAACTGCAACTGGATTTGTTAATATCCTTATGTGAAATTTTGATTTCATGTAACTTGTATTTTGATGGCATTATCATGATAATTCTATTATGATTTCTGCTATTGTCACACGACCTACCAAGTTTGCGGGAAGATCTAAGGCCGGCAGTAGCTACATGTATGGCTACATTTTATTTGTTTTTCTATCCCCCATAATGGATGTGCGTTGTGGTGCAGTGGGTATCGACTCGGAACGACAAATCGGGGAGCCGAGTTTGAATTCCAGTTGAATTGCTTGCATTCACTTACGCACAAATACTGTTTCTTCTCTCCAGTTATGGGTTAAATAATAGGACAGATTGGGTTCTATAGCCTTCGCTGGCAGTCATTCTACCGCAGAAAGCAACGCCACCCTACTGCGGGATAATATTCTGCCCAGTTAGTTTTGTCTCTTTTGAGACATGATCGCCCAAAGCGTGTATCACGTATGACACATAACAGACTGATCCCCCATAACATCACTAGCGTTACATGGACAACGTTCTTCTTAGTGCGTAGGCTGTAATTATCAAGAAAATGTTTGCATATATCTTAAGCTGGGATTTCCATGGATTCTTTTAATGTGTTGTTTTGTTTCTATTTTTACCAGTTTTTTTACCATTCTATTTTTACCATTTATTTTTACCATTTATTTTTACCATTCTATTTTTACAATTTATTTTTACCATTTATTTTTACCATTCTATTTTTACCATTTATTTTTACCATTTATTTTTACCATTCTATTTTTACCATTTATTTTTACCATTTATTTTTACCATTCTATTTTTACAATTTATTTTTACCATTCCTGGTGAACCTGCTATCACTGGTACTCTTATATTTGTTTTCAATTAACACAATTTTCTTGTTTCAATTTCTAGGTCTTTATAGTTTTTCAAATTCCTTGTTTGCTACAGTCCGCTGGGCAAACCATATTAATTAGTAGGCAGTTTTTTTTCTCTTAGGTTTTTGACAATTATGTCCAATCTATTTGCTTCAATCTTCCTGGCCGTAAAAATGGTGAAATCTCATAGAATTGTGATGTTTGACTCTAACTGGTGCTGGATGATAATTATACCAGCGTTTGTTAACATCTTGTCCAAATTGTCTGCACATTGATCTGTTCAAATATTGTGCTACTCTATCGTGACGATTTTTAGATTCATTTTGTTCAAGTAAAGCCATACTGAAGATTAGATGAGCTATGATGTTATCATTATGTATTTAAATCCTTATGTTAGGATTGTGAAAGACGAAGACGATGTTAAATGCTAGATTTGAAATCCCGAAACTTTTATGTTCATTTTGTCATTTTTGCTTCTACTATTAAATCCTTTGTCACTAAAGAATAGACATTACCTTTATTTGTGACAGAACCTGCATTTTGGATTCACATTATTATTATTATTATTATTATTATTATTATTATTATTTTGTTTTAATGTAAGAAGAACAAATGTTATGGTCGACCAAACTTAGTGCCACGAAATAAAATGAAGAATATAATCGCAGTTAGATTTAAAACCCTAAAGGTTTTGTGGTCATTTTCGTACGGTTATTAAACACCATTAAATTTATTATTAAACATATAGAAGTAAGCTGCTATCTATTAACCATCACAGACAGTCGCTCCTACTCCTCATTAGCATACACCAGCTTAGTTTTGAAACCAAAACATTGTACACCCTCGAGTAAACTCTCACAACAAACCTCAAGTGGAATGACTATATCGAATTTATAGCTAAATCTACCGCTCAGAAGAGTCATGAAGTTTTTCTCGTCTGAAAAAATCCTGCACATATATAAATCTACCATCCGCCCGTGAATTGAATACTGCTGCCATATCTGGTCGGGTGCCGCCGCTATCCACCTAGGAGCCAAGATCCAACGGCGAATCTGTAACGTGATCGATTCCGGTCTGGCAGCTCAGATGCATCCACTTTCTCACCGGCACAATGTAGCTTCCCTATGTCTGTTATACAAATAATTCACGGCTTCTGCTTCGATGAACTTCGCTCCATGGTGCCCCCTATATATGAATTTACTCGAGTTACAAGATTAGCAACTAGGTCCCACTCTTTTACTGTGAAATCAATAAAATGTAAACGCAAATTCTACTCCAGCAGCTTTTTTCTCTCCCTCCCGGCCTTTGGAGTTCCCTTCTGTTAAATTGCTTCCCCAAAAATTTAAATGTAAAGTCAATAGTCATCTCCTATCTCACTAAGTTGCATTCTCTCTCTCTTTCTCATGATCTTTTCTCCATCCACTCCACTCTCATCAGTATTCTCATCCTTCTCTTACCCACTTCCTGACACCCCTAATAACCAGTCACTCTTTCTCATAGCTTTCCTTCTATGTAACCCCCTGCGCACCAGTGGCAGTAAACAGCCTTTCTTGGGCCGATATGATTAAAGAAAAAGAAACTATTAGTGTTGATCTATTTTCATCCCTCGATTTAAAAAAGAGACTATATTAGAAACGTGATTTGATATCCTGTAAATTTTAGTATGCCTTGTGGTGCTAGGATGTGCATTGTGGTGCAGTATATATCGGCTCGAAATGAGAAAACAAAGAGCCTTTGCATTTCCTTGGGAAAGGTATTAATCCGTTCAGTTAAGGGTTAAATAACAGGATAAACTAGGTTCTATAACCATAGCTGTCAACCAGTCTACCGCAGAAATTAATGGCAAACTACTGCTGGATAATCTTCTGCCCAGTCAGCTATGTCTCTTACCCACTCAATTTATTTCATCAAAAATGAGTGAACAGCTGCCTTCAAAATTGTTGACAAAATAGATAATAGGGGTATTACTTACTTTTTCATAGGTTATCCCCTCTGAGCATTCACCTATCTATCTATCTATCTATCTATCTATCTATCTATCTATCTATCTATCTATCTACACCGTTACGTTAGCGTTCTTAAAAAAAACGGTAAACCGTAAAATCAGTTATTGCAAATTGCTTGAAGACACCACTCATGGTAGAAACCTAGGTTGCGTAATAACTCGTTTACAAATATTAAATATTTAAATATTCCACAATAAATTGATCACTTTTTAATACAAATGTGCACTGGTCTAACCTTATTATGACTAGAAATTAAGTAATTAAACAATCAATATCTATCTATCTATCTATCTATCTATCTATCTATCTATCTATATATTATACAAATATAATTTTGAAATAAAAAGTCTAATCAGAAAATATGAAAAAGTTCAAAAGAAAATATTTAAGACTATGTTGTCTCTATCGCTTAACAGAATTTGTTTTATATATATATATATATATATATATATATATATATATATATATATATATATATATATATATAAATTCAACGCATAATTAAACAGTTATAAAATACAGAATTTATTTTGGTAGCTGTCAAAATTACACGTCGCTTTGTCAAAGCCAAAAGAACAAATATTTATTTTTGATTTGATTTCCTTTGATATCAGATTTGTTTTTTTGGTTTGTCAAAGCAGTGTGTAATTTATACAAGTGCCGAAATAAATTTGGGATTTTCAATTTTTTGTTCAGTTTTCCTCTCAATATTGCTCTGGATAATATCTCTTACGCCCTCTATTTTTATCTGTTTAATATTTTCTATTATTAGATTATTTTTCATTAGATTTATATATATATATATATATATATATATATATATATATACTAGGCAGCAGTCGTTACATTGTAAACATAGCGCATATGGTTTCGAATCCAATCCAGCACACTGTAAAATATTTTTAAGTGGATATATATAAAAAAAATATGTACATGTTCTAAAATATAATTTATAATAAATATTCGCAGCTTCATATATTATATATCGAGCACTGTCTTAAATTAATGTTTTGGACGTTGTAAAAATTTTATATCTACTGCGGGATAATCTTTTGCCCAGTGATACACGCTTTGAGCGATCATGCGTGTATCACGTATGGCACTCAACTGACTGACTGTACAAACCCGAGTATAATACGAGTTTTTATGGTAATATTTTTATGCATAAAACGGTGGAGTCACACTATCCACATCTATTATTTTTGGAAGCGGTTAAAAACCATGCATTTTTCGATGACCAGTTACACTATACACAATTAATTTGTTGTAGGATAATGGATATTGGCTCGAGCCACATTTGAATTCCAGTCAAATTTCTTTTATTTTCTGACGCACAACTAATCTTGAGGAAGGTATTAACCCATCTCTTCTCCCTCTAGCAATGGATTGAATAGCAGGAGAGATTGGGTTTTATAGCCTTGGTTGGCAGCCAGTCTATCACAGAAAGAAATGGCAACTTACTGCGGGAAAAAAATCTGCCTAGTCAGTCATGGATTGAACTATGCATGATCGTCCAAACGTATATCACGTATGAGAGTTAACTGGCTATATCTGAAGTCGACATATACGAGTATATATATATATATATATATATATATATATATATATATATATTTTTTTTTTAATCATCTCACCCCAAGCAAGGCATTCCACTGCCACTATTGCGCATGGGGTTACATAGGAGAAGGTAAAGAGAAGGAGTCGTTAGACATAGGGAATATTAGGAGGTAGGTGACAGATGAGTAAGGATAGCGAGGATGAGGGTTGGGCAGATGGGAAGAGTTTTTGATAGAATAGGAGCAGGTTAGTGTGTTAGGAGGTGTCTTACATTTAAACTCCTGGAGATTGTAGCCGTCGGGGAAGCAATCGTGTGGAAGGGAATTCCACAGTCGGGAAGTGCGAGGAAAGAAACTGTTGAAGTAGAAGTTACGGCTGCATTTTATCGGTTTCACTGTAAAAGGGTGGGATCTAGTTGCTAATCTAGTATCACGTTCAAATTCGTATTTAGGGGGCACTAGTGATCTAAGTTCATCGGAGCGGAAGCCGTGAAAGTATTTATAGAGTAATATATATACAGTAAAGAAGATCCGACATTGATTCTTTGGTCGACACTCATAAAACGATTGTCGGGAAATGCGAGTATGTTAGAAATTAGAGTTGGAATCCTCAAACGATCACCGCTATTTTGGTATTTTATGCTTCCATCATTAAATCTGTTGTAATTAAAGAAGTACAGGTATATTTATCCAGTTCCCCTACTCGAGCGAGTTGTAATACAAGGCCGATTTTTTATGTAGAGAACTGAACGTCCGCGATCGGGTCACTGGTGAAAAACACGGCTAATACGGTAAAGACACGGCTTATACGCCGTGCCAAGATAGAAAACGCTGATGGAGAACGCTGAAGGCGATTCTGAAGTCTCGATTTAAAGTCCTGGTATGTTTATGCTCGTTTCGATAAGCGTAATTTGGTTTCTACTTTTAAATCTTTTTCCTTAATTAAAAAAAAATATTTTGATGGATGGTGTGAGTTAATTTTTTGTTTCTGTTTTCAGATTAATTATATAAGAAAAATGATCAGTTTTTATTTTTATTTGTGTTTGCTTATTGACAGTTATTTTTTAAATCTATTTTTCTTATATAATTAATTTGAAAACAGTTATTTTTTAAATCTATTTTCTTGAATAATAACATGCAAAACATATTACATCATTGAAACGGGAAAAACATCGGCATTTATCTGATTTCTTTTACATTTATTTCTGGATGGCCTACTGATGAATGTTTTAATCATTTAGGTAATGAAATACAGGATTCAATAGATAAATTGTGGCAATTTTATATTTTTGATTTTGCGCATGCTCGTTGTTCGTCTTTGATTTCGTCGACGACAGAGTTGGGTATCGATTGTAAGAAAAAGAGCAACTTGATTGAATGCGCGACGCCACAGATTTGGAAGCTCCAACATAAACATTTCAGTTTAATTTGGTCTCAATCTGAGGACATTGCAGAGAATTAGGAAGGAGTTGGATGTATCTAATGCTGATTCCGAAGAATGTTTTGAGTGATTACTATTTTTTTTTAATCATATCACCCCGAGCAAGGCGGTAACGCCACTGATGTGCAGGGGGCTACATAGGAGTGAAAAGATTGGAAAAGAGAAAACCGGAAACCGCATCCTAAACAGGGAACAAGGGATGAGCCTTTTCACCTGTTCAATAGATGTGGGTGGAGTGTGAACCGGGCGATAGTTTAGTCTATCTATTCCAATTGAAAAAAAAAAAAGTGAGAAGATTGGAAAAGAGAAAACCGGAAACCACATCCTAAACAGGCAACAAGGGATTAGCCTCTTCACCTGTTCAATAGACGTGGGTGGAGTGTGAACCGGGCGATAGTTTAGTCTATCTACTCCAATTGAAAAAAAAAAAAAAAAAAGAGTGAAACGAATGGAAAGAGAAAACCGAAAACAGCATCCTAAACAGGGAACAAGGGATGAGCCTTTTAACCTGTTCAATAGAGTGTGAACCGGGCGATAGTTTAGTCTATCTACTCCAATTAATTAGTGATGTCGATGTTATGTCTCTATACATTGCCCCTCAGGGCCTAGGCACGGAAGCGTACACCACTTTATTGAAATCGTTTTCTTCCTATTCAAGGGTAAATATATAACCAATCTTTCTGCGCCGTTTTGCTAACCTGTCCTTCGTTTTCTTTCTTTTTTAAGGAAAAATTACTGGATAACCTTCTCTAAAGGACATTACTCTAAAAATCAACATGTCTGCACATCATCTTTCCGAATTCCAGAAGAACAAGATCCTGCGTGTGTTCAACACTTTCTATGGTAAGTACAGATGTTTCTCATTTCTGTTTCTCACATAAGAGCGCCCAGAGAACGTATACATCCGCCACCGCTATTATTACGAATAAAAATGGACAATCAGGTTCCAGTAGTGATGCAATAATCTGTGAGAGAAAAGAAAACCACTAAAACCCTATTTATTTTATTTACAAACTCTACAAACAAAAAAATAAGAGCACTTATTTCGACATCAATTAAATAAGAAATTCTGAGGCAGACTGCTATAACGTGTTGAAACACCGGTTCCTGTAAAATCACTGATGTTAAGCAACGTTGAGTATCGTCAGTATCTAGATGGGTGACAATTTGGAAATACTAGATGCTGTAAGCTTGGATGTATGAGCGGTATAATCGATATTTGTTAATCAGAAAGGAGACTTACAATTTTAGTTGGGTTCGTTATATTCACATACGCTTAAATAGCCTTCAGAAAGGAATACATCCACTTTTTTCTCCAAGCTGTGGGTTAATTTTATTACCACCGCAAATCTTACTATCTAAAAATATTTTCTGTCTTTAAATAACATGTACAGGGTTTATAAGTCGTAGAAAATGAATAAATCAGTAATCTGCGATATGTATATATATGTTAATTTATTTGCAACCTTAATATTTCTGAAGGATCGGAAGCCTAGAAGAATAATCACGCAACGCATACCAAAACAGAAATCTCTAGATGGCAACTCTAGAATTCAGCATACTATCGGTTTTCTCTAAATCGTTCTCATAGATTAGTTAAAAAAGAGTCGACCATATTCAGAATCACTGAGTCAATGAGAATTACCTGTTCCATAGCTGTATAATATGTGCTTTGCCAATGATACATACAGTTTTGAATTCAGTGTTATCCTTCTCTTGAACCGGTTGCCAACCAAGGCTAGAGAATCCAGTCTATTCTACAATTTACCCATAGATATTGTGAGAAGAGTTGTACTGATACATTTCCTAAGTCGAAGTAATGGACTAGAATGGAATGGAATTTAAACTCATGTTTTAGATTCCTTATGGCAGTGAATGCTGGACAATATCATCGAAGATGAAGGAAAAACTTAAAGCAAATGAAATGTGGTTCTGCAGAAGGATGCTGCGAATATCATGGATCGAGCATGTGAGCAATGATGAAGTTTTGGAAAGGATGGAAACGAAAATGAAATTAATACTGAGCATGAGGAAGAGACAGCCGAAGTTCCTGGGACATGCAATAAGGAAAGAGTGCTTGGAGAACCTGATACTAACAGGCCAAATAGAGGGAAACAGAGACAGGGGAAAACAGCGGATAACATATTTGAAGGACCTAATGAGGTGGATGATGGAACGAGGGTTGCATGGTGTGACAGGAGAAGGCGTGCAAAGAGCCACCAGGGATAGGAAGACGTGGAAAGCTATGATCGCCTACGTCCTGAAAGGACAGGGTACATAGAAGAAAAAGAAGACTGATGACAAAATCATAAAAAATTACAAGACGTACAGATTTTTTGTTGGATCGTCAAAATAAATCACTGGGTTTTGCCGGAATCATTTTAGATATAAACAAATCGAACAGATGCGCATATAAACATGGGTGATTACATGGGTGATTCAACTTTCGCTTACTTTTATATTGTTGTATGCAGTCTTTTGTTGCACCTCATTTGAATATATTCAAATGATTGATTTAAATAAACTAATCATTCATTAAGAACTGCGGTAGACCAGCATCCGGAGAGGTTGAAAGGTCATGGTATTTCTAGGTGAATTTTTGCACTGATTCAGTTTTCTTATCAAATGGCCAAATGAGAGTTGTCTTGAATGGTTACTCTTCTAGATCTTTTGAGCTTAAATGCAGGTGTTCTTGAAACTACGTTGTTCCTAATTTTCATAAAAGATCTTTCTGGTGTTCTCAGCTCGGTATTTATGCTGATGACACGATTTACTTCTGTCTCAGTAGTAAGTCTGAGGTGTTCGATAAAGTTAAATTGGCAGCTGTTGTGGATTCCGGGTGAGGAACCGCACAAAATAATGAACAACAAAACAGGCATGGAAATAGAAAAGTAGGTTATATTGAACGTAATATACAAACTTGCACGCAGGTTAGTAATTCTAGGAATACGATTAGTAAGAAGTAAATATATAGAAGTCTTGAAGTGAAGTCGTTGGAAATGGTATATCCAAGTATATTATTCTAGCTGAGTGGAGCTCAGGGCTAGTGTCGTTTCTGGGTAACTTCGGTATCTCTCGGAACTCTCCGTTAACTAACGGATCTCTACGATTTCTCTCCACTGCCAACTGCAACGGTATTTAGTCACCTTCCCACTTCAGGAGAAATGTGACACAAGGTCTGTTTATGTGGATTTTCCGGGCTATATAAACCGGAGAAAAATATCTGTCTGTCTTTCACCAGTCGTGATTCTAGCCTTCGGCGGAACCACGACTGAGTTAGTGCTCTCTGCTCGGAAGCTGAGAGCGCTCTCTACCCGAAGACAGAGTGCTGACAGTGTCATACTAACAGCGGCAAATGACGGCTGAGACGGTATTTACTAACCTTCCCACGCAAGGCTAGATGTGACACAAGATCTATTTATTGTGGGTCTTCCCGGCCATATAGCCAGGCCAAAAATGTCTATTTTTCCCCAGTCGTGATTCTACCCTTCGGCGGAACCACGTCTGGGTTAGTGCTCTCTGCTCGGAAGCAGAGTGTGTTCTCTAGACGAAGACAGAGAGCTGACAGTGTTATAGTAACAGCGGCAAATGCCGGCTGAGGGTACTTACCAACCTTCTCACGCAAGGTTAGATGTGACACAAGGTCATTTTATAATGGGTCTTCCCGGCCATATAGCCGGGCCAAAAATGTATATTATTACTGAGTCGTGATTCTACCCTTCAGCGGAACCACGACTGGGTTAGTGCTCTCTGCTCGGAAGCAGAGAGCGCATTCTACCCGAAGGCAGAGAGCTGACAGTGTCATAGTAACAGCGGCAAATGACGACTGAGACGGTATGTACTAACCTTCCCACGCAAGGCTAGATGGGACACAAGGTCATTTTATAGTGGGTTTTCCCGGCGATATAGCCTGGTCAGTACTTAGATGGGTGACCGCTTGGGAAGACCAGGCGCTGTAAGCGTTCAGTGACGGATGTGCGTTGTGGTGCAGTGGATGTCGGTTTGGAAAGAGAAATCGGTGAGCCGAGTTCGAATTCCAGTTGAGTACCCTGCATTCACTTAAGCACTAGTACCCTTGGGAAAGGTATTAATCCGCCACTTCCCTCCAGTTATGGGCTAAATAACAGGATGTGGCCTGGAGGCAACCCATCTAGTGTTGGTGTCACAATAAAAACACCCTTGGTAGCCCTGGCGAAGCATAATGTATTCAGCTATTTGACAAGATTATGAATTTCGCTGCAAACTGCGCCAGGGTTCCAAATGCATAGGGAATACTGGAAGGGTGTAGTGAGTTCTATCTCGACCAAGGCCGCAAGACGACGACGATGATTTTCCACAGACGAAACCTTGCGAGCCTCTAGCTACTCTATCGCTATTGCCATGGCTAATGTTCAGATTAACTACATTTCTTCGTTTCACCAGTATTAATACTCGCCATGCCACGCACATTTTAAAAACCACTATCATTCATTTCGTCTTCCATATGCGAGGCGTAACTTCTTCTACGCACAGTTATTTTATGGAATCTTATAGAACAACCAGCCAGTAATCAACTAGAGTAGAAGTTGAGTTCAACTGACCAAAAAACCACCAGGGCAAATTCGTAGGTGATTTAAATAACAACCTGGGAGATTCCATTCTGTTACAGGCAAGTCTATTCTGTAAGCAGTGATTGGCTGATAATTTTCCATATATATTGAGCACAATATCCACCATTTGTCTTTGGGCCACATAGGGACATATATTCAGTTACAACCCTGTTTATTTTTGCCTGCCAACTGGACGCTAGTTGGACATATCAGGAAACTAAGTCTCACAATCTTGAATGTTCACCTTTCTACAGGGAGACAAAAGAAGGCCACCATGTTGAAAGGTAAGTTATTTGACTTCTACCGAACCAACTCCCAAGAGGATCCTTCCCCGATCACGACTATCTTAATCTGTTCAAGTCTAGAGTCAAATTATCTTCCCACACATATCCTTATAAACTATGCCGTTCACTTAATGCTCTACCATGAGTGGCTCTTGTGCTTTGTACAGGGTGACTGTTATTGCAAACATTATAACAAAAATAATGTTCTGGTTATGCTGATAGCACCAAGCACATAATGTCAAGCGTGCAGCAAATAACTGAAACCAGTTTCCATTAAAAAGTACTGATTGCCATTCGTGGAAGTGTGTTTGTTCACATAGAAATGAAAAAAGTTATTGGTTTCATTTTAAAAAAATTCTACGTGGAAAAATAGATCATTCAGAATTTACTCATCAATGGGGAACAGAATTTGGAGAAGTTATTCAGCAATAAATTCAAAAACGTATTTCATAAATGTGACCGTAAATATAAACAAAATTAATTGTTTTTAAATTAGCGCCCGCACATCTGGCCCCTATTCTATATATTTTTTTTAATCAAGTTCAACCGAATCGAATCAGTAAAGCCACTGAGACGGAAGAGGTTACTGAGTGTGGAATAATTCGAAACAGAAGCATTGCTAAGGAGCAAGAACAAAATAAGAGTAATCAGGAAAACAGTAGATAGCGATTGATATTGCAGTTTTTTATCATTTCACACCAACCACTGATGTGCGGGGTCTACATAAGAGAGTTAACAATTTAGACAGGAGGAGATTGAAGACAAAGTCGAACCAGGGGTGAAAGAGAAAGGGCAAGAGATGGTTGTGAACACAGTAGTGCAGACAGTCGCGAAAGTAGAGAGAAAGGAAAAGAACAAGATACACAGGTTGATGCGAAAAGGGCTAAAGTCAAATGGAAAAAGATATGGGAATTGACTTTGCATTTAAATTCTTGGAAGTTGTAGCCGTCAGGAAAGCAACTATATGGAAGGGAGTTCCATAGGAGGGAAGCGCTAGAAAAGAAACTGTTGGATTAGAATTGTCGCCTTCATTTGGTAGATCTAACCGTAAAAGGTGGGACAATGTCCTCAGTCTAGTTGCTCAAGTAAATTTTTGTGATGATTAGAGATTATTATAAATTTTTGTGATGATTAGAGATGATTAGATTAGAGTTGGCTGGAAAACATGGTGCTGAAAAGGAGATCCACAAGCGACTAAAGAAACTGTCAGCATAGAACTTACGGTTGTATTTCTTCAGATGAATTGTAAATTGGTGAGACCTTGTTCCTAGTCTAATAAGTCAGTTATGTGCCATACCTGATACACGCTTGAGCGATCATGTCTCGAAAGAGACATGACTGACTGGGCAGATGATTATCCTTCAGTAGGTTTCTATTAATTTCTGCGGTAGACTGGTTGCTAACCAAGGCTATAGAACTTGTTCTGTTATTTAACCCATAAGTGGAGGGAAGAGACGTTCCCAAGGGTATTTGTGCGTAAGTGAATGCAACGAATTTTTCAACGAGGTCGGGTGATTGTGTTAGGCCGAGGAGGCGCAGTGTTTTTCTTTCAGGGAGACTAGCCTGATTCATTCTGTTGGTGGTGTAGAAGCTGTTGTCTATGGTGGTTAAAGGATAGCAGCTTCGTTTTGGATGCATTAAAATTTACAAACTATTTCTTAACACAGTCCACCACCGATTGGGTTCCTTTTCAAGATCAGCAGCCAAATTTGCTTTGTCAGCCTTGACGGGTTTTTTTTATCGAGGCGGGAGTAAACGGTGGTGTCCTCAGCATATTTGGAATCGGATTACATCAGGGAGATCGTTGATGAAGACCAGAAAAGGCGTAGGACCTAGAATAGAGCCTTGAGGGACACCCGTGTTCGTATGATAGTATCTGGAAGGATGCTCATTTAATACTATCTTCATTATGCGATGTGAAAGGAAAGACTGGATTAGGTCAAACAATCGTCCAGTTATATCATAGCCAAGCTGCTTGCGTAAAAGGCCAGCGTGCCAGACTCTCTCAAATGCTTTGACGATATCTAATGCAACAGCTCGAGCTTCGCCGTTCTTTTCGAGAGCCTGGTATATAAACTCTGTTATGTTCATCAACATAAATCAATAAACCTGGTGAGTCATACTGTTTATTGGAAAGAGTCCGTGGGCTCTGAGATGTTGAACCACTTCAGCAATAATAATAGGCTCGAGCAAAAAAAAACAAAAAACGGTAGAAGTTTGATAGAGCGATAATTCGAGAGGTCTGAGGGTTCTCCAGCGTTTTTAAATACAGGAACAAATGAGAACTTCCATCAGGCAGGGAAGCAAGAAGTAGTTGGAGAGTTTGGAGAGGACATAGGAGAGTTTAGAGGCACATTTCTTCAGGACAATGATTGGAATTCCGTCACCTCAGCTCGCCTTATGGGGGTCAAGCTTTGAAATTATGTTAAAAACCAGCGAAGTAGCAATGTGAACGTTTCTCAGATGAGCCTCAGTTCTATGTGGGAAGTCTGGTGCGGATACACCATACGAATCAAATGTGTTGGTAGGGAATCTGTTAGCAAAGCATTCAACATTGTCCGCTGAAGATATGAGAATCTCAAATTCATTGATTAAAGCGGGGATTGAGCGCTTGCTGTTATTTAACACATTTTTACAGAGCTGCCAGTAGTCTTTAGAGCTGAACTTGCGAGATGCTATCAGCAAACAACAGCTTAGCATAATTTAGGATCTTCTTGCACTGATTTCGAGCAGAGGCAAAAAGGCGCCTATTATGGTCAGACGCATGGTTCCGATAAAGCCGGAAAAAGTGATTTCTGTGGGCAATAGCAGCCGAAAAAACGAGGGAGAACACAGGAGTTTAAGACAACTTTTTGGCTGAGATAAAAGCATCGATGCCGGCTTCCACCCATGAAGAAGCCTCGGACGCACAGACCTCAATTGGAAAAAACTAAAAACTTTATTTCAAGGGACGCCACACAGGAAATCGTGGAACGACTCCCGGTTTGTTCTTTAGTAGCAGGAAGATATTCTGGGGTTCCTGGGAGAAGGGGATGTGAAACGAGAAAACGGAAACCACGGCATGATCAGAAGTGCCAAACTGCATAACATGGCAATAGAAGCGAAACAGAGGTCTAGTAGCGAGTCAGTTCCATTAGGGTATTTAGAGAAACGCGTGGGGAAATTAACTACTTGCGTAAATGATTGAGGGATTGAAAAGGTCATGGTATGGACACCAGTAAGATTGTGACGAATTTTTTCAACCACTTGTCTTCCATATCACAGAAGTTTCTGGCAAAATCCGTTGACGCAATTCCTGAGCGGTATGGGAACCTGCGAGCAAAATCTGGTGGCTATATCGAATTTTAAATAAAACATCCGGCTAAATGTTTTCATCTCACATCAATTTCTTATAAAAATAATAGTCAATAAATAAATTATAAATATTTAAAATTAGTTCTTTTTCTTTTTCCATCGCTAAATATGAAAGATAGACGCTGAAGAGAAAAAATTGTCTAAACTATCTTTCTCAGTAAACCATCTTTCTCAGTAGCAGAATTAACAATCGATTCCATATAGTTTTTTGACTTTATATCAGCTTTAGCCTGAGAGTCACTACTCTGAATGTTAGCATCAGCCATGCTGATAGAAGCCAGAGAGGTCAATTAGATAATTAACAGGGAGAAGTTTCGTTTTTAAGGAGTCAAAAGTGACATGCCATTCTTTGCTTCTGTTAAAAATAGTCTGAATGCCGGTTTGGACATTCCTAAAACTAAAAAAATAATATACAACAAACCCAAATTCATTATACTTAGGGGTTTGTTTTTTGTATTTAGCTGTGTAATTTATTCGTGTTTGAATATCCAAATTTCTCTAAACCTTTTCTTGCGGACTAGCCATTGTTATTCAATAGTATGAGAAACTCCTGGTTACCTGTGGTCTGAAAACTAAAACCATATTATTAAAAAAAAAACTGTTAATATCATTAAAAAATGCATTAATAATAATATAAATTTCGTAATCATCTCTTCTAGATTTTTCGTAATTTTTGAAATTGTATAAATACTTTGTTGACCTCTTACATACAATATATACATATATATATATATATATATATATGTTAAATTTTAAAAAATTTTGTTTTCGATCGTTGCTGAAGAAGCGAGATTTTTCTCGCTGAAATAGCTATAAAACTTATGTAAAATTTTGAATTTTATTATATATATATATTGTTTTTACTTAATGAGATGGATAATCTTCGCGGATCAAATGAATCAAATGAAGAAAACTTGGCAGGAGAAAAAAAAATCCTGTCACTAAGGATTCCAACATAACCACGATTACAATTCCAACATAACCACGAAAAACCCCTAGCAACGCCGAGCTATACAGCTAATCTGAATATAAATTTAATCTTTATACAATTATTTTTAAAGTGGAAAGTTCCCAGCCATATCAAGAGCTCCTACACCCAAAGTTCCCAGCCATATCAAGAGCTCCTACATCCAAAGTTCCCAGCCATATCAATAGCTCCTACATCTAAAGTTCCCAGCCATATCACGAGCTCCTACATCCAAAGTTCCCAGCCATATCAAGAGCTCCTACATCTAAAGTTCCCAGCCATATCACGAGCTCCTACACCCAAAGTCCCCAGCCATATCAAGAGCTCCTACACCCAAAGTTCCCAGCCATATCAAGAGCTCCTACATCTAAAGTTCCCAGCTATATCACGAGCTCCTACACCCAAATTTCCCAGCCATATCAAGAGCTCTTACACTCAAAGTTCCCCGCCATATCATAGCACAGTGGTTAAATCCAATGACTCGTCTCAAAGAGTTGCGAGTTCAACATCTACTTACAGCAGAGCGGAAAAGAATTGAGTAAGAAAGGAGATAACTGATACTGAAATATCTGGAAAAGGCATGAAGCGTGGAACTGGAGCAATTTATTGCGATAAATGAAAAAACGGGTTCTGTTTGAAATTACACACACCTGAAGAATGTCGGAGTGTACAAAGATCGAAACGTCGGGAATATGTCAACAAACACGATGATCTTCTTTTTCTTCTTCTTTTATGTGCCGTGTCCAGTCAGGACATAGGTGACCATGGCTCTCAACATCTGTTTATCTCTTGTGGCTCTTAGCACTCTTTCTCTTGTTACTCCACCCAAACCCCGCTGTATCATCTATTTGCTCAAGCCCATCAAGTATATTACGCGTTGCTTTCCCCTGTCTTTCTTTCCTGCTATCTGACCTGTGGGTATCCTCATTACATGTCCCAAACATCAGAACAAAAGCTTCTCGTTGCTCACATGTTCGGTCCATGGTATTCTCAGCATCCTTTAGTAGAACCACATTTGAGTGACTTCAAGTCTCTCTCACATCTCTGAGGATAATAGTCCGAACAATGTAAATAATATAAATAATTACAATACCTCATCTCAGAAATATAGAAAATGATTTTTTCGTTTTTTTTTTAATATCTTGTTTTCTTTCACTTTTTCTTTACTCATTTAAATTTTTTGTAAATCAATCAAAACGACATTTGTGAAATTTAATGAAATTGAATTAGTAACTGAAATTAAGTTCATTTGGATCACTGATTCGAATTTAATTGGATCGACAAGGAACGGTACTTGATTAAAGAATCGATTCGGACAACGGAAATGACGTACGGATAATTATAAAAAATGTGATTGTTCGTGCTGATAAAATTTGAAACTAAACGTTGTTGATCGAAAGCAAAAAAACAACATCAACGGAGAAGATTGGATTATTGGTAAGTGATGCAAAAATGAACGAAAACAATGAATCGAACGCATTTATGGAAAACTGAAGTTCCTGGGACATGCAATGAGGAAGGAGGGCTTGAAGAACCTGATACTGACAGGTCAGATAGAAGGAAAAAAGAGACAGAAGGCAGCAGATAACATATTTGCAGGGCCTGATCAGGTGGATGACGGAACGGGGGTTGCAAGATGTAACAGGAGAAAACATACTATGAGCCACCAGGGATAGGGAGACGTAGAGATCCATGATCGCCTACGTCCTGAAGGGACAGGTCACATAGAAGAAGAAGAATTCATCGATACAAAAATTGTCTTTTTTCTAATCTGTTAACATGTTTTAAATACATATCAATATCAATATATATATATATATATATATATATATATATATATATATATATATATATAAATGAATATGTCTGTCTGTCTCTGTATGTGTTTGTGTGCCTCCATTCTAACGAAAACTACTACTCCGAAAATCTGGGTGCGATTTCAACCAAAATTGGGCCACTTGTCGATCATGACATGAAACTTTGATGTACGCAAAAATTATCGAATCAATTTATAGTATATGGCGGAAGTCGCCGAATTAAAATTCACGAACTTTTCTCCGTCTAGAGGCTTTTTGAGAATTCAACTAAAATCGTGTATCTTGTATATCAAGGTCTGAACTTTTCATATACAAACATTTTTTTCGATTCAATGTACAGAGTTCGTAAAAAAACAGCGACAAACATAATTTTGGGTGATCTTTTGCACACTTTTAAGCATTTCTAAAAAGACTCTTCACTCAAACTCAACCAAAACTTAGTCACTGGTAGATAAAGGTCTGATGCCTTGATATGCGAACAAAAATGTCATTTGACAGACGGTGCGACAATAATTAATGGAAAATGTTTTTGCGATCATTTATCGAGAACGCTTAGATGCATTCCAACAAAAATCGGGTCTTTTTTTAAAATTTACCTTAAAATATGCCATTACAATTTCATGTTTTCTACAAGGTGCCAACCCCTCCGATTTTGCATGGACAATACACCCATTTCTGCATCACAACGTCATCGCATCAAATTACAGGATCCCGTAACGCCCGCCCACGTTCTTCCAGTCAGTCAGTTAAGTGCCATACGTGAAACAAGGTTGGGCGATCATGTATCGAAAGAGACATGACTGACTGGGCAGAAGATTATCCCGCAGTAGGTTGCCATTACTTTCTGCGTTAGACTGATTGCCAACTAAGGCTAGAGAACCCAATCTGTCCTGTTCTTTGACCCAGAACTGGAAGGAAGAGACGGATTAATACCTTTCCCAAGTGGATTTGCGCGTATATGATTGCAACGAATTCAACTAGAATTCGAACTCAACTCTCCGATTTCTCCTTCCTAGTCGATATCCACTGGACCACAACGCACATCCTTCCAATTGTACATACATCATTATTGGCAAAATGAACCAAGCATGAAACCCGTTTTACAAATACAACAAAAACCAATATTTGCTTGTCCCTATTTTTACGCGTCACGGCAACCTCATACTGCAGCATTCTGACAAAACACTTGAGCTTAAAATTCCAATATAACCACTAAAAAACCCTAGCAACCCCGGGCTATACAGCTAATCTGAATATAAATTTAATCTTTATACAATTATTTTTAAAGTGGAAAGTTCCCAGCCTTATCAAGAGCTCCTACACCCAAAGTTCCCAGCCATATCAAGAGCTCCTACACCAAAAGTTTCTAGCCATATCAAGAGCCCCTACACCCAAAGTTCCCAGCCATATCAAGAGCGCCTACACCTAAAGTTTCCAGCCATATCAAGAGCTCCTACATCCAAACTTTCCAACCATATCAAGAGCGCCTACACACAAAGTTCCCAGCCATATCAAGAGCTCGTACACCCAAAGTTCCCAGCCATATCAAGAGCCCATACACCCAAAGTTCCCAGCCATATCAAGAGCTTCTACACCCAAAGTTCCCAGCCATATCAAGAGCCCCTACACCCAAGGTTCTCAGCCATATCAAGAGCGCCTACACCCAAAGTTCCCAGCCATATCAAGAGCGCCTACACCCAAAGTTCCCAGCCATATCAAGGGCTCCCACACCCAAAGTTTCCAGTCATATCAAGAGCGCCTACACCCAAAGTTCCCAACCATATCAAGAGCGCCTACATTCAAAGTTCCCAACCATATCAAGAGCTCTTACATCCAAAGTTTCCAGCCATATCAAGAGCTCCTACATCCAAACTTTCCAACCATATCAAGAGCTCCTACACACAAGGTTTCCAGCCATATCAAGGGCTCCTACATCCAGATTTCCCAGCCATATCAAAAGGTCTTGCATCCAAAGTTCCCAGCCATATCAAGAGCTTCTACATCCAAAGCGATATCAAGAGCTCCCATACCCAAACTTATTTCTGATGCTTGATTGTTTGGTATGATTTTTTCGAAGTTAGACCAGCTGACGCAATTCAAAAGCTAACCATAGTACTGAGAGACAAGAAACTCATTAGAAACAAAGAAAAGAGTGCTGGTCCACTATGCGATATGTGCCATTCTGTATGGCAACGAATGTTTGACGATCCCTTCAAGAACAAAAAAGAGGCTCAAAGGCGGCAGAATTGTCGTTTTACATAAGGATGCTGAGGATACCATGGCCCATGCACGTGAGCAACGACGACCTGCTGAAGACGATACAAACGAGAAGAAAACGAAAAGAAAACTCATACCCAGGAACATTAGAAAGAGACAACTGAGATTCCTAGGACACTTAATGGGGACGGAGGGTCTGGAGAGTATAATACTCACAGGACGGATAGAAGCAAAAAGAGGCAGGAGAAAGTAGCGCGAGATATACTTGATAGGCTTGAATAAATGGATTGCGAAACGGGGTTCGGGAGAGATACCAAGAGGAAAATTATTAAGAGCGACAAGGGACGAGGGCTAGTGCAAACCCATGATGGCCTACACGGCCCGAGAAGAAGAGAAAGACCTGCTGATGAATTTTCAGCTCCCGCTATACATATGTCCTCTTTGCCGGTGCGGAGAGTGGAATCACAAGTTCAATTCTTTTTCTTCAATTTCCTTGCGAAGTTAAGCAACGTATATCCTGGTCAGTACCTAGATGGGTGACCGCTTGGGAATACCAGGTGTTGTAAGTTTGGATTTGAGGGTGATACAGTGGTTAATGGATCTCAGTTATCGATTTTCATAGCACTGCCTAATAAGCCAGGTGCAAACGAGTGCGAAGTCTACAGAACAATATAAAATATTAAAGTCCGAAATGGAAGCTGCAATGGACAAATTGAATAGAAACAATGCAGCCGTGGTGTGTTATTACGGTATGGTCATAGAGCTGCTGATAGCCCTGGAAGAATTTGGCATAGAGAAAATTAGAAATACTAAACGAAAAGAGCCACAAGGGATAGGGAGACGTGGAGAGCCATGATCGCCTACATCCTGAAGGGACAGGGCACATAGTAGAAGAAGAAACGAAATTTATAATAGTGGTGAAATACCAGACAACCTAATCAAGTCGATTTTCATAGCACTGCCTAAGAAGCCAGGTGCAAACGAGTGCGAAGTCTAGAGAACAATCAGCCATGGCAGTGATGATTCGTTCGCTTTATATTATATATATATTATATATAATATATATATATATATATATTATATATTATTATGCCTTTGAAAAAAGTAAAACTCTATTATCTCGTTGAGTTAAATAGCAATATTGATTAGCTTTCCTTGCGAATTTAAGCAACGTATATCCTGGTCAGTATCTAGATGGGTGACCGCTTGGGAATACCAGGTGTTGTAAGTTTGGATTTGCGGGTGTTACTGTGGTTAATGGATCTCAGTTATCTAAACTTATTTATAAATGGAACTTTGTGTGTGTGTATGTGTGTGTGTGTCCGTTACCTATAAACTCCGAAACGGCTGAACCGATTTTCTTGAAAATTTACACAGTTGTACTATAAGCGTCTGCGAGTGTTCTTAGCTAAGTTTTGTGTCCAGGTACCCCCGATAAATATCTAAAATCGATAATCGAAAAAATCGGGTTATAGAAGGAGTGGTCTGATTTTAATCAAATTTGATACAATCATAGACAAAGACATAAGAAAAGATATTCAGAAATTTCAAGGTTGCAGTTCTTACAATAGTGCAGAAAATCGATAATATGTATATATAAAAGGCAAGATGTTTGTGTGTGTGTTTCTTTATCTGCCTGTATGTCTGTATTTTTTTCAGCCCTTTTATTTTAGTTTTTGCTTCGGGTTTGGCTCTAAGTAGGTATAATTGTAGATGTTAGTCTCAGCCATGATACCATTTACTCAGAGGACTTATTTAGCCTTCAAAATTCAGTTTACGACGAAAAAAACCTATTTGATATCGATACCAGGAAATCAAAATTTGACTTACGTCCATTTATTTTTCTTTCAGTCTACGGTTTCGCTTTAACTGGAAACAACTGTTGCTTTTTGGTCTTTTGTGCCAACGTCCAAAGAGTCTGAGCTCCTGGACTATGGATTAGTTTTAAAGCTTTCATTACACCCGAGCAACGCAGGGCTATACTGCTAGTTAATTATAAAGCCAACTTTCAATTCCATATCGGTTCATTGTACTTATTTACACTAAAATAAACTTGAGAAAATTATGCGTCTCCCTTTTCTTCCCCCAGTTCTTTGAGTTAATTAGTAAGACTTGTGTCACTAAAATATTATTTTCTTCCCCTGCTCCAAAAGAAGAAACATTATGGCAATCTAAAAATATTTTTTGGTTTTAAATAACTTGAAAAGTGTTGATAAGACGTAAAAAATGATTCAATCAACCTACCAAGCATTAGAAATAGGCATATCCACTTTTTCACTGAAAAAATCTGCATTGAATAATAGAAAAAAGGCCCCCAAACTTAATAAAAACTAAGTTTAATCGTAAAAAATGCTTGTTATAAAGAGAAAAAAATTATTATTTTATAAATTTTTTAATCCTTTCTAGCACGTTTGTAATTCTGATTAAAAATCTTGTTTTATTTTATTTATTTATTTATTTATATATTTTTTGTCGACGTAATATTTGCGATTAGTCTTTTTGCGACTTTTTTTTAGATGAAAAACACATTGATTTGCAATTTTTTTCAAAACTCAAACAATTATCGGATTTCAATTAGACTTTCAAGACTTATTCAGAAATGAATTTAATTATTTTTGAGACTCTTGTTTTTTGAAAATCTTGGTAGAAAATTTTTTTACAATACAAAATACAATTTACAATTCAAAAATACAATAGAACTATGGCATTATTTAATTGAAAACTTTTTTACCTGCTTTTATAAGAATTGTTTTCATTTATTTAATTTTAATTATAATAATTAATAATATATAAATCTTTTAAAATACTGCATTACTTTCATCAAGTTAGATGATATTGTTATTAAGCGAAAAAAAATATTTACTAATATATATGGGTAGGATGTACATTGAGATGCTGTGGATATCGTCTCAAAACGAAAAATCTGAGAACAGAGATCGAATTCCAGTTGAATTTCTTGCTTTTAATTACGTGTAAATACCCATGGGAAAGGTATTAATCCGTCTCTTCCCGCCAGCATTGGGCCAAATAACAGAACAGATTAGGTTCTATAGCCTTGGATAGCAACCATTCTACCGCAGAATGTAATTGAAACCCAGTTCAGGAAAATCATTTCCCCAGTCAGACATATTTACTAAATGAAAAATTTAATACAGATCAGTTTTCTTCAAGACTTTTAAAAATAATTTTATGTTTTTTATGCATATAAAATGCATAATATGTACAGTTTTGAAAGTGTGGTGTACCATATACGACAATATCAGGCAATAAAAGGGATGACTATAGTAAATTTAAAGTCGACATTCTTAAAATTAGATTATAGGGAATATTTCTAAGATTTTTAAGATTAGTGAGTACTTAAGAATTATATAAAAAAGGGCTCACCTATCATTTCCTTAATTTATGTTTTAACAGATAAAGTTTTCGTAGAAAACTGTCAACATTTCAGTAAATGTTATGTGATTGACGAGTGATATGAAGTCCGTGATCACAGATAATGTTTGTTTTTCAAATCCATTTATCTGTTATTTTAAACTTAAAACAAATTGTATTCTTTTCAAATCAGAGTAATTATACTTTCAGGCAGCTAATATTCCTCAAATTAAATTTCAGAAAAGCATATTTTATTTTTGGAGGATTTTTAAAATTATTATTTTTTTTTTTAAATCATTTCACCCCGAGCAAGGCAGAAACGCCACTGATGTGCAGGGGGTTACATAAATGTAAAAAGATTAATTAGAAAAGAGTGAGGAGTACAAGCTAGTTAGAAAGGAACAATAGAAAGCTGAGAAAGCAGGTGCGATGACAGATACATAGGCGGAGAGAAAGTGAAGGTTATACAGGGGAGGGGAGAGAGCTAGAGTCCAGTGGTTAGTAGATGAGTATTAACTTTGCATTTAAATTTCTGGAGGTTGTAGCCGTCAGGAAAGCAAGAATACAGGAGAGACTTCCACAGGCGGGAAGTGCGAGAGAGGAAGTTACAGGAGTAGAATTGTCGTCTGCATTTGGCTAACCTGACTGTGAATGGATGGGACCCAGTTGCCAGTCTGGTTGCACGGGTAAACACCTGTTGAGGAGGCATCAGTGACTTAAGCTCATCCGAGCAGAAGCCATGAAAGTATTTATAGAAGAGACAAAGGGAGGCCACATTTCGACGATGGGAAAGTGGCTTCAGTCGAGTCGCCAGATCAGTACCTATCACATTACAGACTCTCCTTTGGAGCTTGTCAAGAACACTGAGGAGAACGGCAGGGGCACCTGACCATAAATGGTAGCAGTACTCCATGCACGGACGGATGGTTGACTTGTATATATGCAGGATGGATTCAGGTGGAAAAAATATCCTGGATCGACATAGTGACCCAATCTTCTTAGCAGTAGATTTTGCTATGGATTCAATATAGTGGTTCCATTTGAAGTCTGAGGACAGGGTAAGTCTGAGGAGGCGTAGTGTATTACTCTCCGGGAGAATCATCTGGTCCATGCTTATGGGAGGCAGAAGAGGTTGACAGTAATGGTTGACAGACAACAGCTTGGTCTTAGATGAATTGAAGTTGACAAGCCACTTCTTGCCCCAGTTCACCACAGAGTGTAGATCCCGCTCAAGGTCAGCAGTGAGATTATGTCTGTCCGCCACGACAGGTTTCTTACTGGAGCGGGAGTATATTGTAGTGTCATCTGCGTAGATGCCTACTTGGGACTTGATCTCATCTGGGAGGTCGTTGATGAAAATAAGGAAGAGCGTCGGGCCCAGGATAGAGCCTTGTGGGACACCAGCATTTGCTTTAAGTTTAAAATATGAATGTTACTCTTATGTTTTTCCCAAATATGTCGAAGATGCTGAGTATCACCATCAATTCTTTGTGGCGTATTTTGTCGAACGTCTTTGCATAATCGATAAAACATAAATACAAATCCTTCTTCATTTGTATTGCTTTTTGGAGAGAATCCTAATCATAAATATGGCGTTTCTTGTTCCAGTGTCTTTAATGAACACGCTCTGTTCTTTTCCTATCTCTGACACTTTTCTGCTTCTTGCTCTATTCATCAGGATTCAACGATCAGTTTTGTAATGTGGCTCATTAAACTGATTGTTCTGTAGACTTCGCATTCGTTTGCCCCTGGCTTCTTAGGCAGTGCTATGAAAATCGACTTGCTTAGGTTGTCTGGTATTACACCACTATTATAAATTTCGTTTAGTATTTCTAATTTTCTCTATGCCAAATTCTTCCAGGGCTATCAGCAGCTCTATGACCATACCGTAATAACACAACACGGCTGCATTGTTTCTATTCAATTTGGCCATTGCAGCTTCCACTTCGGACTTTAATATTTCCGCTCCGTCCTCATCTTTGTGTAATATCGGTTGATCTCTCTCGTGGAAAAATATTTTATATATTCTTCCCATCGCTGGAATATATTCTCTTTCTCCAATATAAATTAAACTAATCTTTTTAATAATACTTTCTTATAATCGATTTTTTGAAGAAGAAGATAGTAATTTTTATGAATTAATTATTAGTATGTCATTTTCATCATAATTTGACTTCTACTAGGGTCACACTACCTCTTAAGTCTCCGTTAATGATGTTTTATTATGGCTATATTTCATGGTTTGTTTTTGTAACTCCCCTAACATCAGTAACGTTAAATAGACCAAGTTCTTTGTGTGTGAGCCGTAATTATCAAGATATTTTTCTATAGCTTTTCTTTCTTTATATCATTCCAAGCACACCTACTATCTCTACTACTTTCTTAAATCAAGCTTGAATTATTATTATTATTATTATTATTATTATTATTATTTTGATGTCTACTATGGTCACATTACCTACTAAGTCCGCAGAAGGTTGGCAGTTAGTGGTGTGTTATTATGGCTAAATTTCATGGTTTATTTTTTTCTCCCATAAAACCACTGACGTTACATAGTCTTCTTAGTCTGAGGGCTGTACTTATCTAGACAATCTTTGTATTTTTCTTAAGCTGGGAATTCCAGGGATTCTTTCAATGTGTTGTTTTATCATTTATTATTATTATTATTAGTAGTAGTAGTAGTAGTAGTAGTGGTAGTAGTAGTAGTAGTATATGTAGTAGCAGTAGTAGTATTTTTCCTTTGATTTGTGTTGTATAAACATGTCTTTCCGGGTCCCAACCAGAGATCTTAGTACGGAAATGGCTTCATCACAATTTCATTTATCCTTTTTATGAAAAAAAAAAAAGAAGAAATTCTATGATCACACATTTTACATTGATAAATCTCTTCATAATGTGTGAGCTGAATTTCTGAGTACAATTATTTGTATTTCTTTAAAGCATGTTTACCATGAAACTCTTTAATTATTCTATCAGAACTATTTCCGATACAGTCGAGGGCTTCCACTCTAACCGGAATTATTGATGTCCTCATTATTATTATTATTATTATTATTATTATTATTATTATATGTGGTATCATCTTACCAAAGAATAATTTTAAGTGCCTAATTACCAATTCCCCTCCGGGGTCGATGAGTAAAAATGGTGCTACAGGAGGAGAGTTATCTCTGCTCATTTGGGACGTTTCGTTTAGATGAACGGGAGATTTGCGGATGATATGTGAAGTTCCGCCGAAAATAATCTTTTGTCGTTCTGAGATGCTGACGTGTCCAGGGGTTTTACTCGCATGATTTTCGGCGCCCTTCGTTATAACACTCAATGACCCTATCACAGCAGGGATTATCGTAGTTTTAAGTTTCCTTATTTCTGTTACTTCGATTCATTCTTTTCTTTTTTTTAATCATATCACCCCGAGCAAGGTGGTAACGCCACTGATGTGCAGGGGGCTACGTAAGAGTGAAAAGATGGGAAAAGAGAAAGCCGGAAACCACATCCTAAACAGGGAACAAAGGATGAGCCCCTTCACCTGTTCAACAGACGTGGATGGAGTGTGAACCGGGCGATAGTTTAGTTTATCTACTCCAATTAAATTTTTGCGCCAACAGTGAGCCAAAGATTTTATTTCAAAGATGAAATTTAGCATCTTTTTTGCAATAACAGCTATTACCCCCTCCCCACAATCATTATGAAATTTGTAGGAAATTGGTCCAAATATTTTTTATTAGTTAAAATTTCCAGGTCTTTATACTTCCATAGTTTTACAAACTCCTTAATATGTAGGGTGCAGTAAGAGAGTTATTAATAATATTAGCGTGTGTAGTATCATCTTCCCAGTGAGTAATTTTAAATGTGTAATGACTAAGTCCCCACCGGGGTCTATGAGTAAAAATGGCGCTACAGGAGAGTTATCTCTGCTCATTTGGGACGTTTCGTTTAGATGAACGGGGTATTTGCGGATGATATGTGAAGTTCCGCCGAAAATAATCTTTTGTCGCTCTGATATGCTGACGTGTCCAGGGGTTTTACTCACATGATTTTCGGCACCCTTCTTTATAGCACTCAATGACCCTATCACAGCAGGGATTATCGTAGTTTTAAGTTTCCTTGTTTCTATTATTCTCTGGTAAAATGAGTTTTCATATAAGCAGCTTTCTTTGTTGCAACGGTTATTATTATTTTGTCATTTTTCATCATATTTTGATTTCTGCTATGGTGGCACTACCAACCAAGTCTGCGGGAAGACTTAAGGCAGGTCGTGGTGTGTCGTTATGGCTCGATTTCATGTTTTTCTTTTTTTATCTCCCCTATCATCCCTAGTATTACATAGACAAAGTTATCCTTACTGTGTGAGCTGTACTTAACAAGACAATTTTTGTATATCTCTTAAGCTGGGGTTTCCAGGGATTCTTTCAATGTGTTGTTTTGTTTCATTTTTTATCATTCCAAGTGCACCTACTATCACTGGCACGACTCTTGTTTTCAATTTCCACATTGTTTTCTATTTCAATTTCCAGGTCTTTATATTTTGAGAGTTTTTCGAATTCCTTTGTTGCTATGCTACAATCCGCTGGACAAGCCATATCAATTAATAGACAAGAATAGGTGCTGGGTGATGTTCACACCATATTATTATTATTATTATTATTATTATTATTATTATTTTCATCATAATTCGATTTCTGCCGTGGTCACACTACCTAACAAATCTGCTAAAAGACCTAAGGCGGGCTGTGGTGTGTTCATACGGCTTCACTTCATTTTTTTCTATCTGCCGTAACTTCACTATCGTTACATGGACAAAAGTTTGGTCCTTACGTATTATCGGGAGGACCTTTAAAAAAACGACTCAAAAATTAAAGTAAATTATTTATTGAAACGGTTAAAACAATAAAATAACATTACATTTGTAATTCCGGAGGCCAGAACGTCGCAATTACTTCCAAAAGTGACTCAAAGACATCAGTACAGGCAACATGCTTCCGCCACATGAATTCGGCCAAATACGACTCCAAATGGTGACGTGCAGTGCCACAGTGCTTCTTGTTTCGCCACTTTGTCGATCCCCATAGGCGTTCCACTGTCTGCGTATGAGCCCCGGTGTTCGAATCCACAAAGTTGTACTTGTGGTTGACGTTGAGGTGATGAAAGCCTGATTTTTCCAGTTCCTTGGTGTTATAAGCGGGGAAAAAAAAGAAAAAGTAAAAATCAAAGGTCCTCCCGATAATACGTAAGGACCCAAAGTTTTTTAGTGTGTTGTGAGCTGTACTTATCAATACAATAAAAAAAAAACTTTAAAACCCTACCTTTTTGGCATTAAATAACCCACAGAGATGTTGATATGCCGTTAAACAAAACTCAAACTCAAGCTCAATTCAGTAAATCAACTGCTAAAGTATATCCCATAATCTGAGGTTTCCAGGGATTCTTTCAATGTGCTTTTTTTATCCATTTTTGACAATACCAAGTGCACCTATTATCACTGGTACTATTCTTGTTTTTAATTTACACATTTTTCTATTTCAATTTCCAGGTCTCTATACTTCCATAGTTTTTGAAATTCCTTGGTATGCAAGGTACGGGAAAAGAGTTATTATTAATATTATTGTGTATGGTATACTCTTGCCAGAGAGTAATTTTAAGTGTATAATTACCAAGTCCTCTCCGGAGTCTATGAGTAAAAATGGCGCTACAGGAGAGTTATCTATGCTCATTTGGGACGTTTCGTTTAGTTAGACAGGGTTTTGCGGACGATGTGTGAAGTTGCGCCTAAAATAATCTTTTCTAGCTCTGACGTGTCCCAGGAATTTTGCTCACATGATTATCGGTACCATTTGCCATCAAGCCCAACGTCCCTATCACAACAGGGATAATTGTAGTTTTAAGTTTCCACATTTTTCCTACTTTCATTTGACAGTTATCGAAATTCTTTTATAGAAACATTGGAATCTTGAAGGAAAATCATACCAATTGACAGGTTCTCTTTTTGAAATATTTTATGACTATATCTAGTCTATTTGCATCAATTTTCCGGTCTGTGATGATTGGGAAATCCATCATATTGTCACTCCACCACCATTTGCAACATTGTTCGGGTGTTGCTTGTACAAATTTAATATAAATTATTATTGATAATAATAATAATAATAATAATAATAATAATAATAATAATAATAAATGTCAGCCTCTGTCAATCGGTTATTACGAATGATATATCTTCATACATTGGCTAATTTATTTTCGTCAATATACTTTCTATTTGCTTGACCAACTTTTTCACGCCAAATGTCATATTTTTGGCGAGTCATGTTTTTTTTAGGTTTGAGTAACGATTCATAACTGACTAGGCAGAGGATTTTACCGCAGATGTTTGCCATTTGTTTCTGCGTTAAAAGGGTTACTGTTAGGGCGCCGCTCCTATTTCACTACAAATGGACTGTTCCCATTGCTATATATAGCAATGGTGGATTCTCTACAAGGGAGTCGCTTGACAGTCACTAGACTGACGACTCTACGCCACTGTCAGTTCTCTGCCTTCGGGTAGAGGGCGCTCTCTGCTTCCGAGCAGAGAGCAGTAACCCAGTCGTGGTTCCGCCGAAGGGTGGAACCACGACTGGGGAAAAATAGACAGACATTTTTTGGCCCGGCTATATGGCCGGGAATACCCACAATAAAATGACCATGTGTCACATCCAGCCTACGTGGGAAGGCTAGTAAATACAGTCGTACAGAGTCACTAGACTGACGACTCTACGACACTGTCAGCTCTCATGCCTTTGGGCGGGAGGCGCTCTCTGCTTCCGAGCAGAGAGCAGTAACCCAGTCGTGGTTCCGCCGAAGGGTAGATCCACGACTGGGGAAAAATAGACAGACATTTTTTGGCCCGGCTATATGGCCGGGAATACCCACTATAAAATGACCATGTGTCACATCCAGCCTACGTGGGAAGGCTAGTAAATACAGTCGCTTGAGAGTCACTAGACTGACGACTCTACGACACATGTCAACCCTCTGCCTTCGGGTAGAGGGCGCTCTCTGCTTCCGAGCAGAGAGCAATAACCCAGTCGTGGTTCCGCCGAAGGGTAGAACCACGACTGGGGAAAAATAGACAGACACTTTTTGGCCCGGCTATATGGCCGGGAATACCCACTATAAAATGACCATGTGTCACATCCAGCCTTGCGTGGGAAGGCTAGTAAATACAGTCGGTAGAGAGTCACTTGAGAGTCTCTCATGTGTTACTGAAGAGTCAGTGCGAGTCAGTGAAGAGTTAGTCACACTTCCGGTGGCGTACCGGAAGTAATCACCTATACACACGTCTTACGACGGATTGGACTCTTGTATCTTTCTATTGTAAATATTACTAATCACTTCTGTACATACTAACCGTCTTTCCGCGGAGTACAACTTATATTCTGATTCTGTTGTTGAGTTATTCATTTATATTTGGCGACATAACAGTTACCAACCAAAGCTATAGAACCTAATCTGTCCTGCCATTCAATATTTTATCCAGATCAGTCAGTTAAGTGCCATACGTGATACCCGCTTGGGCGATCATGTCTCTTTTGATCAATGAATGACTAAGCAGAAAATGTTCCTGCAGTAGTTTGAAATTTCTTTTTACTTTAGACGGTTTACCAGCCAAGGCTATAGTACTAATTATGTCCTGCTATTCAGTTCTTTTATCCTGATCAGTCCGTTAAGTGATATACGTGATACACACTTGGGTGATCATGTCTATTTAGATCCATGACTGACTAGGTAAAAGATTTTCACGCAGTAGTTTGCCATTTTTTTCTGCGGTAAACTGGTTGCCAGTTAAGGCTACGGAACCAAATTTGTCATGTTATTCAATCCCTAGCTGGTTGAAGAAACCAAATACCTTTCCAAAGGTACTTTCGTGTAAGTCCTTACTTCCCAACCAGGGGTCCATGGACGCCTAGGGGTCCATGAAAGAATTTCAAGGTGTCCAAACGATTCTAATTTGTATCGGCGTATACTGATAATGTCAGCTTTCAAACATCTTTTCCAAGGAAGTCATTGATCACTTGTCTCAACTACATGAATTTCACCGTTATTTTCCTGACTTATCCCTCGGCATGCAGGATTGGCAAAAAATTCCTTCTTATATCAGGTTGCTGATGTGTTAGAAGACACACAAAAAGAGTTTATGGAGCTTATCAACGATTCAACAGCCAAGAACATGTTCCAGTCAAAATCATTATTTAGCTTCTCGTGTTCAATGATGGAATTATATCCAAAAGTAAATGATTGAGTTCTTTTGCTTTTCGTCTCAACCTATCTGTGTGAAAGTGTGTTTTCTGCATTACTCGCAATAAAAACAAAATCAAGGAACAAGCTCTCTGTAGAAGATGACTTGAGGTGTGCACTGGCCGCTTCTGAACCAAGGATTCATGGGCTGATTGCTAAAAAACAACCACAAAAACCCACTGACAAAATATAGAGTAAAATACTTTTCTTTTTCAATAAATAAAAGTTTCATTCACTTCTGTTTTGGGAATTTTAATGATTTTTTTTTCATACATGTGTTTCATTTATACGGGTTTATAATTTTTTTTATTCATACATTCGCTCGTAAGCTAAAAAATAAAGCCAGTTTTATAAAGATAGTTTTTGTGAATAATACCTACAACTATAACAACGTTAACATAACATTTTTACTAGGTGTTTTACTTAGATAAAGGAAGGCTGAATGAAATGTTTTTGATTTTATATGAGTAAGTTTAAAGTTTAATCAAAATAATAACGGAGGGCATTTTACATGAATATATTTCTTTACAGAAAAATCTTTTATTTTTGTTGGTTTGACTTATTCGTTGTAAGGGTCCACAGGGGGTTCACAAGTGACTGGAAAAGGGGGAACGGGACAAAAAAGGTTGGGAACCACTAGTGTATGTGAATGCAAAGAAATTAAATGGAATTCAGACGCGGCTCTCCAAATTCTCATTCCAAGCCGATATCCACTGCACAGCAACTGAATATGACCTTTAATAAACTAATCTGAGGAAATACAGGTATGAATTTAAATACCTTATTTCAGTTAAACCCCGCGTAAAAAGTGTATGTTTTTAGAAATTTGTGGAAAATCACAATTTTCTTGTAATTTATGTTTAGTCTTTTCTTCACGCTATCCCTGGCTATCTCTATTTCCTCTACTTTTCGTTCTGTGTCTACTATCAACCTATATATATGATATTGACTAATGGCAGTATTTCTCAAAGTCAAATTGTAGAAACATCTCAATTCGTATTTAAACCAAAAAATGTTGGTCTGTTTATTGAGAAATACTACTTTTCAATAACGATCAGACACTAAGACTTTAAAAATAAGATGATTGAATATACCAAGACCAACAAATATATTGCGTATCTTATATTGTCAAGATGGTGGCCGCCAATGACAAATCCTGGCAGGACTTCTAGTTTTCCTATAAATGCCTCGTTGTACAGGTTGAAAGATCTGGTGATACGACACATCTTTGTCTAACATTCCCATTCTATTTTTGTATATATGCTGAATTCATTTCCTCTCCGTACGCAGGCGGTTTGTTGCCAGTATTGGATCATGATTATTCAAATGTCTTTACCGAATATGTCGATATTGATAGTACCTGTATCAAGTACTTTGTCGAAAGCCTTATCCGATATTCTTTGCACCACATCTGATGCACTGATGCATTAAAATTAACGAAAACCTCTTGACAAATTGCCCTTTGTAGGACGAGTATTAAGCTAGTATTTAAAAAAAACATCATTCGGGGGTTGAGACTGTTGCGAAAAAACAAAACCAAAACCAAAAGTCGATGTCAGCTGTATCTTTCAAAAGTTATATCTTTAAAGTCCGGATTTATTGCCTCTTTTTGGTTGTAATTTCAGCTGTCATGATCCTTTTTAGACTTCTTCACTTTCATGAAAAATAAACAGATAATGAAAGAACTACAAAAAAAAAAAGAAAAAAAAAGAAAAAGAGTAAAAAGAAGCAAAAGAGATCAAAATAGACAGTGACAAAGAAAAAGAAAACATCTTTCCTTCGTACGATTGATATGACGGGTATGACGTCACTTTTGACGTCATCACACTGTCAGGGGCGAGTGGAGGCATATTTGACAGTTTTAATTCTTCATTTGTTATTTCATATCTTTTTGTTTCGCAACGTAGGCATTTTTTCTTTTTTTTTTAATTTTTCTTGTTTTTATGATTGTCAGCAAAGATTGTCAGATTAGTCACGTGTCATTTTATTAATTTGCTTTAAAAATCATGCTCCGGTAGTGTAATGTTTATCATCTCAGATCGTAAAAAAGCAGTGACCCGAGGTGGAATTTTGATCATGTACATTCTGTATGGGCAATGCATATCGGCTCGTGATGAGTAAACGGGGAGCCGAGTTCGAATTCCAGTTGATTTGGGTGCATTCCCTTACGCGCAAATACTCTTGGGTAAGATGAGAATCCATCTCCAGCTATGTGTTGAATATCAGGACGAATCGGGTTCTATAGCTTTGCTTGGCAACCAGTTTACCGGAGAAATAAATGGCAACGTAATGAGGAAAAATCTCAAGTCCAGTCAGCCATAGATCGAAAAAGACATGACCTTTTGTTCTTCCACTTGTGGGTCGAATAGCAGAACAGATTGAGTTCTATAGCCTTGCTTGGCAACCAGTCTCTGTAGAAAGAAATAGCAATCTACTGAGGCAAACTCTTCTGCCCAGTCTGTCTTAGATCGAGAAAGAAATTATCTTTTCTCCTTCCAGTTGTGGGTTGAATAGGGTCCTATAGCCCTGGTTAGCAACCAGTTTCCCGGAGAAAGAAATTGCAACCTACTGAGGGAAAATCTTCTGCCCAGTCAGTCATGGATCGATAAAGAAATTATCTTTTCTCCTTCCAGTTGTGGGTTGAATAGGGTCCGATAGCCCTGGTTAGCAACCAGTTTCCCGGAGAAAGAAATTGCAACCTACTGGGGGAAAATCTTCTGCCCAGTCAGTCATGGATCGATAAAGAAATTATCTTTTCTCCTTCCAGTTGTGGGTTGAATAGGGTCCTATAGCCCTGGTTAGCAACCAGTTTCCCGGAGAAAGAAATTGCAACCTACTGAGGGAAAATCTTCTGCCCAGTCAGTCATGGATCGATAAAGAAATTATCTTTTCTCCTTCCAGTTGTGGGTTGAATAGGGTCCTATAGCCCTGGTTAGCAACCAGTTTCCCGGAGAAAGAAATTGCAACCTACTGAGGGAAAATCTTCTGCCCAGTCAGTCATGGATCGATAAAGAAATTATCTTTTCTCCTTCCAGTTGTGGGTTGAATAGGGTCCTATAGCCCTGGTTAGCAACCAGTTTCCCGGAGAAAGAAATTGCAACCTACTGAGGGAAAATCTTCTGCCCAGTCAGTCATGGATCGATAAAGGTAAACATAAATCTAGTCCGATGAATTTCTGAAGGACAAAATGCGTCACTCGGAAAATCTTCCACTTTATACGCTTGTGCGATCATCACGATATCGAATGATTCTAGGCAGAATATTTTCCCTCAGTTGCTAGTACTTTTTTCTGTGAAAAACTGGTTGCCAAGCCTATATAACACATTCGGGTCTGCTATTAAACCCTTAGCTAGGTGGAGGAGGTTTCAGATTCATACATTTTCTAATGGTATTTAGTAAGTGAATGTTATTAACCCAAACTTAAATTCGAAATTGGGGTTTCAATTTCTCATTCCTAGCCGATATTAAACACCACAACGAACATCCAGATTTTCATAACAGTTGCACAAAAATGTACAGAAATACCTTACTTAAAAAAAAAAAAATAGACATTTTTTTCCATTATTTTCTGTATATATAATATTGAACAATGGCGGTATTTCTCAACGTAAAATTATAGAAACCTCTCAATTAGTATTTAAACTAACAAATGTTGGTTTTTCTTATTGAGAAATACTATTTTTTCAATAACAATCAGAAACTAAGTCTTTAAAAATATACCAAGCCCAACAAGTATTTTCAACAAATCATTTAATAAATTAACAGCAGAAATAAAAACCTTTGTGAACATATGAACTATGTTCAAAATTTTCTCTTTCTTAATTGTCTTTCATGTTCAATGTAATTTAAGTTATTTGATACTCCATCAGTAGTCAGTCGTCATTCATTTGTCCCACTGATAGCTCTTTGATTGTTTTGATATCCTGATGGAATCATTCTCCTTGCTCATCACTCACATCACCACAATTATCTGGAAACTTATCTAGACGGTTATATAACAAATGAACCTTAATACTTATATTAGCGTATTACTGATAAAGTTTATCAGGAAATTTGAATTTTTGCTGTACAGAAATGCTTCATTTTTAGAAAAAAAAAGCATTTTTTATTAGTTTTCTATATATATGATATTGACTAATGGCAGTATTTCTCAAAGTCAAATTGTAGAAACATCTCAATTCATATTTAAACCAACAAATGTTGGTCTGTTTATTGAGAAATACTACTTTTCAATAACGATCAGACACTAAGACTTTAAAAATAAGATGACTGAATATACCAAGACCAAGAAATATATTCATCAAATCTAAACTTATTTATAAATGGAACTTTGTCTCTGTGTATGTGTGTCTGTATGTGTGTGTATCCGTTACCTATAGACTCCGAAACGGCTGAACCGATTTTATTGAAAATTTACACAGTTGTCCTATAAGCGTCTGCGAGTGCTCTTAGCTAGGTTTTGTATTGAGATACCCCCCGATAAATATCGAAAATCGATAATCGAAAAAATCGGGATATAGAAGGAGTGGTCCGATTTTAATCAAATATGATACACTCAAAGAGAAAGACACAAGAAACGATATTCAGAATTTTCAAGGTTGAAGTTCTTACAATAGTGCAGAAAATTTTATATTGATACCAGGAAATCAAACTTTGACTTACATCCATTCATTTTTTTTTTCAGTCTACGGTTTCGCTTTAACTGGAAACAACTATTGCTTTTTAGTCTTTCGTGCCAATGTCCAAATATTCTGAGCTCCAGGACCATGGATTAGTTTTAAAGCTTTCATTACACCCGAGCAATGCCGGGCAATACTGCTAGTCATTTAATAAACAGCAGAAATAAAACCTTTGTGAACATAAGTTCTATGGTAAATATTGTTTCTTTCTTGATTGTCTGTCGTGTTTCAGGTGCAATGGGAAAACTGAATAGAAACACAGCAGCCGGACCAGACGGCATTGCAATAAAGCTGTTGATAGCAATGGAAGAATTCGGCGTAGAGAAAATTACAAAAATTAATAAATTAAATTTATAGTAGTGGTGTAATACCAGGCGACCTAAGCAAGTCGGTTTTCATAACCCTGCCTAGGAATCCAGGGGCAAACAAGTCGTAACTCCACCGAACAATCAGTTTAATGAGCCACATTACAAATCTGATCGTTGAATCCTGATGAATAAAGCGAGAAGCAGAATTAGGCCATATATATATATATATATATATATATATATCTTATATATATATATATATATATATATCTTAAACAATTTTATAGGAAAATCCTCTCGAATGAAACACGTTTTCCTAACAAAATGTATCAAAATAATCAGTAGATATATATATTTAAATATACTGTTTAATTAAAAACAGAATATTTACTCAAATACGAATATTTTTTAAAATAATATTCTAATATATTAAATTTTTTTAAATAATATTTTTTTAAATAATATTCAAATATATTAAATTTTTTTAAAAATAATATTCAAATATATTAAATAATATATATATATATATATAAATACAGTTTATTTCGGTTTCCTTAATCTTATGTACTTTCCGTAATATAGACACACATACACACACATACATACATATATATATATATATATATATATATATATATATATATATATATACGCTCCCCACTTCATTTGTAATTTTTTTGTATTTAAAATTAATTTAATTTACACTGCGACACGGAAATGTCCATGTGTCGTGTTTTAAAGCTTTTATCTCGTCATTAAGCAATATTCAATTACTTTGGTCAAAATGATTTATATTAAATGCAGAAAACAATACATTTTCTTATTGAAGAGTTAATATGAAGGGAGAGACGGAAAATTTAAATTATATGGGTGTGTTTAATTTGACTAATGAGAATGAAAGCCGACTTTAGAATATAGGTTAGTTGCTAGGGGATGTAGGGTGTTTATATATGTCTGATGAAACTGTCATTTTTCTGCTGGACTGCTTTCATCCGGCAAGATACATTCATTTTATTTAAGAAGAAATATTCTTAGAGGTATATTTATTCCTGCTCTTAAAAATAATTATTTTAGATGAGTCTTAAAATGACTTTTGATATGATTAAATTGTATATTTCTTTAAGAATTCATCATAAACTCTTAACTTATATCTATCCTAAAATCTATTAAATTAATATTATTTATATTATAATACTAAATAAATTAAAAGATATATATAAGTTAATCATCATGCTTAAATGAATATTTATCAACTATATTCTAAGGTAAACATTTTGCAATGTTTACACATGCCAGGAATTTCATTACGTTTATTTTATAAGTCCTTATTTTTAAGAAATTTAAACTGCAAGAAAACCGATTGCATGGTCAGCAGTGTTGATTGCAGACACGAAAAAAATGCAGAAACGACTACAGAAGAGAGTGAGATGAAGGGATTACAAATAAACTGCAGGAAAACCGAATGCATGGTCATCAGCAAAAAGAGCATCCCAAAATGCCAAATACAGTTGAAGGATGTTAAAATCAAGCAGGTACGGAAATTTAAATATCTAGGGAGTGTTCTAACTGAAGACAGAAAGTGCGACACAGAGATTTAAAGGCGAATTGGTGTGGCAAAGGACACGTTCCAGAAGCTGAATATAGTATTAAGACAGGAAACATTCACTAGAAACAAAGAAGAGAGTACCGGATTGCTGTGTGATGTCAGTTCTTCAAGATGGCAGTGAATGTTGGACAATATCAACAAAGATGAAGGGAAAACTTGAAGCAACTGAAATGTGGTTCTACAGAAGGATGCTGCGGATATCGTGAACCGAGCATATGAACAATGACGAGGTGTTGGAAAGAATGGAAACGAAAAGGAAATTAATATTGGGGATCATGAAGAGACAACTGAAGTTCCTGGGATATGCAATGAAGAAGGACGGCTTGGAGAACCTGATACTAACAGGCTAGATAGAGGGAAACAGAGACAGAGGAAAGCAGCGGATAACATATTTGAAGGGACTGAGCAGGTGGATGACAGAACGGGGGCTGCGAAACGTTACAGGAGAAAGCGTGCTAAGAGCCACCAGAGATAGAGAGACGTGGAATGCCATGATCGTCTACGTCCTGAAAGGACAAGGCACATAGAAAAAGAATATTAACGTGTGGAAGTTTGTCACTTAGCTGAGTAGTATTATGCTGATTTTTTTAAAATCGTTTCACCACAAGCAAGGTAGTAACACTGATGTGCGGCGGGGGGGGGGGGGAGAAAAAGGTTAGATGGGAGGAGAGTAAAGAGAAAGACGAACCAGTTACAGAAAGTGTCAGAGAAAGGAGCAAGATAAGGATTGGAGTACAGGCGTGATGACATTTGCAAAGATAGAGAGAAAGGAAAAGTTATACAGGGTGATGTAAAAAGAACTGGAGTCAAATGGTTAAGAGATAGGTACTGACATTGCATTTAAGTTTCTGGAGGTTGCTTCGAAATTTGGTGACAAGACGTTGCTGCCCAAGTATACATTAATTATATATGAATATATTATTGATAATTATTTTTTGCAAAGAGATAACTTTGTTTCTTTGAGCTGGTAAAGAAATGAAAAAGAAGATATTCAGTGTAAAACTTATACTTTGTGGTTTTATCTGGGAGTGGCGAAAAGTTATCAGTTCGATCAATAAAGCATTTCATAAAAAAAACAAACTATTAGGCCATTGGATCGCATTTTAGGAGAAGCTCCTGGCCGAGGATTTTTTCAACATCCTTTCTTGTATATTGGCATTTGGTAGATATAGATGTGCGTTGATTTATCCATATAATTTATTGGTTGAAAAAGCCAAATCGTTTTCCCTCTATAGACGGCCAGTGAGTCATCACCTTACCATTGAAAAGCAAGTCCGTCACAAGTTCTAAACCAATTATCTCCATAGAGAAATAAGTCATGATAATTTATTTTTCATTCTTAACCTTATTCACATACGACTCCTTTGATGTCTTTTTGATTCATCCTCCTGCGAATGGTCGTCATTCATTAAATTCGGCTTCACGGCAGGACAGAGACAAAAAAAAAAAAAAAGAAAAAAATAGACTACATTGCAAAACAAAATCTATATAGAGAAGAAGTAATATATTTAATCTCTCTTTACACCTTTCTTTCTTTTTTTCAAAGCCTGGCACACAAAGACAACATTTAAGCCAGATACTAGCAAAATGAACATGGCACACCTCAATAATATTAATAAATTGTTTGAGATTAAATCCATTAGGGTTAATTTATTTTCTGTGCGTTGTCGGGCAGCGGATATCGGCTCGGAACGAGAAATCGAGAAACCGAGTTCGAATTCCATTTGAATTTATTGCATTCGCTTACGCACAAATACCCTTGGGAAAGGTATTAATCCGTCTATTCCCTCCAGTTATAGGTTAAATAAGAGAACAAATTGGGTTCTATAGCCTTGGCTGGCAACCAGTCTACTGCAGAAAGAAATGGCAATCTACTACGGAATAATCTTCTGCCCAGTCAGTAATGTCTCTTTCGAGACATGATCGCCCAAAGCGTGTATCACATATATCACTCAACTGACTGAATGTTCAATATTTCTGTAAAAAGAGGAGACAAAAATAACAAATACAGATCAGGAACACTAAAGCAGGTCCATAAATTTAAATACCTGGGAAATATTCTAAGGGAGTACGAAAAGTGCGACACTGATATCCAAAGATCTATTAGCATGGCTAAGAATGCATCCCAGAAGCTGAGTAGAGAACTGAAGTACACAAAAAGTTTGGTAGAAACAAAGAAGAGATTACTGAATTTTATGTGATGTCTGTCCTTCAATATATCAGCGAATGCTGAACAACCTACTCAAAGATGAAAGAAAAGACTTGAAGCAAACGAAACGTAGTTCTGCAGAAGCATACCGAGGATACAATTGACCGAACATGGAAGAAACGACGAGATTTCGGAGAAGATGGAAACGAAAAGAACCCTTATACTTAACATCAGAAAGAGACAGTTGAAGTTTTTCGGGTATTGAGGAAGGAAGGCTTGGAGAATTCACGCAACGGATAGAGAAACGAGGGACAAGGGAAAGCCACGCGTGACATACTTGATGTACTTGAGCAGATGGATTTTGAAGGTGTAAGGAAAAAAAGTGTTAAGGGTTTTGAAGGGGTAAGGAAAAAGCGTGTTAAGAGCTACAAGGGACAGAGAGATGTGGAGGGCTTCGATCGCCTACGTTTTGAAGGGACAAGACACATTGAACTACCTGAATTCACTACCTGGATTTTTTGACGTGACAAAAAAATCTTAACTCTCCGTAGGTGACAGACATTCTCTCAAGCATAACGTGTTTCACGAGAGCATACTTGATTCTCTGTCTAATACAAAAATCAGGGCCTTTATTTATTTCATTAATTTACTAAATCTCCATTGGTTCAAAAATTAAGCAACGTAGAGCCTGGCCATTACCTCAACGGATATCCGCTTGGAAATACCTGAGATTGAATGTACGAGCGGTGTAGTGGATAATTATTTATTGCTAACTGGAGAGTCAAGTTCTTATTCCGGTTTGGTTCATTATAATAACTTTAGCACAAACGCCATCAGGAACGCTATGAATTCACTTCTTCTTCTTTTAACAAGACAAACATTACTAAACTTTTATTATTTCAATATTTTTTATTATCTACAAAAGGTTGGTAAGACGAAAAAACAATTGAGACCCTTTGATATATTCTTCGTGATATTCCGTGTCATTTAAAAAAATATAACACATCACACAATTAGTTTCGAGCTTGAGATATAGCTGGCGCCACTAATAAAAATATGATTTTTATGAAGTACTAACCTTCAAATGGCATGTGACAAAATTTGGTTCCAACAGGAATATTAGTTTACAAATTACAGTTATTTAAGTGAAGCTACTGTTGCAAATTTTCAAAAAAATGGAAAAATCTGAATTTCATGTGTTGATAAAGCATTCCTTCCTGGTGGGAAAATTACTGTTCATGCAAAGCAATGGCTTGATAAGTGTTATTCGGACTCTGCTCCGTCGGAAACAATGGTTAAGAGGTAGTATGTTGACTTTAAACGCGGACGTACAGAGACAAATGATGCTGAACTCTCTGGTCGCCCAAAATCGGCAATTGTCTCGGAAAACACATACACAAAAAAAATATCCACAAACTCGTTTTGGCCGATCGTAAATTGAAGTTGCTCGAGATAGCAGAGTAATTGAGCATATCAGAATGCAGTGTATTCACCATTTTTTGCATGAATATTTTTCAATGAGAAAGCTGTGTTCAAAGTGGTTTCCGCGTTTGCTTCCAGTCGGTCAAAACCAACAAAGCGTCGATGATTCAGAGCGTTGCTTGCAACTGTTTTAACGCGACAAGAAGGAGTTTCTGCGTAAAAATCTGAGAATGGATGAAACATGGATCCACCACTTCATTCCGAAGTCAAATCGGCAGTCAAGTGAGTGGATTGCAGTAGGTAAAAGGCACAAACACAGGCAGGCAAGGTTTTATACCTCGTATTTTGGGATGGGCAAGTTATTTTGTTCATCGATTACATTGATAGAGAAAAAACAATCAATAGCGAATTTTATATACCATTATTGATGCTTTTGAAGAAAGAAATTACAAAAAAAACTGCTATACATGAAGAAGAAAAAGTGATCTTTTACTTAGAAAACGCACCGTGTGACAAGTCGATCGCAATGATGGCAAAACTACATGAATTCCACTTAGAACTGCTTCTGCATCTACCTTACTTTCAAGTTCTGACCTCCAGCGACTACTGTCTGTTTGCAGACCTCAAACGAATGGTCTAGGGAAAGAGATTTAGCTCGAATGAAAAAGTGATATTGGAGGTGTATTTTGGACCAAAGAGAAATCGTTCTACAAAAAACAAAAAAAAAAAACCAAAAAAAAAAAAAACCACTGAATTGTTAGCGAAGCGTTGGAATAAGTGTATCACTCTAGAAGGAGACTATGTTTATGAATAAAGTCGAATTTTCTCTAAAAGTTGTTTTATTAGTTAGGCCGGGATTTGTTGAGTGATCTAAATCTAAACGTATTTATAAATGGAACTTTGTCTGTTTGTGTGTGTGTATGTGTGCGTGTCCGTTACCTATAGATTCCGAAACGGCTGAACCGATTTTCTTGAAAATGTACACAGTTGTACTATAAGCGTCTGCGAGTGTTCGTGGCTAGGTTTTGTGTCTAGGTACCCCCGATAAAAATCAAAAATTGATAATCGAAAAAATCGGGTTATAGAAGGCGTGGTTCGATTTTAATCAAATTTGATACACTCATAACAAAGACATAAGAAACGATATTCAGAAGTTTCAAGGTTGCAGTTCTTACAATAGAGCAGAAAATAGATACTATATATATATATATATATATATATATATATATAAAAGGCAAGATGTTTGTGTGTCTGTTTATCAGCTTCTATGTCTGTATTTTTCAGCCCTTTTATTTTAGTTTTGGCTTCGGGTTTGGTTCTATGTAGGTTTAATTGTAGTTCTTAGTCTTAGCCATGATACCATTTACTCAGAGGACTTATTTAACCTTCATAATTCAGTTTACGACAAAAAAAAAACGTATTTGATATCGATACCAGGGAATCAAAATTTGACTTACATCCATTCATTTTTTTTTTCAGTCTACGTTTCGCTTTAGCTGGCAATAACTATTGCTTTTTAGTCTTTCGTACCAACGTATATATAGTCTGAGCTCCAGGACCATGGATTAGTTTTAAAGCTTTCATTACACCCGAACAACGCCGGGCTATACTGCTAGTGTGTTATATAGAAAGAAGACACTTATCGAAATCAGATCTGATCGGGGATTTGAATGAAAACTGTGATGGTATCTGCTGTTTCGAGCATACAGTTTCAGGATGAGGAATTAATAAATCCATAACATTTTCAAATCACCCGGTGCATAGATCTTCTCTTGCATTTTTTAAAAATGGCTCTCCAAGAATCTAGTCTTTTTTTAACTCTATATTTCTTTATCCTTCATCTGCAAACCATTTACGTAACTAATTAGGTACGTTTCTGCGCCGTTTTTCACTGCCCACCATTTACCTTCAATATGTCCTGTAAGTCTCACTGTTTCTAAGCCTTTTTTCCTCAGTATGTGCACTTGAAGTTTTAATTGCTCCTTTCTGCGACCAGGGCATGACGGTAAACTGCATCCGTTAGCAAGGCCTAATTGGGTGGTTCTGAGCAGCATGGAACCACCTCTTAATTGCTGTTGTTCCCAGGTTTGCCCTGACCCGGAGTGGTAGCACCTCTTAGGTTCCCAACTACGAGCAAATAGTTAACCCCCAAACTGAGGTCAAAACATTATGAAAGTATAAAAATAGACTTTTATAGAAACATATACAGAAAAATAGACTATTATAGAAAAATATACATTTTTGAAAGAAAAATATTACAAACAACATATTTTTGAAAAGGAAACTACTATAACACATTTTAGAAGTAACAAATATATTGCCATAATACATTTTTAAAAGAAAAAGTATTACAAGCGATATATTTTCTTAAGACAAAACTAGAAAACAGCTTCAGTTTTCTAAAATAAAAGTAAAACAATTTTATCAAAATTTGACTTAATCAAATTTTCACTGTAAGTGAACATTAGAAAATACCTTAAAGACCCTAATTTTTGGCATTAAATAACTAACAGAGGTTGATTTGCCGCCAAACAAAACTCAAACTCAAGCTCTCCCTTTCTGGTATCAAATATAAGTTTTCTCTTTCTTTCTATATTTTACTCCAAAACTACGTCATTGCTCATGTTTTCAGTCAATGGTTATGGGAGCACCCCATAGAACCACACTTATTTTGCTTTGATTGCTTTTGTTTAGCAGCACATCAACACCTCTATGGGTTATCTAATGCCGGAATGTAAATATTTTGTATAAAATGTTATAGCTTAAAGTATCACTGGTGCACCCTAGGTATGAATTTGCACGAGATACTATATTATCTATTAGGTCCCACACTTTTACAGTAAAGCAGATAAGATGTAACCGCAATTTCTACTCCAACAGCTTCTTTTCCCGCACTTCCCGCCTGTGGAATTCCCTTCCATACACTTGCTTCCCCGACAGCCACAATCTCCAAGAGTTTAAATGTAAGGTCAATAGACACCTCCTAACACACTAACTCGCACCCATTCTCTCAAGCACCCTTTCCATCTACCCAACCCCCATCCTCGCTATCCTTACCCGTCTATCACCCTCCTTCTGACATTTCTCATATCTAAACACTTTCCAATCACTTTCCCCTATGTAACCCCCTGCGCAATAGTGGCAGTGGAATGCCTTACCTGGGTTGAAATGATTATATATATATATATATATATATATATATATATATATATATATATTGAACTCAGTTGCATGCATCAAACTATACATAAGATATATTGCTGGTCTTTTTACGATATGTTTTGCTGTTTCCTATATAAAAATGTATTGCATGTAGTTTATACTATTAAAATGTATTCTTATACTTTTATAATATTTTTTGTGGGGTTTCACTATTTACCTATAGCTGATACCTCAACTGATGCTACTACGCCGGGTCAGGATGGACCTGGGAACAAAAGCAATAAAGAGGTCGTTCCACGCTCCTCAAAACCTCGAATCTTTTGGTCTTGTTGCCAGATGTAGTTTTTGTCAAACCCAGGACTACATTTCTGTTGCCTCAAATCTTATTTTTTGTAGTGATATTATCCTGAAAACACTACCATAGAGAAGCCATATTCCATAATAGTTCTGAGCTATTTTCTTTCTTTTTTTTCTGTTTCTTAATACTTTGGTTAGTTTGCTTTTTTTAAGAATTCTGTATTTAAATGCTCCTTCCGATTTTGATGTCACAGTTTACTTCTTTTGCTAAAAAAAAAACAAACAGCCTAGACTTTTCAGTTTTTGTAATTGTCTAGTTGCAACAAATTTATATACCGAAGATACGCTAACAGTACATACAATTAGCTGCATTAGGTGTAGTGTTTTGTAACACCACAAAATATAGAAAACGAATAAAATTAAAAAGAGTCCTTATAATTTTTATGAAGTACTAACATTGAAATGGCACGTGACAAAATTTGAGTCTAATCAGAATATTAGTTTACAAATTACAGTTATTTAAGCAAAGCTAAGGATGTGGTACAGTGGATATCGGCTCGGAACGAGAAACCGGGGAGCCGATTTCGAATTCCAGTTGAATCCATTGTATTCACTTACGCGCAAATACCCTTGGGAAAGGTATTAATCTATCTCTTCCTTCCAGTTATTGGTTAAATAACAGGACAGATTGGGTTCTATAGCCTTGGTCGGCAACCAGTCTACCGCAGAAAGCAATGGCAAACTATTGCAGGATAATCTTCTGCCCAGTCAGTTATGTCTCTTTCGAGACATGATCGCCCAACGTGTATCACGTATGGCACTTAACTGACTGACTGTTGCAAATTTTCAAAACAACAGAAAAAATCTGAAGAACTTGTGTCATATGCTTGTCAGCTACGCACTTACATATGGATGTCATAAATGGAACCAAACTCGTCCAGATATATCAAAACTGTCATCTGTTTTCAATTCCAGATCAATTACTAAAAATGGCTATAAGTGAATGAACTATACTTTGATCTTCGGGGACAGGCGCTACGGAATTATGAAGAATTTTCACAAATAATAGACACTACATTACTTGAGAACTTTTAACAGTTTCAATAACTAAAATGGATATCATATATAGCTATAATGGATATTGACGTTTCACACTACTTCGACCGAAAGGTTAGGAAGAAAAACCCAATCAAGACTGAAAATAGCGATAACAGCATCTTGACTTGAGAAACCGATTTCCCAGACAAAAAATTAATAGAAAGATTTTATAAAGTTCAAACGCGAAGACTACTGGATTTGCGGTCAATCATTGACGCATGTCTCCTACCAAGGAAACACTTAATATTACCTTTTTATTACCACCGATTTTAAATGTTTCAACCGTCTTCATTCATATCACAGGTTGCTTGCTTTTCCATCCTAAGAGGGAAGAATGTGGTTTGGGATAAATTTTACGTGCGTTAACTACCCTTTCCCCACACCCATTTTAAGATAGAGCATTCATTTATCTGTTTGAGAGTTACATCGCTATAAAAAAAACTTTCATGTTTCAGTACTATGAATTGTACTTCGTCAGGCGATGGTTGGAAACTGGTGCTAATAATTTTTATGAAAATTTAGAACCAACTCGTTTCTTCTTTTTTTTTTCAACAGTTAAAGTGGTGGGTATGAGGTCAGAATTATTAATACACTTATGGATGTGTCTCTATGAACCAATTAACAGACAGATCTACGCTAAATAAGAAAATAAGGCTAGCAAGTGGATGTGGGTAAGTCATTTTAATAACACATCAATCAATATGTCCCCGGTATATAGATGGCGCCATCAATATGTCCCCTGGCATATAGATGGCGCCACTAAAAATCCATATATCTTTTATAAAGTATTACCCTTCGAATGATACGTGACAAAATTTGGGCCCAAATATGTGACAATGAATCAAACATGGATCCACGACTTCACTCAATAGTTAAATCAGCAGTCAGCTGAGTAGACAGCAGCAGGTAAAAGCCATCCAAATCAACCAAAGACGCAAACATCAGCATGCAAGGATTGGCCCCCGTATTTTGGTCTGTACAAATTATTTTGTTCATCGATTACCTTGAGAAAGGAAGAACCATCATAAAGCGAATATTATATAGCAATATTGGTGCTTTTGAAAGAAGAATTATCTAAAAATCGGCCACAAAAGAAGAAGAAAAAAGTGATCTTTCACCAAGACAATGTACCGTGTGACAAGTCGATTGCAATGATGGCGAAACTCCATAAATTTCATTTCAAATTGCTCTTGCATGCAGTCTATTCTCCAGATCTAGCCCCCAGCGACTACTGTTTGCAGACTTCAAAAGAATGTTCCAGGGAAAGTGATTGAGATCCACTGAAGAATTGACATCGGAAACTGAGGCGTATTTTTAGATCAAAGACAAATCGTTCAACAAAAATCATTGAATTGTTAGCAAAGCGTTGGAATCAGTGCATCTTCCTAGAAGAACACTATGTTGATGAATAAAGTCGAATTTTACCTAAAAGATGTTGTCTTATTAGTTAGGCCTGGGATTTATTGAGTGATATGATAAACCGTCGCTTAGGGATGTCTTCTTTAATGATTGTGGAGGATATGGCAACAACAAATGTATTATGAACGTAGACAAATATGGAGTTATATATGTTGATTTCTTTATTCAGGAATCTTCTTTATCGGGATTGTAGATAAAATAAAACCTGTGGAATATCTACAAAGGATACCAATAATACTAAATTGATGGCAATATTAAAGTTGTATAAAACCAATAAACTAATTATACATAGAGAGTAACTTCCTATTTTATTCATGATGGTCTCTTCCGTTTCACTATAATTTTTACAAAACGAGAGTGGCCATCATAAAATATAGGTAGTTACTTTTCAATCAACCCACTTATATAAAAAAAAAAATTAAAAAAAGATTTTTAAAAGAGTTATTACTTCCGCAACTTACGCATTACTCTTAGAAATGAACTGAATTCTCCCGATGGCTGGCGTGTGTATACTTTGCATATATATAACATGTGGATGAATAATATATATATATATATATATATATATATATATATATATACGCTCTCGCACCCTGATTGAGCACTCTGGAAGAATAGTAGACTTTGAAAAACAGTAGCTACTCTGGCATGTATGCATCGCTCATTCAGTAAAATGAATTAGAGCACTCTGGCTATTGGCCGGGTACAATGACAATATACACGCTAAAAGGTCTGCCTTCTTCCACCGAACGCCCATAGACCAGAGGTAGAATCGCCGACTGACGCCAATTCGGTTGGGTTTCAATCCTGGGTTAAAAGCAATCTGAGGAGTCTAACCATACTGGTTAGCTGTGATGCAGCGAAACAGATCTGTCTGCGGATATATATACTTAAACAAAATTGACATCATCGTGTAGACCTTAGGACCCTTTCAGCCAACACATTATCAAAGGTGCTCGTTGGCATTACTGTTTATAATGGACGGGACAGAAAAGCATGGAAATACTTACGGAAGGGAAAGTTGGAACATCCGTAAGTAATTCATTGTTTTTCTGTGTCTGTCCATTATTAACAGTAATGCCAACGATCACCTTTGATAATGTGTTGGCTGAAAGGGTCCTAAGGTCTACAGGAAGACGTCAATTTTGTTTAAGACTATGGGTTGTTTCTGTTGATACATGTCCATATATATATATATATATATATATATATATATTTAGTATATCGAGGCAGCAAGTAATTTTCTAGACATATGCTATTAAATATAAGAGACAATGAATGTCTATTATGTTTAATCATGAGCCGTTCTAAACGTCGTATTTTTGTTTTAATTTCAGTTGAAAATAAAGACAAAAATTCTCCAACATTTGGATAATTATTTATTGGTTTTCTTCTAAGCTTTCGGCTCACATGAGCCATCTTCAGAGAGGTAGTTTAAACTGAAATATTATAAAATCCACCATCACCGACGATTTTATTTTGTGTTGACATAAAACTCCGCTTGGCAACGGCAATAGTTACCAAAAATAATAAACGCAGTTCTTAAATTTGCGATGCGGTTTTATGACGTCACACCGCGGGATAGCGCGAAATGACAACAAAACCATCTAGTCAAATGCAATGTAAACATAATAGACATTCATTGTCTCTTATATTTAATAGCATATGTCTAGAAAATATATATATATATATATATATATATATATATATATATATATATATGAAAAGTTTGTCTCTTTAGATTCATGCCGACTTCAAAGTTTCGTGACGACAACGTTATGATTTTCTCAATTCGATATCGAGCACTTTACAATAAATAACCTGCTTGCTAAAATATATTTTATCTGCAATAACGGCTGAAAAACAACAACATTAGCGCTAAATAATATCACAATTAAACACTATATATATATATATATATATATATATATATCGTTAACGATACTCATGTCTAAGTATGGTTCATCAATGACCTTTGAACACTGGCATGGCTGAGGAGACCAAATCGCGAATGTTAGAGTCTCAGATATTGGTCGAGTAGTAGGGAGGGTGGATGATTGTCTTGGTTGAAGCTGTTAGGCCTTGCGTTATCTTAATTTTCACATTTTTTTTTTCAGTTTTACTTCCGTACTTGGGGGATACGTTTTAACAGGTGTTCAGTCAAATTGAAGACACAACAACTACAGTAGGTCTTTGAATCTGCATTTTGGGGCTTCACAATTTTTTTTTTGTCGTTGACGAGCTGGCTGTAAAAAATGGACCACGAAAGTCACCATGCTTCGATTTGTTAGGAAGGCGACTTTTTGATGTTTTCAGTTTGGCGGATGTAATCCCAGCGTACGTCAAGTTTTGAAAGTCTGTGAAAATACTTTACCCCGATTTGCCTAAAAACTTGCGAATGCAGTTGGGTAGACGGAACTATTTGGGAGCCGTAGATGGTATTGTTTGCAGGAAGTTTCTGGCCGTGAGGGTTTGAGAGTGTTGGCTTAGTATTGGCTGTTGCATAGATTTTTGTTTAGGTCTAAACCCGTGAGAAACCTAGTAAGGACTGATCATACTACTTAGTTGTAAAGGTCTGCCAAATGTGTTTCTTAACCATTAACCTCACACGAAGGTGCTCTTAAACTTACTCACCTTAGTTTAGTTTAGCGCAAGTCTACACATATAGACCCGCCAGTGAATGCCGGACTCACTACTGAATAGAAATAGTCAACTAGATCAGCGTGCTAACAATTAACCCCTGCCAAGGCACCCATCTAGTATGGCTTGTTTACAAACAAGAGTAAAAGAAAATAAAAATTGCAATATATATATATATATATATATATATGTGTGTGTGTGTGTGTGTGTGTGTGTGTGTGTGTGTGTGTGTGTTTAGAAAACAGAAGTAGGGGTTTCAACATAATAGTAGAAAGTAATCCACTTCAAGTTCGAAAACACATCTCCATGCGAAAAAAAGACAAATCTTAGATTCAACTCTAAAAGTGTAATTTATGTTATAAAATGTGCAAATATTTGCGTGGTGGCGGCACAAGACTTGAATAAAAGAGTAGCCCTGCACAAATGTAACATTAAACTATAACAGTACGTTTCCCAACACTTATACCAATACAGTGGAGTTAAATTTAGAGTGATGCAGGCTATGACACGCAAGAATGATTCAGGAAGAAATATTCATTAAAGAACTACAAGCTTTCCCCCCCACCAAAAAAAAAAAAAACAATATGAAAAAACTAAGACACACATACAGAGACACACTAAATTGAAACGCGCTCCAAAAAATATCCAGCCATTGCGATAAATAGTATTTCTGGGTTCCAAAAGCAACAAACAGAACTTGATGACCGAGAGAATTGAATCAAAATCGCTGAAAAAAATTTTGAAGAAAAAAGATGAAATCAAATTTCGCACGTCAGTTTTTAAAATATTTCTGGCCAAAACAGAAGAGATTTAATTAGACAAAAAACAAAAAAAAAAAAAGAAACAAAAAAAAAACGAATTTTCTAACCTGCGCACCGACCATCTATCTAGATATACACAGTATTTGCGGCCGTCAGAAAGACAAATGGATCACGATATGTAAAGTCACGAATTTATTCGCCTGAAGAGAGTCAACTTTGGACTCGAAACGCGTGTAGCGAAACAAATACCACATGGACACCAAATGTATTATACAAAAAGCAAGTAATATTAATAATAACAATTATAATAAATGTACACTTTGTTGTATATCGACAAGCAACAAACACGCATATATATAAAAATATGAAGTTATATTTTTATTAATGACGATGGACCGTGTAGAATAGGGAACAGAGAATTGAGAGAGCGCGCTTCAAATGGATTGACGGGAGTGTAGTCGTATCTGTTGTGTCTCTCTTCACCGGCCGATCTCTGTCGCTCCTCTACTGGCGAATCCGTGTGCCGAGGTCTTTATATAATCTTCCAGAACCGGGACTTTTTCTTCCGGTTTTGCCTCGCCCACGCACGTCCACGTAATTCTCAGAGACACCTGTTCTGTTTGCCTCTGTAGTTATTTCCGCTGCTGCCGGAAATAAGGTCAAAATGACATCCGCTCCTTTCAACGACCGGAAACACCCTCGCTTGCATCAGCCTTCCTCGGGTGGGGCCAGATTGTTATATTACAACTTTAAACACAACATTTACGGCTTCTCACATTTTTACAATTGACGCTAATTCAGTCGGGTTTCAATCCTGGGTTAAAAAGCATCGGATGTCTAGCCTTACTGATGGTAGCTTCCCCTATGTAAATAGGGGTCGCAGGTTCGAATCCTGCTGGATAGCACACATTTTCGTAATAAAATTTATCGTAAAATAATCAGGCCGGTAGATATAAATATAAAATACTGTTTAATTAAAAACAGAATATCTACTTAAATACGAGTATCGGTAAAAATAATGTTCAAAATAATTCATTACAAATTGTCGGTTGCTTGTAACCAAGTTTCTTTAAAATTCGTTAATTTCCGTAACATGTTTACATATATATATATATATATATATATATATATATATTTCAGGAATTTTTTTCCCACCTGAGTCCATCTTGCACATATAAAAATTAACCAACCGACCGTGCATTGAATACTGTTGTCATATCTGGTCGGGCGCTTCTGCCATTCATCACAGGGTTCTCGACAGGCTCCGAAGGAGAATCTGTAACGTGATCGGTCCCGACCTGGCAGCTCGACACCAGCTACATTCTTTCCGGCGGGATGTGGCTTCCCTCTGTCTATTCTACATGGATTCTGCTCTGACAAACTTAACTCACTGATGGCCCCGCCACAAGAATTCACTCAAGTAACCAGGTCCCACCCTTTAACAGTTAAATCAAATAAATACAGCCTCCACTTCTTCATCAGCTTCCTTTCTCGCACTTTCCGCCTGTGTAACTCCCTTCCGTATAGTTGCTTTCCTGACGGCTACAGTCTCCAAATCTTTTTATAATCATATCGCCCTAAGTCCTGTCACTGTTTTTCTGGTGGTTACATAGGAGGAAAGTTATGACACAGGTTATAGGGGGTGTCAGGGTAAGAGAAGGATGAGAATACTGATGAGAATGGAGTGAACGGAGAAAGATAGGAGATAACTATTGACTTTACATTTCAATTCTTGGAGATTGTACCTGTCAGAGAAGCAAATAAATGGAATTGAATTCCACAGGCGGGAAAAGAAGCTGCTGGAGTAGAATTTGCGTTTACATTTTATCTGTTTCACGATAAAAGGGTGGGATCTAGTTGCTAATCTTGTGGCTTGAGTAAATTCATATATAGGGGGCACCATTGAGCTAAGTTCATTAGAGCAGAAGCCGTGAAAGTATTTGTAGGAGAGACACAGGGAAGCCACATTGCGCCGGTGCGAAAGTGACTGTATCTGCCAAGTCGGGATCGATCACATTACAGATTTTCCGTTGGATTTTTTCAAGGACACTTAGGTGGATAGCAGGAGCACCCGACCAGATATGGTAGCGGTATTCAATGCACGGGTGGATGGTAGATTTATACATGTGCAGGATTGTTTCAGACGGTAAAAAGTTCCTGGCCCTACACATAAAACCTACTTTCTTAGCAGCGGATTTTGCTATGGATTCTGTATAGTCATTCCACTTGAGGTCTGTCGTGAGACTTAACCCGTGGAGGTGCGGTGTTTTGCTTTCAGGGAGACTAGCGTGATCCATGCTAATGGGGGGGGGTAGGAACAATTGTCTGTGGTGGTTATTAGACAGCAGCTTCGTTTTGGAAACATTAAAATTCTCGTGCCATTTCTCAACCTAATCCGCTACGGATTGGAGGTCCTTTTCAAGCTCAGCAGCGAGGTTTGCTTTGTCAGCCTCGGCAGATTTTTGATCGATGCGAGAATAAACCGTAGTGTCGTCAGCATTTATGCCTACTTGGGATCTTATTACATCTGGGAGATCATTAATGTAGATAAAGAAAAGCATTGGGCCTAGAGGGACACCCGCGTTCGTATGATAGTATTGGGAAGCATGTCCCTTCAATACTACCTTCATTGTGCTATTTGAAAGGAATGACTGGATAAGGTCAAACAACTGTCCAGTCATACCATAGCCTCGCAGCTTGCGTAAAAGGACAGCATGCCAGACTGTCAAACGCTTCGGAGATATCTAGGGCAACAGTTCAGACTTCTCCGTTCTTGTCGAGAGTGGTGTATATACTCAGTGATGGTCTTGAGTATATCAGCAGTAGACTTAGTGAAGCAGAGACGATACTGTGGGCTGTGAGATGATGAACCATCTCGCCGTTGACGATGGCTTCGAACACTTTGACAAAAATCGCTGGGAGGCTGATAGGGCGATATAGAGGGGTCAGAAGGTTCACCAGTGTTTTTATATATTGCAACCACGGAGGAAGACTTCCAGCAGACAGGAAAGCATGAAGCAGAGAGGCAGTAGTTATATAGTTTGGAGAGAACGGAGGAGAGTTCAGGGGGATATATTTCTTCAGGACAATGATTGGGTTTCCGTCGCTGCCACTCACTTTATGGTAGTCAAGCTTTGAAATTATGTTAGAGATCACCAAGGGGGTAAGATGGAAGTCATTCAGTTGGGCATCAGTTCAGGGTGGGAAGTCGTATACAGATACTCCAGATGAGTCCAGTGTCGAGTTAGTGGAGAGTCTGCGTGCGAAGCACTCAGCCTTGTCTGTTGTAGAGGTAAGGACCACAAATTCGTTGATTAGAGTGGGGATTGAGGGTTTGCTATAGTTTAGTACACTTTTAAAGAGCCTCCAGTAATCTTTGGAACCGAACTTACGGAATGCTATGTGCTGCTTCATTCTGGCTGCAAACAGCAGCTTAGCTTCTTTAAGTATCTCCTTGCAATTATTGATAGTAGAAGCAAAGACGCGCACTGTTATGGTCCGACGCGTGACTCCGATAAATCCGAAAAAAGCGACTTTGATGGGCGATGGGAGAACCAAGAGGACCAGTGAGATTTAAGTCTTAACCTCCTGGCTGGGATGGAAGCTTCGATGCCAGCTTCAACCCAAGACGAGGCCTCAGCCGCACAGTGTTCAACGAGAAGACTAAAGACTTTGTTCCAAGGGACGTCACACAGGAATGAGTCCCATTGGGCTCTTTGGTAGCATTAAGATATTCTGCTAGTCTGAGATTCTTGGGTGTAATGAGAGTTGAAGGATATGTTAACGGAAACCACCGCATGGTCAGAGTTTCCGAGGCGGCTGTGTTGCTTGACATTGCAAGAGTCAGGGATGGAAATGAAACATAGATCTAGCAGTGAGTCTGTCAATTAGGGTTCTTAGAGAAACGCGTGGGTTATTCCACTACTGGCGTAAGGGACTGAGTGACTGAAAAATTCATGGTGTGGACACTAGCAAGATCTGTGACAGAGTTTTTCAGCCACTTGGCGTGGTGGGTGTTAAAGTCTCAAAACAAAAATATATGGGTAGACGAATGAGAGGAAATGGCCTTGTCAATATTATTGGAGATACTGTTAAGAGAGATGCGCTCACTCTCTCTTTCTTTCTTTCTCTCTCTGTGTCTCTCTCTATATATATATGTATATATATATATATATATATATAGAGAGAGAGAGAGAGAGAGAAAGAGAGATAGACAGCGCGATAGATAAATTGTCGTCTAAATATCGCAAAAATGAAAATAGCACTGACATCTCATTTTAGTAGATATATTTGCTAAATTTTCACAAAAATATCTTGAAATGCTAAAGATGAAATTTATTCCATAATAACCATTATTTATATCGATATGCACTCTAAAATGGTAACAGCATTTATATTGTTGTACCTAATACTGAGTATCTTATATTAAAAAATAAGAAAAAAATACAAACCCCCCAATATATATATATACTAGCATCGTAGCCCGGCGTTGCCCGTACAACTCAGAACATTTTAGTAGTAGGAGAAGATGCCAATGTGAGGAGTAGATGTATTTTATTTTACATATGGGTCTGAAAAATCAAATCTAAAAAAAAAAAAACTTAAATAATTATTTTAACCATTGGCACATTTTTTTTCAAATTTTTGGTTTTGTTTGAAAAACATTTTTTAAATATTTCTTTTGTTTCAAAATTACGGGGAAAAATATTCACATTTTTTATTGAACCAATGATTTTTTAAAACGTCGAAAAAAAAAGTTAAATATAATATTTTTTAAAATAAAATATATTTTATTCGCGTTTGACACGTGTGATTTGATTTCTGTGACATAATTTACAACCATTTTAGATCTTAGATGTTTTACGGAGCAAATATAAACAATCGGCTCCATTGGCCAAAAGGTGAGAAAGAGAAAAGTTGCTGACTTTAAACTCAAAAAGTATGTGTCGATCTGGCTTCCCTGTAGATATGTATCCCTAGAAGGTTTGACTGGCGTAGCTTAAAAAATGTAGGCGTTCATAGGGAACAACCACACACAGACTCACAAATTGCCTTTTTTATATATATATATATATAGATATGTAAATTCACAATGGTCTTTATTATAATAGATTATACATATATTCACTACTCAACGACATAATTATTGCTAAAAAGTAAAATAATAAGGAAATGTTAAAGAGCAAACACGTGGCAACAGCTTTCATAAGTGCTTGTAAAGTAAATTAACTGAGTCCACGCTGCCTGGCTATATATATATATATATATATATATATATGCAAATAAATACACAACGGTTTTTATTATAATAGAGGAAAATCCGGTTTGATCTTTCGTTCGTTATCAAGGGAGATCTTTACACGCTCTGGCACGTTCATCACGCCCTGAAACGTGCGTCGCACCTTGGCACGCCCTTAGATGAATAATTGGCCATTCGGTTTTAATTGCGAGGAAGAGTATACATTTCGGAGTCACTGCTTAGATTTGCTGAGGAAAATAACGCAAGCGTAATAATCACCATAAGAAAGATAAATAAAAAAGATTAAAGGAATATACACATTAAGAAAAAAAAAAAACAATGAAAAGAAAGAAAGATTAAAAGACTGTAAACATTAAGAATAACTACAATGAAAATAATGAAAGAAAGGGAAAATGAAAGAATGTATTCTTTAAGAAACAATCGAAAGAAAGTAAGAAGGAACGACTCAGAGAATGAATGAAAGAATGAAATATAGAAAAGGGAAGATCGTCTTCTTCTAAGTGCCCTGTCCCTTCAGGACGTAGGCGATCATGGCTTTCCATGTTTCCCTATCTATGGTGGCTCTGAGCACGCCATCTCCTGTTACACCATGCAACCCTCGTTCCGTCATCTACCTGATTAGGTCCTTCAAATATGTTATCCGTTGCTTTCCCCTGTCTCTTTTTCCCCTCATCTGGCCTGTTAGTATCAGGTTCTCCAAGCACTCCTTCCTCATTGCATGTCCCGGGAACTTCATCTGTTTCTGCCTGATGCTCAGTATTAATTTCTTTTTGTTTCCATCATTTCTAAAACCTCATCATTGCTTACATGCTCGATCCATGATATTCGAGTTTGTTAAAAGAAATGGCCGCTCAAAGTGCTGTATTTTGAAAAGTCATTTTGGTATTCATTATCTGGATTAGGTGAAATTTGGTATACATAATAATTAATGTGTGTTCTTTAATAATTGTTTAATATATTTTCAGACAAAAATATTCTTGAAGCATAGAAACTTATAATTATGAACATAACGAAACATAATATTCGTTTACTTTTCTTGCATGAGTTCAAGCTTTGGGCACAGTGAATCCCATATTTCTGCCAATATTAACAGAGCATGAAGCGATAGGTCCACAGGTCATCGGACAGTACGGAAGGTGCCTCTAGAAATTCTGTACTAGTGATGAGAGTCTTGATTATGAAGAAGCTATAGGACAATCATGCAGCTTTGACAACGAACAATTGCAAGCAGTTGTTGAGCAAAACGGACAACAATGAGCCAGAGAAATATCTCAAAGGCTTGGCGTCGGTACTGCAACAGCCTCGTGCAATTTGCAGTGTAGTGGCAAGGTGAAAAAGCTCGATAAATGGGTTCCTCATAATCTTAATGAAAATCAAAACCTTGATGTGGGCTCGATACTCATTCTGCGCAACACCAATGATCACTTTCTTGACCGAATAGTCAATTACAATGAAAAGTGGATCGATCCTTTATGATAACCATAAATGATCAGGTAAATAGCTTGATTGTAATGAGTCCCCCAAACATTTCCCAAAGCCAAAGTTGCATCAGCAAAAGATTAAGATGACTGGTGGTCCACAACTGGTGTTAACCACTTCAGCTTTCTGGAAACCAATCAGAGCATTAATGCAGATCTTGCTAAAATGCATGTCTTCTTCATTTATGTACCTTGTCAATTCAGGACGTAGGCGATCATGGCTTTCCACGTCTCCCTAACCCTGGTGGCTCTTAGCACGCTTTCTCCTGTAACGTCTCTCAGCTCCCGTTCTGTCATCCACCTTCTCAGGCCTTTTAAATATGTTATCCGCTGTTTTCCTCTATCTCTTTTTCCGTCTATCTGGCCTGTTAGTATCAGGTTCTCCAAGCCCCCCTTCCTCATTTCATGTTCCAGAACCTTTAGTTGTCTCTTCCTGAAAATTAATCTGCAAAATAGGAAACCTTCAATGATGAATTGACGTTGTCCAAATCTTCCCCACGATAATACGCAACCATTTGTTGTAAGAATATCAATCAATTAAGTGCCATACGTGATACACGCTTGGGCGATCATGTCTCGAAAGAGACATGTCTGACTAGGCAGAAGATTATCCCGCAGTAGGTTACCATTGCTTTCTGCGGTAGAGTGGTTGCCAACCAAGGCTATAGAACCCAATCTGTCCTGTTATTTAACCCATAACTGGAAGGAAGAGACGGATTAATACCTTTCCCAAGGGTATTTGCGCGTAAGTGAATGCAATGAATTCGTCTGGAATTCGAACTCGGCCCCCCGATTTCTCGTTCCGAACCGATATCCAATACTCCACAACGCACATCCTCCTTGCAAAAACTCACAGACTTCGATACAAGAGTTTACGACATCCTCCGTATTCTCCTGATCTTTCACACACTGATTTTCATTTAGAAGGACCTACGCACATTTCTAAATGGTAAAACGTTTAGGTCAAAACTAGAGGTAAGATCAGCTTTCAAAGATATCAACGAGGAAAAATAATCTCGTTGATCAATGGCAGAGGTGCATAGATGCTCAAGATTTGTATTTTGATTAATTTCAATATTTCTACAGATACTTTTTCAAGAATGAAATTATGTTTTGGAAATCGGCAATTATTTTTATTACTAGCAGTATAGCCCGGCGTTGCTCAGGTGTAATGAAAGCTTTAAAACTAATCCATGGTCCTGGAGCTCAGACTCTTTGGACGTTGGCACGAAAGACTAAAAAGCAATATTTGTTTCCAGTTAAAGCGAAACCGTGGACTGAAAGAAAAATGAATGGATGTAAGTCAAATTTTGATTTCCTCATATCGATATCAAATAAGGTTTTTTCGTCGTAAACTGAATTTTGAAGGCTAAATAAGTCTTCTGAGTAAATGGTATCATGGCTGAGACTAAGAACTGCAATTATACTTACCTAGAGCCAAACCCGAAGCAAAAACTAAAATAAAAGGGCTGAAAAAATACAAACATGTAGATAAACAGACACACACACAAACATCTTTCCTTTTATATATATATATATATATATATCGATTTTCTGCACTACTGTAAGAACAGAAACCTTGAAACTTCTGAATATCGTTTCTTATGTCTGAGTGTATCAAATTTGATTAAAATCGGACCACTCCTTCTACAAGCCGATTTTTTTTGATTATCGATTATCGATATTTATCGGTGGTACCTCGACACAAAACCTAGCAAAGAACACTCGCAGACGCTTATAGTACAACTGTGTATATTTTCACGAAAATCGGTTCAGCCATTTCGGAGTCTATAGGTAACGGACACACACACACAGAGACACACACACACATACACACACAGAGACAAAGTTCTATTTATAAATAGGTTTAGATAACCCAATAGAAACTGAGATTATTCATATGTGAGTTATGGTGAATTGCCGTAGATCTTTTCTGTCGTAAAGTCAATAACGAACTAAATAATTTCTTCCTGTAGGATATACCATAATGCTGTGTATAATCTATAAATTAATAGATGGATATTCGCTTACTGCTATTTTACGTTAAAACTGATTCTCCCACGATCACCGAAGCTAAGCAACGTTGATGGGTGACGCTTGGGAATTCCAGGTGGTATAAGCTTCAAGTCAAGTCTGCTACTGGTACCACGTCACCGAGTACTACCTGACATGGGTTGGGTTGTTGGCAAGTAAATCAGCGCCCCTGCTGGTTGCAAGCTCGGTGAGAAATTTGGTGGAGACACCCTGCAGAACCGAAGAAACAAGACCTGTGAAAGCGCGGAGAGCTCATGTGATCCAGCGCCACCTGCACCATAGAAACCAGCAATGATTTAAATAGTTTTCGCCACTGCGGCACATCCCCTGAAATGACGAACACAAAATCAGTGGAAGTCATCCAAGGAGGGGTTCCTAAAACGGGAATGAAAACAATAGAAACCAAGATAATAATGTGCTTTTATAATGTGTCTGACTATTGTTGATTCATATTGAAAATATTACTATATACCTTAACTTAATACCAGTTGAATCCATTGTATTCACTTACGCGCAAATACCCTTGGGAAAGGTATTAATCCGTCTCTTCCTTCCAGTTATGGGTTAAATAGCAGGACAGATTGGGTTCTATAGCCTTGGTCGGCAACCAGTCTACCGCAGAAAGCAATGGCAACCTACTGCGGGATAATCTTCTGCCCAGTCAGTCATGTCTCTTTCGAGACATGATCGCCCAAGCGTGTATCACGTATGGCACCTAAACTGACTGACTGACCTTAACTCAATCGAACGAAGATGAACCCGAGTTTCAGAAAGAAAAAAAGTTATATTAATTCTTTATATAATTTATTTCTAGATTGTAAGCGGTATATCTCTACTGGTAGCAATCCGCTTGCATTCGGACAGATATACAAACATATAAAGGAGCGTAAGACAAGGATGTGTTGTTTCACCGGATCTATTCAACTTGTACAGCGATTGTAAGCGGTATATCTCTACTGGTAGCAATCCGCTTGCATTCGGACAGATATACAAACATATAAAGGAGCGTAAGACAAGATGTGTTGTTTCACCGGATTTATTCAACTTGTACAGCGAAACTATTCTGAAGACCCTAGACGTTATGCCAGGATTCGTCATCGAAGGCCACAATTTGAACAACATAAGGTACGCAGATGATACAGTGCTGATAGCAGACACGGAAAAGAAACAAGACCTCCTCAAGAAGAGCTGAAGAGAGTGACAAGAAAGGACTACAAATAAACTACAAGAAAACCGAATGCATGATCATCAACAAAAAGAGCATCCCCAAAACCCAAATGCAGGTGAGGAATACTAATACCAAGCAGGCACAAAAATTTAAATATCTAGGAAGTGTTCTAACAGAAGACGGAAAGTGCGACACAGAGATCTGAAGACGAATTGGCATGGCGAAGGACGCGTTCCAGAATCTGAGTAGAGTATTAAGAGACGGAAAAATTTCGCTAGAAACAAAGAAAAGAGTACTGGATTGCTATGTGATGTCAGTTCTTTAATATGGCAGTGAATGCCGGACAATATCATCAAAGATGAAGGAAAGATGAAGCAACTGAAATGTGTTCTACAGAAAGATACTGCAGATATCATAGATCGAGATGTGAGCAATGATGACGTTTTGGAAATGATGGAAACGAAAAGGAAATTAATACTGAGCATCAGGAAGAGACAGCTAAAGTTCCTGGGACAGGCAATGAGGAAGGAGGGATTGGACAACCTGATACTAACAGGCCAGATAGAGGGAAAAAGAGACAGAGGAAAGCAGCGGACAAGATATTTGAAGGGCTTGAGCAGAACCGGGGTTGCGTGGTGTAATAGGAGAAAGCGTGCTAAGAGTCATCAAGGATAGGGAGACGTGGAAGGCAATGATCCCCTACGTCCTGAAAGGACTAGGCACATAGAAGAAAACAGTAAATGACGTTTTGCTGTTCAAGTAGCACAAGAAAGAAATAATCTAGGCTGCAGAGTGGGGAGCAGGCTAAAAACCGTTCTTTTTAATCATTTCACCCCAAGCGAGCTGGAACCGCTACTACTGCATTGTAGGTTACCGAGGAAAAAGATTGGGTACAGTGGGTATTGTAAAAAGGATTAATTATGAACGTGATTCAACCTAATAGATAGGGCTCTGTAGTTCTCATGCTTTTAACGTCTACTGCAGAAAAATGGAAAATATTGCCAATTCTCTATCTCTCCGTCTCTACCTTCTTACGTCTTTGCTTCATGACGTGGATTCATATTTATGATTGTTATGAGCACCTTTCGAGACATGATCGCCCAAAGCGTGTATCACGTATGGCACTCAACTCACTCTTGAAAATGCCGTTGTTATCGTATTTGAATTTTCTGATGGTTCTGAATTCCTTAGTTATTGACTAAATAATCCTTTTGCTAGTTTTCCTATGTCGGCCCCTCTTCATGTGTCGCCCCCTCTTCATGTGTCGCCCCCTCTTCATGTGAAGATAAAGGTTAACGTAACCTTCTTGTCGGGCTCACGGCTGCATTGGCATCAAGGCAACCATTCCCTTACGGTACAAATGGAGATGTGTTGCCACAGGGATCCAGTCTCCAGTTTTTTTGCGTGATGAACGAGCTTAATGTTTAACAACTGTAGGCGCTGTCGATCCTCTCTTGGTGCCGAGTCGAATTCAGTTGTTAGCTTTTGATTTGGAATAAAACAACGACTTTTGATTAATATGATTTTAGAAAATGAACAGTCATATGTTTGGATTTGAAATCGTCGATCAATGTAACAGGTGTTGACATGTTTACAGGAAAAGCGAAAAAGAAATTAAAATTAGCAAGAAAAGAAAGAGAAAGCGTATTAAAGAGGGGCAAATGGAGGAGGAGGAAGAGAGGAAAGAAAGTCGTAGATTGTCAATGTGGTAAGTAAAGAATAAGGAAAACAGTGAATAAGGATGGAAAAGAAAGAGGAAGCAGACGAAGACGAAAGAAAGAAAAAAGAAAGAAAGAATTAAAGAAAGAAAAAAGAAAGAAAAAGAGAGAAGGAAAATAAAAAATTAGAAAGAAAGAAAGAAAGAAAGAAAGAAGATAAGGAAGGAAGAATATTATAAGAATTAATTATAAAATTAGAAAGAAAAAAATAATGGAAAATGAAAGTGAATAAGGAATAGAAGTAAAGGATGGAAGGAAGGAAGGAAGGAAGGAAGGAAGGAAGGAAGGAAAGGAAGGAAGGAAGGAAGGAAGGAAGGAATAGTATTATAAAATTAAGATAAATAAAGAATTAATTATAAAATTAGAAGAAAAAATTAATGGAAAATGAAAGTGAATAAGTGAAAGAAAGAAAGAGAAAAAGTAAGGAAGGAAGGAAGGAAGGAAGGAAGGAAGGAAGGAGTATTATAAATTTAAGAATAAATAAAGAATTAATTATAAAATTAGAAAGAAAAAATTAATGGAAAATGAAGGCGAATAAGGAAAAGAAAGAAAGAAAGAAAGAGAAAGAAGAGAAAGAAAATAGAAAATTGGAAAGAAAAGTAATAGAAAAGGATAGCAAATAGGGTAAAGAAAGAAAGAAAAAAGAAAGAAAGAAAAAAGAAAGAAAGAAAGAAGAAAGAAGGAAAGAAAGAATGAAGAAAGAAAGAAAGAAAGAAAGAAAGAAAGCAGAGTATTATAAGATTAAGAATAAATAAAGAATTAATTATAAAATGAAAAAGAAAAAATTAATGGAAAATGAAAGCAAATAAGGGGAAGAAAGAAAGAAAGAAAGAAGAAAACGAAAATAAAAAATTGGAAAGAAAAGTAATAGAAAAGGAAAGCAAATAGGGTAAAGAAAGAAAGAAAAAAGAAAGAAAGAAAAAAGAAAGAAAGAAAGAAGAAAGAAGGAAAGAAAGAATGAAGAAAGAAAGAAAGAAAGAAAGAAAGCAGAGTATTATAAGATTAAGAATAAATAAAGAATTAATTATAAAATGAAAAAGAAAAAATTAATGGAAAATGAAAGCAAATAAGGGGAAGAAAGAAAGAAAGAAAGAAGAGAACGAAAATAAAAAATTGGAAAGAAAAGTAATAGAAAAGGAAAGCAAATAGGGTAAAGAAAGAAAGAAAAAAGAAAGAAAGAAAAAAAGAAGGAAAGAAAGAAAGAAAAAAGAAAGAAAGAAAAAAGGCAGAGTATCATAAAATTAAGAATAAATAAAGAATTAATTATAAAATGAGAAAGAAAAAAATTAATGGAAAATGAAAGCAAATAAGGGGAAGAAAGAAAGAAAGAAAGAAAGAAAGAAAGACGAGACAAAAAAAAGGTAAAGAAATCGAGGACGAAAAAGAAAGATAGCAACAACGATGAAAAAGAAAAAGGAAAGATGAGAAGAAAGTTAATGAGAAGAAAGGAAAAGAAAGACGAAGAAAAGAACGAAGAAAAACGGAATAAAAAAAAGTTAAAGATGGCGAGAAAAAAAATGTAAGAATGTAATTAAAAAATAATAAAAGAGAAATTATTAAGAAACACATGTTAATTTATTACGTTCAGTGTGGCACGATGTTCATAGGCGTCATATTACCTCTAAAGCACGTGCGTGTTCCTTTATCAATAGAATTATATGACATTAAGAAGGTGTCATTTTTAAGGTGTTGTTTCTTTTTCCTTTTTAAAATTGTAATAAAAGCCTTCTTAGCATCATTTGTAAAATAACTGTTTTGTTTGTCTATATTTCTGAGATGAAGTAGTATTTACAGTATTTACATTATTTACCAATAGAATTATTTAATATTAAAAAAGTGTCATTTTTAAGAGGTTGTTTTTTTCCTTTTTAAAATTGTAATAAAAGCCTTCTTAGCATCATTTGTAAAATAACTGTTTTGTTTGTCTATATTTCTGAGATGAAGTAGTATTTACAGTATTTACATTATTTACCAATAGAATTATTTAATATTAAAAAAGTGTCATTTTTAAGAGGTTGTTTTTTTCCTTTTTAAAATTGTAATAAAAGCCTTCTTAGCATCATTTGTAAAATAACTGTTTTGTTTGTCTATATTTCTGAGATGAAGTAGTATTTACAGTATTTACATTATTTACCAATAGAATTATTTAATATTAAAAAAGTGTCATTTTTAAGGTGTTGTTTCTTTTTCCTTTTTAAAATTGTAATAAAAGCCTTCTTAGCATCATTTGTAAAATAACTGTTTTGTTTGTCTATATTTCTGAGATGAAGTAGTATTTACAGTATTTACATTATTTACCAATAAAATTATTTAATATTAAAAAAGTGTCATTTTTTAAGAGGTTGTTTTTTTCCTTTTTAAAATTTTAATAAAAACCTTCTTACCATCGTTTGTAAAAGAAGTGTTTTGTATGTCTGTATTTCTGAGACGAGGTAGTATTTACAGTATTTACATTATTTACCAATAGAATTATTTAATATTAAAAAAAGTGCCATTTTTTAAGAGGTTGTTTTTTTTCCTTTTTAAAATTGCAATAAAAACCTTCCTACCATCATTTGTAAAAGAAGTGTTTTGTATGTCTGTATTTCTGAGATGAGGTAGTATTTACAGTATTTACCTTTTTTGGACTATATTTCTCATTCTTTGTTGCCATTTGTACGACGTTTCGGCTGTTGTAAACTGCAGCCTTCTTTAGGAATTTCGAACCGAACCCTTTATTACAATCACTGGCATATATGAACTCCATTACTTGCATAAAGCCTCGATTGGAATCATGAGTTATCTCCCTCTAACCCTCCAACTTACTTGTTCACCACTGCTGTAGCCCGGTATCGAACTCACAACTCTAAGAATCAAGTCAGGAACTACTATATCCACTGGGCCATGTATCCTTACGGAACGTCGTACAAATGGCAACAATAGTCCGAATAATATAAATACTGTAAACAGTTTTTAGCAGTTATTTCTACATTTACTAAGGCCCCCAGTCTCCGTTCAGCTTTACATTCCCACTAGCTCGTTACCAATGCCTTTACCTATTTTCCTTTAACTCAATATATCTTGTGAGTGTTAAGCGTCCTAAATCCTCCTTTCTCATGATTAGTCAGTTAAGTGCCATACGTCGTACACGCTTGGGCGATCACGTTTAGAAATAGACATGACTGACTAGGCGGAAGGTTGCCGTTACTTTGTGCGGTATACTGGTTGCCAATTGAGAGTTTAGAACCCAATCCGTCCTGCTATTTAAGCCATAACTGGAGAGAAAAGCGACGGATTAATGTCTTTCAAGGTATTAATCATCATTTATCCATCACACCCAAGGCAGCAACTTTTGTTGCTGTTTCTGTAACAAACTGTTTTTTTACGTTAGCCCTGCACTCAACGCCCAAACTTGGTGGACCATTCTTGGTCCTTAACTTTTACAGCACTGGTATTCCCAAATGGTCACCCATTTAAGTACTGACAAGGCTCGATGTTGCTTAACTTCGGTGATCGGACGGAAACCGGTGTATTCAACACGGTATAGCCGTAGATTTCAAGGTATTAATACAAAGGGATTTTGTGCGTATGTGAATGAAACGAATTCAACTGGAATTCGAACTCGACTCTCCGATTTCTCATCTCAGTCCGATATCTACTGCAACATAACGCCTGTTTCTTATAATACGTCCAAGATATACGTCAGTCTATTCCTGATTCTTATTTTAAGCGTTCTATTTGTTTTCCTTTTCTTTTGGACTTTGTCATCGATTACTCATCCCTTCTCGATATCTTGATGCAGAATCAGATTCCAGTTTCCTCTTCATCTATTGAACAATTCATTGCCATATCAAAGGATGGATATCACATAGAATATACTGGTTGTAATATTTAACCTATAATAAAGGGAAAACGATAGATTACTACCTTTCCCAAGCGTATTTGCGCGTAAGTGAATGTAAAGAGTTTTAATGGAATTCGAACTCTGCTTTTCGACTTCTCATTCCGAAACGCTAGCCAATACACCACCCGCGCACCCAGACTTAATAGAAACGACGCATCTTGAAAATAAAGGAAATAAACTGCTGTCAATTTAATTTTATGCCAACAGCAAAATATTTTCTTCTTTTAATCTGTAAACAGAAACTTTTAGCTTTTGCTTGTGTTTTTGTTCTTTGCTTTCCCTTTTTTGTTTCATTTTTGCCTTCCATAGTGACGTAAAACGACATTTAAGAATCTGACCATCCTAATCAATCAAATCTTCTTAAGGTATTTAATGAAAAGGATTTCGTATTCAACTCGAAGCTTATGGCAGCCCATTCGTGCCTAATGTTGTAAAATCCTCTTAAGCCTGACTCAGTCGTTGGGCGATAGAGCTGAATTGATGAGTCTCGCTATCGAACTGTGTTTAGGTAGCTTAGCTAGTCAATTAAAACGCTGTTATTCTTACCAAGTCGACCATCAGTTGGGCACCTGGACGGGGGTAACGTTTAGCAGGCTTATTTTTATGGTGCCACCCTACGAGGAATGGACTCTTCCTCTTGTTATATGTGCCTATCTGCGTGACTTCCAAAAGAGCAGTTACCGAAAGCAGTTAAGTGCCTTACGCATTGTCAAACTCTCTGCCTTCGAGCGGAGTGTATTAACCCAGTCGAGTCGCGTCTGAGGAAAATTAAGAAGGAATTTTTGGCCGGGCTATATGGCCCGGATTATCCATATTAAAAAGGCTTTGTGCAACATTTTGCCTTAAGTGGGAAGGCTAATAAGTACTGCAGTTAACAAAGGCAGTTAACAGAAGCAGTTAACACGACAGTTAACGACAGCTACTAGGCAGGTAATAAGCAGCGTAATAATACCTTATGACTTACTTATTTTTATATTACTTATTATTAAAACTTCCTTTGATTATTTTGTTTCTTGTTATACTAATACACTGCTTTGAACCTTCTTTCTTGTTCCATGTCTTACTTCCGGCACAAACCGTTCATTTCACTTATCTTGCTAAAACAATTACGAATGACTAGCTAGTTCAATCCTCAGAGAGTACGAGTTACTTTCGGCATTGTGCCACATCTAAGTTACGCTTGGATATTGGCCATCAGTTGGTTATCAACACTTGTGGCTTTATAGCAGACTTGGCTGGCTTTGGAATGCTACTTGTGTGACATTGAAGTTAATCATTACCCAATGGTTATTTAATGAGCCGTGGTTTACGTCCCTATGTTGCAATTGGAGCTATCTTCTCATTTTAGATGGGAAAGTTACTCAGTCCCGGAGATTCCAAACATACGGTAGCACCTTTCTCATCGGACTAAAAAGCGTAACAGTGGTCACCGGGGTGCAGCAAAACGATTTTTATCCTTGGCATATGCACAAGTACACCACTGTGCAAACTGACTGAAACAACTGGTATATTTTCATTTCTTAATAATAAAAATAATAATAATAATAATAATAATAAAAACAATAATAACAATAAAAAAGAAAGATCTGTGACGTCCTGAGGGTCAACAGTTAACCATTTGCCAATGAAGGTTTACTGAGGCGTTGTTGACGTTCTTGTGTGGAAGTGGAACTATGATTCTCCTCGTTTTAGATGGGAGAAGTTGCTCAGCTCCGCGGATTCAAGCACCTTCCTCATCAAACTAAAGAGATCGGGTCATAATAATAATAATGACAGTGAAGCAGTTTTCGGGAGTGGGGTGTAGACATTCTTCTCTTTGGCGCATATGCATGAGTAAGTACATGGCGCTCACATATTTAAATCGACCTTGTGTCACATCTAGCATTGCTGGTGGGGGACATGGTAAATATTACTTGTGTGCTACACATCGGAGCAATATTTAGCATGGTAACGTCAAAGAACATTATTGTTTTAAGTTTTTGATGCTTTTTCAATATCGCGCGTATGACCTTGTGTCAGACTAACTCAAAGTTAGTAAGCAAGCCGATTTATTGGGTTAGTCAGTTGCTTTGTTTCCTAGTAAATATAACAGTCGTTGTTTGACATCAGATTAATGCAGATTTTCAAAGAGCAATACTCGGAAAATTGACGCTATATGGTCTTCCCCAAGCATTTTGCACCAAATTGTACTTGTGAAAAATTTAGATGTATACATTGTCATCAGACTAAAATTGAAATATCATTTTAATGAAATCAGTGTTTTATTTTTAACTTAAAAATAATAATGCCAATAAGACGCAGGGGATTACATCGATGAGAGAACAATAAAAAACAAGATTTTAGAAGACAGAAGATGGTGATTGACGTTGCATTTAAATTTTTGAAGATTATAGGTAGCAAAGAAGTAAGATATCTGAAGAGATTTTCACAGCTGAGAAATAAAGGAAACTGTGTTAGAACAAAAATTACAGTTGCATCCAGCTGGTGCTGGAACCTAATTGCCAATCGAGTAGCATGCTTAAATTTATTTAGAAGAGGAATAAGTTTGAAAACTCATTTAATCAACAGCTATAAAAATCTTTGTTGATAAGAGAGATCGAAAATAGGTAACGTCGGTGCGAAAGTGAATGAAGTCCAAATGCTAAATCAGGACCGATTACATTATATATCCTTCTTTGAAATTTGATAAGTATCGCAAGATATACAGCAGCGCACCAGACTAGATATGGTAGCAGTATTTAATGCCAGGACCAATGGTAGATTTTAAATGTGCAAAATGGATTCTGATGAGAAAAAAAATCTTCTGGCACGGCACAGTGAACCAACTTCTCGAGCAGAAGACGAAGCAATTGAGCCACTACAGCCACTAAAATAACGAGAAAAAGTATAAATGACCACAGCAATGACTAATTTAAAGTTATAGTCAGCTAATGTTTACATGCTTATGAGTAATATAAAAAAAAACCCTTACAGATAATAATGATTTACTGATGCAGGTCGTACTAATTGCTTATAGTTTAGGGAAGAAGAGATGTATGCCTACCTCACCCAAGGGTATCTGTGCGTCAGTGAATACAATGAGTCCGACTGAAATTGGAACTCGATTTCCAAATTTGGACCCGTTATCAATTACACCACCCGTACACCTAAGTTTACAGCATCTGCTATTTCCAAACGGTTATATAGCTACTGACGAGCCTCGATACTGCTTATTTTCGGTGATCATACGAGATTTACTGTAGAATTGGGTCCGGTGACTGTGAATGCAACTTTAGTACAGAAAAGTATTATATAATTAAAAATAAATAAATAATGAATTAGATAATTAGAAAGTAAAACATTAATATTCTCTCTGTCAATTGTGACACTATTTTTGATCTGTGAAAGTGTGTGGAACGTACTAATAAATTACGGAATGTGCTTAGCCACAGTACCAATGTTTAATTTGTTCATATTTCCCCAATCAGTGCCAAGAAATATACACCATTCAATTTAACCGCCACCCGTTAATTGAAACCATGATACAAGGCTGACTTATATTATTATGTTATGTCAAATTCTTGGTCTACCATCTAGATGAAGCTGGTAATGCTAGGCAAAGATTGTTCAATTTTCTATTGTTCAAATCTTGTGATCCTCAGTGAATCGTCAATTTCTTGCTATCTGACAACAGCAGACTTCTGATGCTGTTGCGCATCTGGTGCCAGGTTCGACACGTTGTACGGTTAAAGATGCTCTTCTTCTTCGCTTATTGAATGTTATTATAATTAGGTCTATAGGTAAATATTAGTTGCTTTTATAATTAAGTCTACCGGTAAATATTGGTTGGTTTTATAATTAAGTCTACCGGTAAATATTGGTTGGTTTTATAATTAAGTCTATAGGTAAATATTAGTTTGTTTTTATAATTTGGTCACTCAGTCAATACTGGTTAGTTTATAATTAAGTCTATAGGTATATATGGTTGGTTTTATAATTAGATCTCAGTAAATATTGGTCGGTTTTATAATTAGGTCTACAGGTAAATATTGGTTGGTTTTATAATTAATTCTACAGGTAAATAATAGTTGGTTTTATAATTAAGTCTATAGGTAAATATTAGTTTGTTTTTATAATTAGGTATCTCAGTTAATACTGGTTGGTTTATAACTAAGTCTATAGGTAAACATTGGTTGGTTTTATATTTAAGTTTATAGGTAAATATTGGTTGGTTTTATAATGAGGCTTTTAGTTTTGGTTTTATAATCAGATCTACAGGTAAATATTAGTTGGTTTTATAATTAAGTTCATAGGTAAATATTGCTTGGGTTTATAATTAGATCTATAGGTAGATATTGGTTGTTTTTATAATTATACTTATAGGGAAATATTAGGTGGTTTATAATTAGGTCTATGGGTAAATATTGGTTGGTTTTATAAATTGGTCTCTTTGTAAATATTGGTTGTTTTCTTTATTAGGTCTATAGGTGAACCGTTTTATACTTGCATTTACAAATAATCATTACTCGAGTTTATAATTGGGTTTGTGGGTAAGCACTGATTGAATTTATACATGATATTATAAGTAAACTTTGGTTATTTCTATTACAGCATAAAGATAAACATTGATATGATTTTTACTTCCGTCTGCTGTTAAACATGGGTCGGGTTTATACATCAGTCTGTAAGTAAATTTTGCTAGGGGTTAGATCTGAGCCTGTAAATAGATCGTCCGGCCCGAACACATTCCATATCTTATGAATTGGAATAGAGGTTCATATCTTGTTCTCTGTTTAGAATATGGTTTACCGGCTTTCTTTCTTTCTGTTGCCAGGGTGACAATGATTTAACTGTCTTTTTAATGATCAGAAGTCTGCTGTTGTCAGATAACAAGAAATCGACAATTCACTGAGGATCACAAGATTTGAACAATATTAAATTAAACAAACTTTGCCAAGCATTATTAGCTACATTTAGATGGTAGACCAAGAATTTGACATAAGTAACATGATAATATAAGTCAGCCTTGTATCAGGGTTTTAAGTAAGGGGTGGCGGTTAAATTGATTGGAGTATATTTTTGGCACTAATTGGGGAAATATGAACAAATTAAACATTGGCTAGTCCGCCAATGGCTCTGATTTTTCATTTTGAAGGAACTCTGTGCTTAGGTTGCTCTGATCGACAGCCGTATAATATCAGAATATCTGAAGTGTCATGTGGCACACGGGTACGTGTTCTATGTAATTCCGGTGGAATAGTGGCCACATCCGGTTCTGTTCTCAGTAATACTCCGGCTAGCTTGTATTACAATAGATACTGACAATTAAGGTGGTCTTTTTTTTTCTCTCTCTTTCCTCAAAACGAATCTAATAGAAAAAACAACAGGAGTAATTATAACTAAACCAGTAAACAAATTACAACCTATACCCTTACCTTCTTAGTATCCGTTCCAACTTCTGTAGTGTAGAATCTTTCCTCTTGAAAGCCGGGTGTATAGTATTGGACATCCCGAAAGCCTTTGGCAGAGTCTCGCATACAGGTCTTCTCCCCAAACTGAAAAGCTACGGTGTCTCCGGAGACATTTTTGAGCTGATTCAGTATTTACTGTAAAATTGTGAAACGAAAGGTATCCTGGATGGCCACAGATTCTTTCGTACTAACGCGGGTGTCTCATCAGGAATCATTTAGTTCTATGTTGTTTTCTTAATATTTTCCCAGATGACAACAGTTCTCAACGTGGCATCTACACTGACGACACACCCATTTATTCCTGCCTCGATAGTAAGACTAATCAGTTTGACATGGTCAAAATGGCAGCTGATTTCCAAAACGACCTCAAAACTGTCGTTAACGTAGGCAATAGATGACTTGTCACTTTTAACGAGTCTAAACTACAATTCTCTCGATTAATCATCTAAGGGACCCTCTCTCTGCGTTCCATCAGAAAATGAATCATTACGCCTTCTTTGGATAATGTTCTTAGCCAACATGACGTGGAAAATCAGCTGCTAAGAAAGTCGGTTCACTATATGGTTCGAGATAATTTTTTCTTCCTTTATCTGTGTCTACCATTCGTAAATGCTTAGAATATTGTTGCCGCATATGGTCCGGTTAGGTCTACGGCTATATCGTGTTGAATACACCGGTTCCTGTCCGATCACCGAAGTTAAGCAACATCGAGCCTGATCAGTACTTAAATGGGTGACCATGTGGGAATACCAGGTGCTGTAAACGTAAGGACCAAGAATTGTCCACCGGTCCTCCAGGTTTGGGGGTTGGGTACAGGGCTAACAACCCGGCCCCGTAAAAAACAGTTTGTTACAGAAACAGCAACAAAACGTTGCTGCCCTATGCACCATCTGTGTGTGATGGATAAATGATGATATGGTCTGGTTGCCCTGCTATTTACCTTGAGCTCTTCAATAAGATCAAATGAAGAATCAGCAATATTATTGGTCCTGATATGGCAGCTCGGCTTCAGTGACTTACCCACTGCTCCAAGGTTGCCTCTCTGTAACAATGTGATATGGTTTTATGGTAATTGTTCCTATGAGCTCTTTCCTTTTGTTACCTAGATTTCATGAATAGAAGCGCAACACAAGACTGGCGTCGATATCTCATCAATTTTCAGCTGAACTGGCTTGATATAACTGCAAGTTCTATGGTGAGAGTTTCTCGCACTTCACGCTGAATGGAACCCTCTTCTATGCTTTTCCACCAACTTTAATCAGCAAAAATTTAAATGCAATGAAAATAACTATTGTCTTCTTGATTACTCTTTCCTGTTTCTGCACATTATTGATGATTCTGTTCCTATTTTTAGCACACCCAGTAACCCCTGCGTGATAGTGGCTTTAATGTTTTGCTTGGGGTGATATCGATGAAAAAAATAGAATAAAAAGACAACACCCATCTTACTAATTGAAATTTTAAGTAAATATCAGTCAGGTTTGAACCTGAGTTTATAGCTAATCATATTTTCCAGTTTATACTTGAGACTTTAGATAAATATTGGTCAAGTCTATGCCTGAGTCTATAGGATGTGCGTTGTAGTGCAATAGATATTTGCTCAGAATGAGAAATTATAAAACCGAGTTTGAATTTCAGTTGAATTCGTAACATTCATTTACGCGCAAATACTTATTATTAAATGTATTAATCCATCTCTTCTCACCCCTGCTATGGGTTGAATAGCAGAACAGATTCAGTTCCATCATCTTGTTTGGCAACCAGTCTACCGCAGAAAGAAATGGCAATCTACTGCGGTAAAATCTTCTGCCTAATCAGTCATGTCTCGAAAGATCACCGAAGCGTGTATCACATATGACACTTATCTGGCTAATCTGTATAAGAGAATTTAATACCAAGAGAGATCGGCTTCTGTAACCTTTGTTGCCAAGCAGTTTACTGTTGGGACGCCCGCGCCTATACGGCTATAATGGACTATTCCATTACTATGTAAAGTAACGGTGGCATCTACGTAGGTAGAGAGTTGCCGAGCAGCCGATCGACAAGTCAGTCGTAGACTTCCGGTGACGACCCGGAAGTAACCATTGCTCATACTACGTCTTATGACGGTTGAGACGATTAACCTTTATTCTTGTATTGGATACTAATAACCTTTGTAAATACTATTTTCACGGAATACAACAATTAACCTATTCCTGTTGTTGAGTTATTTATTCTTACTCACGACATAACATTTACCACACAAAAAAATAGCAATCTACTGCGGGAAAATCTTCTGTCTAGTCAGTCATATCTTGAAAGTTAACCAAAAGTGTATTACGTATATCACATCACTTACTGACAGACTATCAGAGAATAATGGTCTTTTTTGTACTTGTGTCTATAGGTAAAACTTCGTTGTGGTTTAGACTAAAATCTATAGAGTTGTTATTTGAGTCTGTCTGTAATATAACTAGTCAAAAACGAAATCTATTCGGGTTTAGAAGTAAACACTCAGAACTCGGAACGGCGTCCCATTTGTTAGTTCATACTGGATTTTAAGAGATGATGCCGGAGAATTCTAAATCCTGTCCATAGGGCAAATTTCTCTGATCGAACCAATGCGTACCTCGCATCTCGTGTTCCTCATAGTTCAACCTAACGAGCATATATTGTCTTCTTACAGATATCTAGTCTTTTCTTCACGTCTGTAAAGAAAGAGGCTCTTAATAGGTGGATTTCTGGAGTCGGAAAAGCAAAAAATAAGACGCCACAAGGGAAATGAATGAGCGATTTAAATAGAAAAGCCAGGATTATTACGGATAAGAACGCTTCGTCAAAAAGACAAGGACGATTTGGCACTGATTTCAGAACATTGATTTCTCGACAGCGATGATATATTTGCAGTTTGGGCATCGACTTTTAATCTGTCATTGTTTGTTTAGCTTCTTAGCAACGGCAAACGGCTAACGTTCGTGTCGCAACGGGAATTGTGACGTTCTTTAATAAGATTTCTTTTTAAGCACAAGTTAATCATTATAGTAGTCTAATAATTTTGTTTAAAGCACAAACACTCTTATTTATACAATTTACATTGCCTGGGCTTCTGTCCGCATCTTTTGCTACCATATTTATATTATTTCGGTCGTTCTATACTCCGGTCTTCTTCAAGTGATTAGAATGTTAAACTTAACCCGTTATGTAGTCCACGTGGGTAAATTGTTCTATTTGTTCATATATCTGAAATAGAATGTGCGTCGTGGTGCAGTGAATATCGGCTTGGAACCAGAAATCGAGAAACAGAGTTCGAATTCCTATTCTTCTTCTTCTATGTGCCCTGTCCCTTCAGGACGTAGGCGATCATGGTTCTCCATGTCTCCCTATCCCTTGTGGCTCTTATTATGTTTGCTCCTGTTGCTCCTGGAAACCCCCGTTCCGTCATCCACCTGATCAGGCCCTGCAAATATGTTATCCGCTGCCTTCCTCTGTCTCTCCTTCCTTCTATCTGTCCAGTCAGTATCAGGTTCTCCAGGCTCTCCTTCCTCATTGCATGTCCCAGGAACTTCAGTTGTCTCTTCCTGATGCTCAGCATCAATTTCCTTTTTCTTGCCATTCTTTCTAACACCTCGTCGTTGCTTGTATGCTCAGTCCACGATATCCGTAGCATCCTTCTGTAGAACCACATTTCGGCCGCTTCCAGTTTTGTCCTCATTTTCGATGATATTGTCCAGCATTCACTGCCGTATTGAAGAACTGAAATCGCGCCTTGAATTCACTTACGCGCAAATACCCTTGGGAAAGGTATTAATCAGTTTCTTAACCTCCAGTTATGGGTTAAATAACAGGACAGATTGGGTTCTATAGCCTTGCCTGGTAACCAGTCTACCGTAGAAAGTAATGGCAACTTGCTACGGGATAATCTTTTGCCCAGTCAGTCATGTGATCGTCCATCACGTATGGCACTTAACCGACTGATATGAAATGAGGTAGTATTTACAATATATAAATTATTCAGACTATCGTCCTCATCTTTAATGCAATGTTTACGACGTTTCGGCGGCTGTACGCTTTTGCCTTCTTCAGAAACAAGAATATTCGAGCCGAACTCTTTATTACGATCCTCTATATTATTGGAGCATCGGGTATGTATCGCCCCTTCAGTATTTGTCTCTATTTCTGAGAAGAGGTAGTATTTACACTTTTTACATTATTCGGGCTAATGTATTCATCTTCATTGTCATGTTTACGACATCACGGCCTTTGTAAGCACCGGCCCTTTTCAGAAATTAGAATTTTCGAGCCGAACCTTCTATTACGATCCTCCATATTATTGGAGCATAGGGTTCGTATCGACCCTTCAGTAATTGTTTATATTTGTGTGATGAGGTAGTATTAACACTTTTTACATTTGCCATGTTTACGACGTTTCGGTCGTTGTACGCTCCGGCCTTCTTCAGGTGCTAGTAATTTCGAATCGAACCCTTTATTATGATCGTAATAGAGTTCAGTTCGAAATTCCTACGAGCTGAAGAAGGCTGGAGCGTAGAACGGCTGAAACGTCGTCAATATGGCAGTAAAGATGAGAACAACAGTCCGAATAATGTAAATAGTGGAGATTGTTCTATTTACAAGTGTCATGCCTTTTCCAGATATCTCAGTTTCTGTTAATTCTTTTTAGTAACTCAAGTTTTTTTTTTTTTTACCTCTGCTGTGATATTGAATTCACTGCTGTTTGGGCTAAGTCGCTGAATTAGACAACGCTTTTATTCACTTCAATCACCTGAAGAAGTCTGGAGCTACAACCACCGAAACGTGGTGAATTTGACAACAAAAAAATGGATAAAAGTCCGAACAATCTAAACAGCATAAATAGTCAAAATACCTCATCTCAGAAATACAGACAGAGATATGAGCTTTTATTTAAAACGTAAGGTACTTTAGCTTACGGTCATATCACGTTGACTACACGGGTTCTCCTCCGATCACCGAAGTTAATCAACGTTGATTCTGGCCTTCACTTAGATGGGTAGCCGCTTGGAAATGCCAGATGTTGTAAGCGTTCTTGATCGATGTGCGTTGTGGTACAGTTGATTTCTCGGAACGAGAAATCAGGGAGCCGAGTTCGAATTCCGTTTGAACGCCCTGCGGTCACTTATGCGCAAATCTCCTTGGGAAAGGTATGAATCCGTCCCTTCCCTCGAGTTATAGGTTAAATAACAAGATGAATTGGGTTTTATAGCCTTGGCTGGCAACCATTCTACCAGAGCAGGTAGTGGCAACCTATTGCGGGATAATTAAAAAATGCCGACCTAAGCGCCGTGGAGCGCATTCAGGGCACAGTGAAAACAATAATATCACTGTTGGCCATCCACTGCATCCCTGACTGTCTCCGGTAAGTCTCGCCTATGTCGTGCCAACGGACCCAGATGAAATGGGAAGAGAGAGTGAGGCTGACGACCATGGGCAACTCTTCCTCACTTAAATCCAATTAAAGCGCAAGTCATGACTTCTACCTGCATAGTTCTTTATTCAAAATCTTAAATTCTTTTTAGTTAAGGCTATGGAACATTGTTGAAAATAATTCAAATTTTACAGATATTTTATTTCTTTTAAATTCACCCCACGTAAGGCGATAATACCACACAGACGCAAGAAGGCTTCTGGAAGGGGAAGACAATGTAAAGACATTAGAAGGAACCTGTAGCCCAATCCTAAACAGGAAACAAGAGACACACTTCTACGCTTGTTTAAAATACCAGGGTGAACCGTGCAATAGATGATCATATGTACTTCTGCTGAGGAAATCAAAACTAAATAGCAAATAAAGTTTCAGAGTTTGAACAGAGACGTCAGAAGTATTGTTGAATACTATATTACGGCGTGTAGGATACGTATTTTTCTTGTTTCTTCAGGTAATTTCAAACAAATACTCGTTGCCACTTTTGTAGTCACATATACTATAAATAACGCCTTCGAAGAATATCGGAACTTTTTCTTTCCTCTGCCTCCGAACGCTTATTATATACCCATATATACATTGTTTTTAGAACGTCACGTGATCCCAGCAGTTCGATTTCTTTAATTACATGAAAATGTAAAAGACCAGGGCGAACCGTACAATAGGCGATCCTATCAATGTCTGCTGAGGAAAACAAAACTAATTAGCAAATAAAGTTTCAGAGTTTGGACAGAGACGTCAGAAGTGTTGTTAAAGGAACCAGAAATTCAATTCTAAACAGGAGGATAAACATCTACTAACTTTCAAAAGACCTAGGAGGAATGTAAACCAAACCGAAGGCAAACCTTTATACTCATAATGAAGGGAAAAAAAGATAAATGAATAAAGATTAAAATGCAAAAAAAAAAAAAATAATAAAATAAAATAAAATAAAATAAGAATAAACAGTAAAAGAAAATTTCAGAATTTACTCGAAGTCGTTAGAAGTAGAGAGTTGAAGCAGAAGCAACCGAAAAACCAATTCCCAAATAGGAAACAAAGGATAATTTTATACTTCTGTTCAAAAGATCAGGAAGAAGTGTGAACCTGGCAGTACATATTTCTAATAATATAAAATAAATATTTACGATCATTAAAACATATGATCCTTTTTTTAAAGTCTATGCAATCTCCAAATATATACGCCCATTTACTTGATACGCATGTTTCTTTTTTTTTTTTTTTTATCTAGGAACCGGCTCAATTCCTTCTCTTTACTACCAGTAATTAAACTGGCAGTAAAGAGAATATAGTAAAGATTTACTATATTAATATATATATATATATATATACTCACCTGGTCCCGGCCTTCGGGCTTGGGTCGGGAATGACCAAATTAAGACAAGTTATGACCAGTTTAGACCGGTTTTGAACCTATCCACTGCGGTGGATAGATAATATTTGACCAGTACCTGGGCGTACGCGCTCAGGTTCCCCACATTAAAAAAGACCTTGCGTCACATCTCTCTCAAGTGGGGGAGAAGAGTAAATACCTATACTTACCTGGTATATTTTGTGTCGGGTGGGGACTAAAGATCATCTCTCAGTTGCGTCTCTATCCTCGAAGAAGAAGTGCGGCTCAGTTGTAGCTCTGTCCGAGGACAGATATGCAACTGAGAAAAAATATACTCTTTAGAAGCCCGATCCCGGGAACATTGTCCTGAGGCCCCGCCACATCATTGCATCAGAGGGATGGACCAGGCGCTCGTCACCGGGGCCATCGCGACCGGCGGTTGCGGGGACTGTGTAATTTTTGTACCTTTGCCTGGTCGTACGCGTCTGGGTTCTCTACATTAAAAACCGACCTTGTGTCACATCTCGCTTTAGTTGGGGAGTAGGGTAAATAAGTTCTATATTAATATAGTAAGTCTCAGCGGTTCGATTAGGTAAAACTGCCAGCCGATCTAAAAAAGACAAAAAACAGATGGAATTTTTGTTGTTAACAGGACCGGCTTGTTAATTTTAAGGCCTCCAAAACGAAACTGCTTTAAATTGTCTTACAGAACACTTTTCACCTTCCTCCAACATGGCTGATGCTAACCCCGAGGAGATGATTTATTGCCCATTGCCGGACTAATGGTTTTCGCTAACGTGAAAGGGATGTGCGTTGTGGTGCAGTGGATATCGGCTCGGAACGAGAAATCGGATGAGCCGAGTTCAAATTCCAGTTGAACTCCTTGCATTCACTTACGCGCAAATACCCTTGGAAAAGTATTAATCCGTCTCTTCCTTCCAGTTATGGGTTAAATAACAGGACAGATTGGGTTCTATAACCTTGGCTGGCAACCAGTCTACCACAGAAAGCAATGGCAACCTACTGCGGGATAATCTTCTGCCCAGTCAGTCATGTCTCTTTCGAGATATGATCGCCCAAGCGTGTTTCACGTATGGCACTTAACTGACTGAAAGCGGAAGAAAGCGGCGATAGGTCCAACGCAAACGCCGGTCAGACAACCTCAAGGTTTGGACGAACATGACAATGCCGGAACTGTTGAGAGACACCACCGACAAAACATCATATCTTTGTTCGACTTGCTTGTATAAGAGCGTAATATATAGTTTTCTCTTAGGCTTTCTGACCGAAAAAAAATACAGGAATATCGTATGCAAGAATAAATTGGAAGAAAGGCATAATATGTGACGTGGGGAAAACTCGGCTCTCTGATTCCTCAATCCGAACTGTTATCTATTGCTCCGCCATAACTTCTATAAATATTTTGATTTACCTATTTTTTATTCATAAGTAGTCAATCTGGTGGCAGTATAGGTCCAAAATCAATTTAATATCCATCCTACATGGGGTAAGGTTACCTAGAACATCTAGCAGTTCTTATTGATGTACTTATCACATGTATTTTTATAATCAATAAAATATAGATATGCGTTCTTTTAGATTTGCATTGCTCTTTCTGATATAATCCTGAACATAAATATCGCATTCTTTGTTCCAGTGTCTTTAACAAACCTGGTCTATTTCCGGTCATATTTTTCCACCACTAAAACCCTTCCTCTGTCTTATCATGGCTTATCATCTCTGACATAATTGGTAAGGGGACGGCTTCGGTTTAAAAGCGACTGCATCTTCTTTTACGGTGTAGGCGATCATGACTCTCCTCGTCTTCCTGTTTTGCATTTTTTGTTATTTCTCCTAACCCCCTGTTCTGCTATCCATTTACTCAAACCCATCAAGTATGGTGATTTTCTAAGTGTAGCTTAGATGTGGCACAAAGCCGAAAGTATGGGACACCTAGCGAGGATCAAACACACTACTCAATTATAATGATTCTAGAGATACAAGCTTACGAACCATTACACAACCTCGAGGTACTCAAACCCACCAAGTGTGTCAGCCGCTGCTTTCCATCAGATTTTCCGGGCCATACTTTCTCACTTGCCTTTACCTGATTTTAGGTATATTTTTCTTTTTGTTACCATTCTCTCCATAACGTCGTCTTTGTTCACATATTCGCCCCAATGGTATCCTCTGCAACCTTCTGTAGAACGGCATTTGTTTTGCTTCAAATGCTTCTTTCATCTTGACTGAGGTTGTCCATAATTCGCTGCTATATGTACAGATTTGATACAGTGAGAATTGAAACCAACACACAAATAATATAAATAATAAAGCAATGTTAAAAAGAAAACATTCTTCAAGAGCTTTCATAAATGGTAGTAAAGTATATTAACTGGTAGTAAAGAGAATGAACTGAGCCGACACTACCTCGCTATTGTCTCTCTAATGTACTAAGCCGTCCCACTCTCCATAAGCGTGACAAGAGTGATATAGAATCGCCGACTGACGCCAATTCGGTTGGGTTTCAATCCTGGGTTAGGAAGCGACTGGAGTCTAAGGCGTACTGATGAGCTGTAATACAGCGAAACAGATCTGTCTGCGGATAACTATATATATATATATATATATATATATATATATATATATATGATTGTAAATTTATCTTTGAACACGTCTAAAAAAAAACCAGCGATTAGAAACGCGGAGGGGAAAAAATGGAAACAAAAAAAGGAACGACCTAAGCATTTGAACATTAATCAAAGTACTAGTCGAAAGAAAAAAACCGAGACGAGGAACCTAACACATAAAGCGCTCAATACAATATCAGAGCAAATAAATAAGAAGCTAACCTAGAGCCAACGGACCGTTGGCTCTGGGTAAGCTTCTTTCTTATATATATATATATATATATATATATATATATATATATATATATATATATATGTGTGTGTGTGTGTGTGTGTGTGTGTGTGTGTTATGGGGCCCTCCTACGAGAAATGGACTCGTTTACTTCCTACATATAAATTACCTGCGTGACTTCCAACGAGCATTTATGACTAGAAAAACTCGGACAGGAAATTTTGGTCGGGCTACATAACCCGGATTACCAATATTAAAAAAGACTTTGTGCCACATTTTGCCTTAATTGGGAAAGCTAATAAATACTGCATTTATGACCAGTAACTGCCTTCGTACTGTTGAGCAGATAAAAATAACCAAGTCGAGGCTCCGCCGAATGGTAGACTCGCGCCTGGAAAACTCGGACAGGAAATTTTGGTCGGGCTATATAACCCGGATTACCAATATTAAAAAAGGCTTTTTCCCACATTTTGCCTTAATTGGGAAGGCGAATAGATACTGCATTTATGACCAGTAACTGCCTTCAGGAGGACAGTAATGAATCCACTGAAGGGTAGAATCTCGTTTGGGAAAAATCAGACACCAATTTTTGGCCGGGCTATATGGCCCGGATTATCCACATTAAAAGGGCTTTGTGCCACATTTTGCCTTACGTGGGAAGGCAACTAAATAACGCAGTTAGTTCAGAGCAGTCAAATACAGTAGTTAACAGAAGCATTTGACAACAGGCAGCGTGATAAAACCTTCGGACTTAGTTATTTTTATATTACTATTTATTAACATTTCTTTTGGATATCTTTCTTGTTATACTAATATACTGTTTTGAGCCTACCTTCTTCTTCCGTGTCTTACTTCCGGCACAAACCGGTCACTACACTTCTCTTGCTAAAACAATTACGAGTGACTAGCTAGTTCGATCCTCAGAGAGTACGAGTTACTTTCGGCATTGTGCCACATCTAAGTTACGCTTGGATATTGGCCATCAGTTGGTTACCAACACTTGTGGCTTTATAGCAGACTTGGCTGGCTTTGGAATACTACTTGTGTGACATTGAAGTTAATCATTACCCAATGGTTATTTACGTCCCTATTTACGTGGTTTACGTCCCTATGTTGCAATTGGAGCTATCTTCTCATTTTAGATGGGAAAGTTGCTCAGTCCCAGAGATTCCAAACATACGGCAGCACCTTTCTCATCGGACTAAAAAGCGTAACAGTGGTCACCGGGGTGCAGCAAAACGATTTTTATCCTTGGCATATGCACAAGTACACCGTTGTGCAAACTGACTGAAACAACTGATTTAGTTTCATTTCTTAATAATAATAATAATAATAATAATAATAATAATAAAAAAGAAAGATCTGTGACGTCCTGAGGGTCAACGGTTAACCATTTGCCAATGAAGGTTTACTGAGGCGTTGTTGACGTTCTTGTGTTGAAGTGGAACTATGATTCTCCTCATTTTAGTTGGGAGAAGTTTCGCCTCGCTCCATAAAAAATTGGCGACGAACACCACAACATTTGAAAAATTTGATATCGATGCCAGGAAATCAAAATTTGACTTACATCCATTCATTTTTCTTTCAGTCTACGGTTTCGCTTTTACTGGAAACAACTATTGTTTTTTAGTCTTTCGTGCCAACATCCAAAGAGTCTGAGCTCCAGGACCATGGATTAGTTTTAAAGCTTTCATTACACCCAAACAACGCCGGGCTATACTGCTAGTATTTATATATATATATATATATATATATATATATATATATATATATATATATATATACATTATACTATAGTCATCCGCAGACAGATCTGTTTCGCTGTATCACAGCTCATCAGTACGGTTACACTTCGATTGCTTTTTAACCCAGGATTGAAACCCGACCGAATTGGCGTCAGTTGGCGATTCTACCTCTGGGCTACGAGCGTTCGGTAGAAGAAGGCAGACTTTTTAGCGCGTATATTATCGTACACGCGCAATAGCCATAGTGCTCTAATTCATAATTGAATATATATATATATATATATATATATATATATATATATATATATATTCAATAATGAATTAGAGCACTATGGCTATTGGGCGTGTATGATATATTGAAGGGCTTACACGCGGCGTGAGCTTTCATAACGTAGTAAAGGGTTGGATGTAACTAGCCCTAGCACAGCCTATTCTGGGGTCAGTTTTCTAATGTGCCATAATATTTTATGGCCACTTTCTTTATCTCCTAGAGTATTCAGGGTTCATTTTCAATATCTCCTGTACTATTCTATAGCCAGTTTGTCTATTTTTTATGCTATTCTTTGGTCAGTTTCTATATGTTTGTTTACATATGCATTAAAGTTCTGAGAAGGCATGTCAGCTTCTAGGCGAATGTTTTCGGAATAAAAATGTGCACGTTACTGGAAGAAAACAATGATTTAATGCTCACGGCTTCGGATACCTATAAGAGATATCGATCTGGTACAATTCTCGAAATTGCATCTCCGGTATCTTCTTGAGAAGATAGAATTTCATACACTAGTTTGAAGTTTCTGCTCACGGCATCTGTTTAATTTCCAAAGTACAAATGAAATCCGATAAGACGCGAAAATTCTGCGAAATATGAAATTGGAAAAAAAAAAACAGATCGAAAAAAAAAAAAAGAACAGAAGGTAAAAAACGGTTTAATCTGGTGTCAAATTTGGAAAGATCGGTGTTATAACAACAAAAAAAGAAGATTCTTTCTGGAACCGTCTTTGACATTTTAGAGATGCCGACCGAAATCTCTCGAATTAAGATTCTGTCTTCAAGTTACCATCTGAACAACATGTCTTATGTTTTTGTTTCTGAACTACAGATAATCGGTAAAAATTTGTAACTTATTTTTTATCGTTTCACTTCAAGCAAGATGGCTACATAAGAGAGAAAAAGTTTTAGACAGGAGAAGAGTGAAGAGAAAGACGAACCAATTACAGGGGGTGTCAGAGAAAGGGCAACAGCAGGATGGGAACACAGGCGGAAAGACAGTTGCGAAGATAGATTTAGACAGAAGGAGACGGGGTGATGTAGAAAAGTCAAATGGATAAGAGATGGGAATTAGCATTGCATTTAAATTCCTTAAGATTGTAGCCTTCAGGAAAGCAAGTACATAGAAAGCTGTTCCAAAGGTAGGAAGTGTGAGAAAAAGAACCTAATGGAGTAGAATTGTCGAGTGCATTGGTTGATTTAACTGTAAATCAACCAAATTATTGCCAGTCTGGTTGCACGAGTAAATTCTTGTAGAGGGGGAACCAGTGTGCTAAGTTCATCGGAGCAGACGCCATGAAAATATTTGTATTTCTCTTATTACCGTTTACTATTCTTTCTCTGAATAAAAATTATACGAGGTACTCCTGCAGTACCATGAAGATATATTTAAGAGGATTATCAGGTGTCTTCACACAGTTTATCCTCCCTGAGTGTGACAGGCGGGAATATATATATATATCTTAATCTATATTATATCGGCGAATCCGGTAATAGCTTTAGATTTCGCTTCAATAATCACAAACTAAATATACGACAAAAAAATGTATACTCCCCAATTGCAGCCCATTTTAATCAACCTGATCATACTTTAGAAAATTGCAAATGTTTACTAATAGACTCCAATTGTAGTTCTACATACACACGCAGAAAGAAAGAAAAATACTGGATTTTAAAATTAAATACACACAAGCTAGGGTTAAATAGGGACTTAGGTGTGTTGTATCTTTACAAATATTTCAATAGCTAAAAATTTTTTTTCAGATATTCCAAGAAATTTTTATCTAAAACAAACAGACTTTCTCTACAGACATGCCGCATGTTGTGAACAAACACACCACGTGATGTAAGCACAAAAAAATATTCGGACGCTATCGTGAAATACGTTTCTAATTCAAATTTAAAAATCACTCGTTTCTGATGAAGGACCGAGGGCGGTCTGAAATATAAAATACAATAATAAAAATAAATAAATACTGTGCAAAAAAAGTACATTTTTAAATTCAGAACTTTTTATTAATATTCTTTCATATATATATATATATATATATATATATATATATATATATATATATATATAGATAGATAGATAGATATCCGAGTGAGTACAGAACGAAGAAAGATTTTATTTCACCGTCCAAAACATTAATTTAAAACAGTGCTCGATATATAATGTATAGAGCTGTGAATATTTATTATAAAATATGTTTTAGAACATGTACATAATTTTTCTATATATGTCCTCTACAATCATATGGTTGTTTCGACATTGTGTATCCAACGTCTCCTCAGGAGGAATGAGCAAGAACTGAAATCATCTCCACCTATATTTGGTTCATTGTTATTGTGAGGTTGGTTGGGGTTATTGATAATAAAGGGAACATGTCTTCCGTGTTGACCGTTAGACTTTTGAAGAACTTGGTGTGTGAAGTTAAATGGTTGATTAATGGCATTTGCTGTTAGAATGTACGTTCTTATTGGTCGGGTATATCTTTTGGTTAGAATTTCTAAGAATGTGGTGTGTGAAGGTTGATTACTTGGTCAGTTGTGCGTGTGTGTGCGGGTTTTTTTGTGATTAGGGAACCCATCTTGTTTGTTGACCTTAAGAATTTTTAGGACAGTGGCGTGGTTAGCTAGTGTTTGATTAATGAGTGTCTGTTGTTACTAGATAGATTTTTTAAGTATTCTCTTTTATCTAGTGGCCAGGCTGTCTCCATTGGGGTTCCTTAGATAGACGTGATAGGGGTGGGATGTTCATTTCGTACGGAGTATTTTTTGTGTATGGTATAATTAATCTGAAATAGTATATTTAATCTTAATTTTGAATATAGGAAATTGATTCTTTTTCGAGTTTGGGAGCCATTTTTTTCATTTAATTTTGATTTTTCCAATACGGAATATTTTTGTATTTAAGTAAGGTTTTTACGGGTAGATTTCTACTCTAATTCGGAATATTAAACTTTGCTTTAGAATTTAGTAATTTAATTTAATCTTTTCTATAGAACTTTTTATTTTTATTTTTATTTTTATTTTCGCGGGACAGGGATGTTTATTCAAGTGTGGAGTATTTTTGTATTTAGGCGAAGTTATTTATAAAAAATCTAAAATTGTATTTTTTTAGAAAGTAAATGCAAATTTGTATTTTATCAGTTTTTTATAATTTATCTAAATTTGTATATTTAATCTTAATTTTGAATTTAGAGGATCGATTTTTTGTTTCATTTTTAATTTTTCATAGATTATAGTTTGGAAGCCTATATATTTCATTTAATTTTTCATTTTATTTATTTAGATATTTTTGTGGGTATTAGACCTTACTTTAAGGATTTATTAGATCGATTTTTTCTATAGCATTTTTTAATCTTTTATAATAGACATATCTAATCAAATTCCTAGTATTTCTTAGCATTGTTGTAGGATTAGATCTTTAATGTGCTTTCAGTTCACTGTGGTTTCATGCCTCTGGTTTAAAAGCTTGTTACTATTTATATATTTAAGGAGCTCATGGTTCCTTTATAGATTTTGCTGTTCTTGCTTGTTTGAGGATTTTCCATTTACCCTTAGGCATTTTATTTTCGTCTTTTAATTTCCAAAAGTATTTGGAGGGAGACGTCATGTTTTGGTTTTCTTTGTTATTGAAGGATGAGAGGTGATTGTAAAAGCGCTTTTTAAATACGTTCGTGGTATTCCCGATATATATTTTTTCATCTTTAGGATTTTCTAATGATGAAATCGAACACATATATATCAGATATTTTGTCAGACATTTATTGGTCATGGGGCATTGGTTGGGGTTTCTACAGTTACAGAGGTTGCTATCATGGGATGGACTTGTATTAGTGTTGGAGTTATTTTTGCTGTGTAGTTTTAATAATTTGGTGTTATGCATTTTTATTATTTTTTCTAGATTATTGGAACAGCTATAACTTAATTTTATGGTATTTTTATTGAAGATTTTGCTCAGAGGGTTATTTTTGGGGAAGTGCTTCTCTATTAGTTTAAGAAATTTATGCCCCAGCTTGAAGTTAACTGATTGATTGAAGGGAGGGTTATACCATATTATTTTTTTGTTTCTATTTTTGTTTTTTGAACTTTTGAATTTTTCCACAAAGCTGATATTTAATTATTTATACCCGCTTTCATTAAGGATATTTAAGGATTATAAATTACCTTGTGCTTATCAAATATTTCTTTACTTGATGAGTGTGTGTTAATGCGACGTTCTACCAATGATGGGATATGCTTAATAATGGATGGTGGGTGATTAGAGTTGGGGTTTATATATATTGGGTTACATGAAAAACAACGCTAACCCAATATATAGAAGAAGGCAGACTTTTTAGCGTGTAGATTATCATTATACACGTGCTCTAGTTCATTACTGAATGAGCGATGCGTACATGCCAGAGTAGCTGCTGTTTTTCAAAGTCTACCATTCTTCCAGAGTGCTCAATCAGAGGTTTTGAAGGCTATCGCAATGTGTTTAGTAAAATAAAAAAGGCACTGAAGGTGTTGGACGTTACCTAATTATCATAAATATTTCGAGATCATAGCATTATTTTCAGAATGTTAGATGAAAGGCATGGACCACGAGTGGACGGGAAATTAAGCTCTCCTACCATTCTGAAGATGAGACTATGATCTCGAAATATTAATGATTAATAAATAGGTAATACCCAACAACTTCATTGACTTCCTTTATTTTATTAAACGCACTTTGATAGCCTTCAAATCATACACATACACCGAATATACACAATGCTTATAACAAATTACAAGATTCTCTTACATATAAATTTAAACTTATCGCAGTTCTAGTTTCGAAAAACCCTCCGAGTAAACACGCGGAAGGAAAAAATGGTAATAAAAAAGAGCAAAGCACTTGAACATCATTCAAAGTAAGTAGCCCAAAGAAAAAAGGCCCGAGACGAGTAACCTAACACAAAAAGCGCTCAAGAAAGTAACTAACTTAAAGAGCCAACGAACCTACCAAGGTTTCACCTAACTGGATCTTCAGGGAAGGTTGGGTAAAGAAAGAAAGAAAGAAAGAAAGAAGAAAGAAAGAAAGAAAGAAACCAACCTTCCCTGAAGATCCGGTTAGGTGAAACCTTGGTAGGTTCGTTGGCACTTTCGGCTATATATATATATATATATATATATATATATATATATATATTATAATGAAGAGGATTATCTATTTCAGGAAAGTAACTGTTCTTTTCGGGACTACGAATCTATATGTTTTAGTTTCAGTTTTGTAAACGAAATATAAACAACAATAAATTTTTAAAAGATTTATTTATCCGAACCTACTTATTCGTAAAAATGATATTTTTAGTTGGTACACATGTTTGATTGCTATCTTGGATTTTAATTTTTTTTTTGGGGGGGGGGCTTTTTTCTATTTCCACTGGGATGTGCATTTTAGTACAGTGGATATCGACTCAGAACGACAAATCAGGAGCCGAGTTCGAATTCCAGTTGAATTCCTTGCATTCACTTACGCAAAATACCTTTGCGAAAGGTCTTAATCCGTCTCTTCCCTGTTGGCCGGCAACTAGTTTATCGCAGAAAGCAATGGCAACCGACTGCTGGATAATTTTCTGCCCAGTCAGTCATGTCTCTTTCGAGACATGATCGCCCAAAGCGTGTATAACGTATGACATTTAACTGACTATTTACGCTAAAATTAATAACAAATAGCACTTTAACTCATATCTATATACAGGGTGACTGAAAAGTAACTCCTTATTTTATTTATGAGTAACCAGCCAGGAGTACTGACTTAAACACTCTGTGAGTTTTTTTTTTTAGTGGTTGGTGAAAAAAGCAAACCTACTGTAACAAATCGATACGAATTTCGAATACTTGAAGGTCGAATGCAAGAGGTTATGTTTAACATACCAAACTTCATTCAATCGAAGCCAATTCTTAATCATTTAAATGATAAAACAGTTGTCTACATTGTTTTTAGGCTAATGTTTTCGTTTTGTAGGTCTGTGCGGTGTTGGGTGAAACTATCCCTAGCACAGCCTATTCTATGGTTAGCTTTTTATGCTCTATACTACTACATAACTAGTTTACTTATCTCTTATACTATTCTATGGCCACTTTCATTATCTCTTATACAATACTGGGTTCAGTTTCAATATCACTTATACTATTCTATGGCCACTTTCATTATCTCTTATACTATACTGGGTTCAGTTTCAATATATCTTATACTATTCTATGGCCACTTTCATTATCTCTTATACTATACTGGGTTCAGTTTCAATATATCTTATTCTATTCTATGGCCACTTTCATTATCTCTTATACAATACTGGGTTCAGTTTCAATATCTCTTATACTATTCTATGGCCACTTTCATTATCTCTTATACTATACTGGGTTCAGTTTCAATATATCTTATACTATTCTATGGCCACTTTCATTATTTCTTATACTATACTGGTTCAGTTTCAATATCTCTTATACTATTCTATGGCCAGATTTCTAATTTCCCATACTATTTTTTGGTCAGTTTCCTTATCTCCATCACTATTCTATGTTCCGTTTCTTTATGCGCTATACTATTCTATGGCCATTTTTCTTATCTCCTATACTATTCCATGGTTAGTTTCCTGATTTACGATACTATTCCATGGCCATTTTCCTTATCTACTGTTCCATAGTTAGTTTCTTAATCTCCAATATTATTCCATGGCCTCTAGTTTCTTAATCTCCAATATTATTCCATGGCCAATATTATTCCTTATCCTCTATATTATTTCATGGATAGTTTTTTATCGCCTATGCTATTCCATGGCCTGTTTCCTTATCACAAAAGATTTTACCATGGATATTTTCATTATCAACTATATTAATCTATGGGCATTTTCTTTGTCATCTATGCCATTCCATGGCCATTTCCCTTATCTCCAATACTATTCCATGGCCAGTTTCCTTATCTTCTTTTCTATTTTATGAGCCGTTTCTTTATCACTTATATTATTCTACAATCAATTTTCTCATCTCTTTTGCTATATTGGGGATAAAATCGTTCTTTTATTTTTCTTTCTTCTATCATTACTGCCTTGCTTGGAGCGAAACGATTATATATATATATATATATATATATATATATATGTGTGTGTGTGTGTGTGTGTGTGTGTGTGTGTGTGTGTGTGTGCTCGTGCGCGTGTGTTTTATGGGTTAAAAATCTATCTGCACTGGAAAGAGAAATGGTAGCTTGTGAATTAGAGAAACAACTTTTAAATGTTTTTATAGAGTTATTTTATGAATTTTAATAACTAGCAACTCAGGAAGCTCGATCAATGCATGCTGAATATTTTTTTTTTTAATCGTATCACCCCGAGCAAGGCGGTAACGCCACTGATGTGCAGGGGGCTACGTAATAGTGAAAAGATTGGAAAAGATAAAGCCGGAAACCACATCCTAAACAGAGAACAAGGGATGAGCCTCTTAACCTGTTCAATAGACGTGGGTGAAGTGTGAAATGGCTACTATATTACTATGTATATATATATATATATATATATATATATATATATATATATATATATATATATACCGGGCATAATTATTAGACCACCCCAGTTTTTAAAAAGAAATTATGTATTTCATACTATTTTTAGTATTTATTACCAAATGAAAATAAAATGGTTCTTTTGTTATTATTACTTTGCAAAATTTTACGAGGCAAGAAGGCAAAGAAGCAAAATCGTCGGAATCACCGTAAGTTTTTTTCATTCTTTCATTGATGAAACTGCTATATATGTAATTATTAAATATTTATAAATTCATTTGATGCGCATGTTATTTTGCCATATTAACAAAAGAACCATTCTATTTTCATTTACAATGATTCACTTGGCAATGAAATTCATTTCATTTTTGTAAGGATGTCTTCAATGCAAGTCTCTCAGAAAAAGATTTCAATTGCAGATCCAAAGTAAAAGTAAAATAATTTACAATAGATTTGTGTAAAATAAAAATAATCTCAACTTCCAATGTAATTGTATCGAAAAATAATTTGTCCTATAATTTTATGAGTCTTCGCGCTAATGCAATTCGACAAGTGCACAGATTTCCAATTCAATTCAATTGAATTGGAAATCTGTACACTTATTCGGTTGTCCGGAAACTTTATGCCGATTTTTTTAACTGGAATCTAAAACAAAAAACAAATTTATGCCATTAAATATTTAGCTAAATTCATAGAATGTCAGTGGTTTCTCGGCAAAGAAATCAATAAAAGCGGCTTCTATATCATGCAAAGTATTGAAATCATTACCGTTGAAATTATTTTGCGAGGACCTCAATAAATAAATATCCGAAGGAGAAATGTCAAATTGCGGTTAGGGTAGTACATCCCAGCCAATTGCTTGGTTAATAAAGAAGCGTTAGATCTGAACTATTTTAATGGAAAACAACACATTTCCTGTTCGTTAGTTCTGGGCATTTTTCTTGAATTGCTGCTTTTAATTTGTGCAGTTGCGAGCAGTACTTTTCAGAACAAATTGACTGGTTACTTCATAAAAGCTCAGAGAACAGAATTTCTTTCCAATCCTATCGGATGCACAGCATGACTTTGTTAGGATAAAGACTTGCTTTTAGGGTGGCTAAAGTTAGCTCATGTAGCAGAAGATGCTTGTAAAAAAATCCATTTCTGATCTTCTGTCACAATTTGCTTAAAGATAAGTGCATTTTCATTGCGTTTATACAGCAAAGTCAAAGATAGAAGCCATCTAAAAGATTCTTTCCCTCAGATCATATGGTAACCAAATATCGTATCGATTTGACTAGTCATACTTCACTAAGTGCGCATGGATCATAGACTTTGATAAATTTAGTGTTTCTGCAAATTTCGTGTTGTGTAACGTAGATTATCCTTAATTGTTGTAGATTCTTGTTTAGAAAACGACAACCTAATAATAACACGAAAAAGATATGAGAGGAAAAAAGGTAAGTGTATTGAACAAAAGATACACAACCTGTACACGGTTAGTAGATTCAGGAATACTTGTTAGTGGAAGTCAAATATACACAAAGAAGTAAGTCCGGGTAATAAGTCTATATTCTTGCTGACCAACGAGCGGCGGTTCAACTGCTCTGACAAACAACAACTAACAAACAACTGCCGTTCTGTGTAGGAAGGATTATTTGTATACCATGGAAGAGTCCATGGAGTGTGTGAAAAGGGGTGACTCACCAACATTAATCAATGTCTTGATTTGATCCTCATCTGTATTGGGAGGGTCTACTTGATATGAAGAACCATCAATAAAGCTACAATCATTAATTCTAAACTCAAAGAACCACTTCCGTACAGTTCTGTCAGCTATCTGTACAAAGCACAAATATTTTTGTTGTTTGCGAGGCATTTTTGACTTTATGATAATAAAAAAACCATTAAGTATCTAAAATGCACTTTATAAACTTCCATTTTCATAGGGATGCAAAATTGATACGAATTAAGTAATTTTATGCTTTCTTACACAAGAGATACTTTGAAATGTGTTCTAAACAGAAACGTTATCATACGTTTTTGATAAATTTGATGTGTCCTAGTGTGAACGACTAAAGATCAGCATGAACTGACCGGACAACCAAATATATTGTATCTCTATAATCAATTCTAAGATTCAACGCATATATATCGTCAAAAAACTGTAAAGTAATTCTACCGTATAACAATTAACAAAACCTTCCTTTCAATGAAAATATATCGTGAAACGACATTGAATGCAGTTCTATAGCAAAATAATTTACAATGGTCTCCTCCACTCAGTGCTATCAAAAATTATCATTAGTGCATTTTTACTGCAAAATCATGTATAAGCATGGGAAATCTTTCTCGGGTGAATATCTGTCGCGAATCGAATTTCAATTTCCAATATATAGTAAAATTATATTATTTTGGTTATTTGCGCAAAATCAAACATTGTGTCATATAAGGCTTGATCTGACTTCGATTAGACTGTGGAATCATTCGTAGTCGAGTGGTCTAAGATGCACCAGATCAATTGGTGGCTTCCCCTATGTAAATAGGGGTCATAGGTTCGAATCCTGTCGCGAGAGACACATTTTCGTAACAAAACTTGTCGTAAATAAACAGGCCAATAGAAATAAATATATAAATGTACTGATTGATTAAAAACAGAATGTCCATTCAAATTCGAGTATCGATTAAAAATAATATTCAAACAAATAAATTAAATATGTCGGTTGCAAAATCATTTCGTTAATCTTCGGGATTTCCGTAACAGTGTATATTTACATTTACTGATATTACGATACATTTCAGAGCAGAGATGGTTATTTGCTTAGAATCCAAAATTTTGTCATATAAGGCTTGATTTGACTTCAATTAGACTGTGGAATCATTCGTGGTCGAATGGTCTAAGACGCACCAGGTCAATTGGTGGCTTTCCCTTATGTGGTTAGGGGTCGCAGGTTCGAATTCTGCGAAGTAAGACACATTTTAGTAACAAAATTTATCGTAAATAATCAGGCCCGTAGAAATAAATATTTAAAGATACTGTTTGATTAAAAACAGAATATCTACTAAAATACTAGTATCAATTAAAAATAATTTTCAGACAAGTAAGTTAAATATAAATATATATATAAATTTATACCGTGGCGTGGCAGTCTTTTTCATTATATACCGTTCCTTCGCGTGTTTAGTCCAACCTAGTTGGGTGATGTCAAGTGACCCTGCTTTGAACGATGCATGATCAACAAACACAACGTTGGCGGAATCGACCGAAGGTCAGAAAGGTTGGCTGCGCTCAGCCAGGGGTTGTGTTATAATGTTACTGGTCCTGAACCCGCGTATTGGCTTCATTTACTTTTTCACTGCCGTAGCGTAGTTCTCTTGTGCGTTTTCTATGTTCATGGTAATTGTTCTAATGAGCCTTCCTCGTTGGTGATTCGAATTTATTAATTTAGAAATTGTTACCAGATAGTTCTCGTTATTTTACATTTGAAATTTCTAGATGTAACCGTAAGTTCTATGTTAGAGGGAAAGAGGGTCAAGGGAAAGCAGTGTGTAATATACTAGACGGGCCTGAGCAGATAGATGGCAGAGCGGAGATTGGGGTAACAGGAGAAAGCGTGCTAAGAACCTCCAGTGATAGAGCGACGTAGAAGATTATGATCCTAAATAGATATGGGACATAGGAGTAGAAGAAGGTGGCGTATAAAGAAAATCTTTTAAGTAATTCGTTCACTTTAGTGCTTTCTAAGAACATCTAAGTAGATCCTTTGTCTCCAATGCTTACTCTAAGTTCTATGAGTGTAAAATTCATCATATATTATATTTTTATAATCATATCGCCCCAAGCAAGGCATTTTACTGCCACTGTTTTGCAGGGGGTTACATAAGAGGAAAGTTATGAGAAAGAGTGTCAGGTTATAGAGGGTGTCAGGAAGTGAGTAAGAGAAGGATGAGAATACTAATGAGAGTGGAGTGGACGGAAAAAAGAGCATGGGAGAGAGAGAGAAAGAGAGAGAGAGAGGATGCAGGTTAGTGAGATAGGAGATGACAATTGACTTTACATTTGAATTCTTGGAGATTGTAGCTGTCAGGGAAGCAAGTGAATGGAAGGGAATTCCACAGGCGGGAAGTGCAAGAAAAAACGTTGTGGAGTAGAATTTGCGTTTACATTTTATTGGCTTCACAGTAAAAGGCTTCACAGTAAAAGGGTTGCTAATCTTGTGGCGCAAATAAATTCATATATAAGAAGCACCAGTGAGCTAAGTTCATCGGAGCAGAAGCCATGAAAGTATTTGAAATATGTCTTCATTACGTTTCCTGGAAATTTCAGTTGTCCTTTGTCGTCTTAAGTAAATTGTAAATGATTTTAATCCCTTGGCTGTACTGTCATCCATTTACAAAAAACTTCTTAAGTAGATCGAAGACTGATTTCCTTTGTCTAAAATGTATACTATAAGTTTTATGAGTGTAAAATTCAACAAATATTCATTCTAATATATCTAAGCACACACACACACACACACACACACACACACACACACACACATATGTATATATATATACGTATGTATGTATTCATATTATATATATTATAATATATTTTTATTATATATATATATATATATATATATATATATATATATAGGTTGAAAACGCCGTTACTGATCCAGCGGGCCTCACGCTATTTCCCAATCCCTTACGCAAGTGTTGGACTTCCCCACTCGCTTCCCAAGCACTCCTTCGGGTCATTCCTCACTACTAGATATATGTTTCACCTCTGCGCCTGACGCCTGTCAAGTCTCGCAGCTTTGCCCTCTCGGCAACTCCGAATACGCTGTAGTCTCTCTCAGTATTTCTTTCCACTCTCACTCCCCTCAGAAGCCCCCTACCTATAGGACCTCCTACCTATACCAAAAAGCTGACTGGGATGCCTTTCGCGATTTCCTCTGCGACGTCCCTTGGGGAAAAGTGTTCGATCTATCAGCTGATGACTGTGCCTCGAGGTCTCGTCATGGGTGAAAGCTGGCATTGATGCCTTCATACCGACCAGGAATTATTGCCTAAAACCTCATTCCTCTTCATGGTTCTCTCCTGTCTGCTCAACCGCCATTGCCCACAGGAATCATTACTTCCATCTATTCCGGAGACAGTCATCTGATCACAATAGGCGCCTGTTCACGTCTGCTCGCAATGAGTGCAAGAGAACCCTAAATGACGCCAACGGATGATTTGCAAACGAGTGCTGAACAATAGTAAATCCTCAATACCTCCTTTAATCCATGAATTTGAAGTTCTCACGTCATCTGCGGACAACGCTGAATGCTTTGCCCGCAGATTCTCATCCAACTCCACATTTGACTCATCTGGAGTACACCCACCCGACTTTCCTATTAGAACTGAGGCCAAACTGCACGACGTATATATTACCACGACAGTAGTATCCCGAGTAATCTCAATACTCGACCCCCATAAGGCGAGTGGAGACGATGGAATTCCGGTGATAGTCCTTAAGAGGTGTGCTCCTGAACTTTCCCTTGTCCTCTCTAAACTGTTTAACAACTGTCTTTCTGCTTCCTGCTTTCTTGCATGCTGGAAGTTCTCCTCAGTCGTTCCTGTATTTAAGAATTGTGGTGAACCTTTGGACACATCCAACTATCGTCCTATCAGTCTTCTACCGATATTCGAGAAAGTATTCGAGGCGATAATCAATGCTGAAATAGTCCAACATCTTACTGCCCACAAACTCTTCTCTGACAGGCAATACGGCTTCCGCTTTACCAGGTCCACGGCCGACTTGCTAACAACCGTAACGGAGTACATGCTCCAGGCCCTTGATGAGGCTCGCGCGGTTGCTCTGGACATCTACAAGGCTTTTGACAGGGTTTGGCACTCTGGCCTCCTATGCAAGCTACGGGGTTACGGTATTACTGGTCGCCTGCTTGACCTAATCCAATCTTTTTTAAATAACCGCAAAATGAAGGTCGTTTTAAATGGGCATGCCTCTTCATCCTACAGCGCGAATGCTGGTGCCCCACAGGGCTTTATCCTGGGCCCGACGCTCTTCCTTATTTTCATCAACGACCTCATCAACGATGAGATCAGTTTCTAAGTAGGCATCTACGCAGACGACACCACAATATACTCCCGCACCAGTAAGAAACCTGTCGTGGTGGACAGACATGATCTCGCTGCTGACCTTGAACGGGATCTACACTCTGTGGTGAATTGGGGCAAGAAGTGGCTTGTCAACTTCAATGCGTCTAAGACCAAGCTGTTGTCTGTCAACTATCACAGGCAACCTCTCCTGCCTCCCATAAGCATGGACCAAGCGATTCTCCCTGACAGCAACACACTACGTCTCCTCGGCCTTACCCTCTCCTCAGACCTCAAATGGAACTACTATATTGATTCCATACATAAATCTACTGCTAAGAAGGTTGGGTCTCTATGCCGATCCAGGATGTTTTTTCCGCCTGAATCCATCCTGCATATATACAAGTCAACTATCCGTCCGTGCATAGAGTACTGCTGCCATTTATGGTCAGGTGCCCCTGCCGTTCTCCTCAGTGTTCTTGACAAGCTCCAAAGGAGAGTCTGTAATGTGATAGGTACTGATCTGGCGACTCGACTGCAGCCACTTTCCCATCGTCGAAATGTGGCCTCCCTCTGTCTCTTCTATAAATACTTTCATGGCTTCTGCTCGGATGAGCTTAAGTCACTGATGCCTCCTCAACAGGTGTTTACCCGTGCACCCAGACTGGCAACTGGGTCCCACCCATTCACAGTCAGGTTAGTCAAATGCAGACGGCAATTCTACTTCTGCAGCTTCTTCTCTCGCACTTCCCACCTGTGGAACTCGCTCCCATATTCTTGCTTTCCTGACGGCTACGACCTCCAGAAATTTAAATGCAATGTCAGTACTCATCTATTAACCACTGGACTCTAGCTCTCTTCCCACCCACGTATATCCTTCCCTTTCTCTCCAACTTTGTATCTGTCATCGCACCTTCATTCTCAGCTTCCTATTGCTCCTTTCTAACTTGTTTGTACTCCTCACTCTTTTCTAATCAATCTTTTTACAGTTATGTAGCCCCCAGCTCATCAGTGGCCTTGCTCGGCGTGAAATGATTAAAAAAAGTTTTATTACGAGCTAGAATGTACAAGAAATTATTGAAAACATGATTGTCATCTTTCTTTACACGTTACTACTACGTATTATGGGTGCAGAGGTGGCTAATCAGGCCAATCATCGCTCTGAATTTTCTACCTCAGTGTTGGCACTGAGTGTCTTGCTGGGAAGGGAAGCTTGTCGTGTGCTTTCGGCGTTGACGCTTTCGCTGCAGTAACTGGATGCGTTGAGCTTTGAAGTCTGCTAACCTGTTCAGATTGAAATCCGCCAGGCAGAGCAGTCTTGTTAGAGCTTGATCCAAGGAGGCAGGAGGATGTCGCAGTGTTTCAGGTAGAAGAGACGAATTGGGAGGCGGTTGTCTACTTTGATCACAGAAATAAAAACGCCATCAGACGCCGTTTGTTTCACATTAATTCCGAACTAGACAATTATATCTTCACGAAAAGGCTTGGTGGATGCGCGTTTTGGTACAGTGGATATCAGCTCGGAATTAAAAATCGGAATTCGTCGCATTCACTTATTCACTTATGTATAAATACCCTTGGGAAAGGCACGAATCCATCTCCCCTGTCTCCAGCAGGACAGATTGGATTCTATAGTCTTGGTTGGCAGCTAGTCTACAACACCCGGAGGATAAAAGGGTTTGTTTAGGATCAACACACCCACCTGTAAAAAAGACAAATTACAGAATTATTGACAAGCTCTCGTCGATGTCTTGTGCTCCACTGAGATTGAAGTAGAAAAACTTTCATACGTTTCTCGTATGTTTGTTAGACTAGGCTGGAAAAAAACAACGAAAATGTAGATATTTGTCTATGGCTCATTCGCGAATGATAATAACCGACTTCAATCTAACTCCAGACACATATTACGTTACCATGCAATAACAATAGAGGCAATCAACAATCAGCTCATTTGAGGATGCCTGAAAACAACGTGGGAAAAACTGGAGGGAGATAGGCAGGTAATCGATTGACACTATACTGAATCGATAGTGGAATTTAAGTCAGGAAGCTATTAAATTTGATATAGACTACCGCACCTTAATTTTCATCTATCAAATTAATCAATCAATCCATCAATCAATCAATCAATCAATATATATATATATATATTTTAATTCAGATACTTCAATCCAAGGGAAAAAAGCAGGAAGGTAAATTCCAAAAAACCCGATTCTAATTAATATTAAAAAATTTTAATATTAAAAAATGATACAGGAAGAGAGCTCCATGTAATAAAATATTACAGCGCAAATATATATTAAAAAAGGATTAATTCAAAGATGTTGAATGGCCATTTCGATATGAAGATCCCCACGGGGGACGACACATCACCTCAGCAACAGAGAAAACCTTTCAGAAACTGGAGAAAAATTTTTCTCCAGTTTCTGAAAGGTTTTCTCTGTTGCTGAGGTGATGTGTCGTCCCCCGTGGGGATCTTCATATCGAAATGGCCATTCAACATCTTTGAATTAATCCTTTTTTAATATATATATATATATATATATGATTATGAGAAGTCAAAAATTAGAACATACTTTAGAAATATATATATATATATATATATATATATATATATATATATATATATATATATATTTCCAAAGAATATTCTAATTGTTTGACTTCCTATAATTACAAAAGAAAAATTTAAATGTAATTTTACGTTATATTTAATTTAAACAGCTAGACTTTTTTATTAGACAATACACATTAGTATTTGTTTTTTTAATTTTGAATATTCTCCTTGTTTGTAAGTCGACAAGACTACATTTATTTTCATTTAAATAATGAGTACATTTTCGAAATACCCTGTATATATATATATATATATATATATATATATATATATATAAACAAAGAAGACGTCATTATGTAGACTTTAGAATCTTTTCAGCCAACACTTTATCAAAGGTGGTCGTTCCAACTTTCCCTTCCGTAAGTAAATTTGGATACTGTATATCATTAATAATAACACCAACAAGCATCTTTGATAATGTGTTGGCTGAGAGGATCCTAAGTTATACATAATGATGTCTACTTTGCTTAAATCTATTTGTTATTTCTGTAGGTACAAGTCCCTGTTTGTATATATATATATATATATATATATATATATATATAGAGAGAGAGAGAGAGAGAGAGAGAGAGAGTATCAGAAAATTTATTCTAGCATATGCTTTTACAAACACTCATCTGTCCCTGCTTCAAAAATTTAACCAGCAATTCTTCTGAAAATGCTCACTGCTTGCACCAAACACACTCTATTTTCGGACCATAATGGTGACACCTACATAGAAACTAACGGTGTCAGTATGGGAAACCCATTAGGTCCTACTTACTCGAATTTTTACATTTTAAAACAACCAACAAACCGGAGATTTACACAAGGTACGTCGACGGGATTTTTGTTTTATTAAAAAGCAAAAACGAAATCGTAAACCTAAAATTAAATTTTGAAAATAACTCCTCGCTGAAATGAACTTATGAACTATGGAAAGTTCTGTTTCTTGACGTCAATATAGTGCCAAAAAAACAAATGTATCACTTATCTGTATAAAAAAAAACACCCGTAAAAACTCTTGTCTTCTTAGTTATAATAGCCAATCCCCAGAAAGATATAAATTAACAGTAATAACGAATTTCTTCAATTTCATAAAAGCTCCTCCATTCAATGAATATTTTGAGCAACATAAACAAATAAAGCACACATTAGTCAAAAATAATTTTCCCAACTGCATCATTGATAAACAAATAAAATTATTTTTACAAGAAGTACATGACACTAGTATTAAAAATAACACACAAGAAAACTTCAAAATATTTTATTGCACATTAATTATAAAGAGAACGAACTTTCTATGCGAAAAAATATTAAACACCATATTTCTGCTGTAATTCCTCAAAAACATGTAAAATTTATAATATAGAAAATGAAAGACAGTAAACCTTGTCGTTTCTAATAATAATAACCGTATCAAATCTAAACTAGCGATGACTGATGACTGTTTATGAATTTCAATGCTCTGTACACCAGTTACCTACATTTGTCATACTTCCACTTACCTGAATAGATGCCTTAAATTCTACCTGTCTAGTAATAATAGGAATAGTAGTGCAATCAAAAAAACATTAATTAACGCACAACTTACAAGAAAAACTTTTTCAAAAATTTGGTTAAAAATACCAAAAATCTATTTAAATCACAATATCAAAGGGATCAAGCACTATGTATTAAACATTTTTTTCTTACCATCAACCTGATATTATTTAACAGTGAAAATGGACATTTGAAAGTTTAACAAGATAAAATAAACAGACGCTCATGCGATGTCAAGCCGTTCGCATCACGTGACAGTTTTAAAGAAATCTTCTTTTTTTTCAAAAAACACTGAAAACATAAAAAAAATTGCATTACAATCAAACGCGAGCGCATAAGAAAACCCGGAAAAATAACATCCTTGAAAATGGCCTGTGAAGAAGCTGAAAGCACTTAGAAAGTCGAAAATTATGGAACATTTTTATATTCCTTATCTCCAGCAAAAAGAGTTCATGTAAGATTACTGTAAAAGTTAGAAAAATTAAAAATTAATAAAATCTTTTTTGTCAGTCGTTTATATGAGAGATTTCTGACCAAATATATATATAAATGATAGATTTATGCTCAAATATATATATATATATATATATATGAGAGATTTCTGCCCAAATATATATATATATATATATATATATATATATATATACATATTTTACTGTTCTTATTTTTCACATACTTCCTATTAACTTTAAACAGAATGATCAGATACTCAGAGAAACCCAAACGTAAAACAACGAATTTGTTCACCTGACGAGAGTCAATTTGGACTCGAAACACGTGTAGCGCAAATCATGACAAATTAATGCTCTATAACTTGTATGAATACCAAAAAATAAATATATATTTTAAAGAAAACGTTCACGGCTTCTCACACTTTTTATTTTATACTAATTACTCTGGTTGGAATAACCCTATTCCTTTATTCGATATATATATATATATATATATATATATATATATATATATATGTTAGTTCATTTGGTTTAATTTGTTTAGCGTCATGTCAACATCTATGTCTAAATGAAAGTATTTTGAACAGAATTTTATAGCTTCAATTAAATATATATTGAAAGTAATTGTATGCATTCATCAACAGATAAAATGTATTGTTAAGTTTAAGATAAATATGTATTATTGGTAATTTCGCTATAAGTAGGTATCGTTGGTTGATTTTGGCATAGCAGTGACATATCAACCTTTATTGGTTATTTAATGTCAAAATCTAAATAATTTGTACGTAAATCTACACCTTCAAGATTTTGTACATAATTTTACACTTTCAGGGTAGTTTTTTTTAATATATACTTTGTAATTTATAAAGTATATTGTTGTTAATTATACTAAAATATAATATTTTTATATTAGGACCTTTAATAAGTTCTCGCTGACTGCTCATGAAAATTAATGTTTTATTTACAAAAGTTAGTAAGAAACAGGTCACTGAAAATATTGTCCATTGCTAGCCACTACGTTTTCCCTTCTTTTTGGCAGCATTTAAATGTCAGGTACGAAAAAAAGGCACTTTTTTTCAAGTTAACTCAGAATGGAAACAAAAAGGAAACTAATATTAAGCACCAGGAAGAGACAATTAAAGTTCCTGGGACATGCAATGAGAAAGGAGGGTTGGAGAATCTGATACTAATAAGTCAGATAGAGGGTAAAAAAGACACGGGGAAAATAGCGGATAACATATTTGAAGGGCATGAGCAGGTGGATGACAGAACGGGGGTTGCGAAATGTTACAGGAGAAAACGTGCTAAGAGCCACCGGGGATAGGGAGAAGTGGAAAGCCATGATCGCCTACGTCCTGAAAGGACAAAGCACATAAAAGAAGAAGATAAAAATGAAAGATGCTCTGCCGGGCTATGTTCTATCGAGCGGAACAAGTTATATTCACTCGTGGCTTACCGTGGTGAAGTAAGACTTTTCATTTAAGCGGTTTCATGTAGGTTTTCAACCGTTTTGCAACATGTGGTCTAATGTTGTCATGTTGTAAGGTATATTGCCGTGTCTCTGCTATATATTCCGCTCGTTTTTTCTTCAATTGTCGGCTCAAACGCATTAATTCGAGTCAATATCTATCTTTTGTGATGGTTTCGGTCGGTTTGAGTAGCTCATAATAAACTACACCAGCTGATCCCACCAAAGGCCGAGAAGAATCTGCGAACTATGACTATTTGGCTTTCCCACTGATGTTGATGCATGGCCGCGCTTACACCACGCTTAATGAAATGTTTGGCAATGAAGTGTATTTTCCCTAGATGATTTGAGTAAAATGTATTTTGTTGAGAAAGGTCAGCCAGATGCGCAAAAAGGAAAACATTCTCGCATTTGGATTTTTATTTTTTCTAGCGGGGTCAGAGGTTCATGTCTCACATTTAAGTTTGTACTGTAAGATAGCTGTCAATGGCGCGAAAGTGACGTCAAGCTAACAGTTAGAAAACCTTTAGTAGTAATTTGGTTTTGATTTTAAAAAGTCTGGAAACCACAGCTGAAGCGTATGGTTGAGTAAAATTGGAGTTACCCGAAAGTGGGTGCTGACAACTCTGACCAAACCACATCTTAAACCAGGGCATGTCACCGAAGATGTCTTTGGATGAAAAAGGAAAATAAAATATCATCATATTTTGTTTTACATACAGAACTGGTTCTATTGTTTTCGACAGAGGCATTTGTTACAAATTGTATTTTTTGTTGCTGACGGTAACAAAGAAAGGACAAAGATGAAGAAAAATATTATGAAATGATTATGTGAAACTGATTTTTGCGAAGAAGTCGGGTTTAGTGGTATCCGACAGGGTGATTTATGATTTGAGTTAAAAGTTTTAATCGTAGCCCCGAATTTATTTTGAATTTTGAAGAATAAGTGTCCCCCGAGAAGTTTTGGTAAGTATTATCACCGGAGCGCTTTCAGTGAAGGCCGCAGAATTTATGAAGATTAATTTTCGTCGCCAGTAGTCGATCCCGGAATTGCAACAGTCGTCGTTTTTACCAGCACCTTTGATCAGACGCCGTGGTCCCAGCATTTTGTTCGAGAAGAATTGCTTCCGTCAAAAAAGAGACTATAATGTTTGGTTAATTTGCCATAAAAAACCGTGGATAAATCTTTCGAAGACATGTAGCAGTGGATAAAAGCATTGGTTAGATCCAGTGACTTGACCCAAAGATTGTGAGCTTACTAACTGGCTACAGCAGTGATGAACAAATAAATCAGAGCGATGAGTTAAAGGCACATAACTAAGATATCCGGAAGTAGCATGGCTCATGAAACGAGAACAATATACACCCGTGATCGAAATAAAAGGTTCGGTTCAAAAGGCTGGACACTACAACAGCCAATTCGTCGTGAATATGGTAATAAAAATCAAGACAACAGTCCGAACAATATATATATTTATATAATCGTATTATAAACCCTATTAATATAAAGTATTTGTGTTGGTAGTGCTAAGACTTCGCATAAAAAAGATATTATCAACAAACTTCTTGATTTAATAATAATAAGTACAGAAATAGGATATTCCTATCGAAATATTTTTGGATCAAAGACAAGCAAATAAAACTTCTATAAAATTAAAAATTAAAATTTAGCCTTGTCTGCCGCTAAGAAAAGGAAGGGAAAGATAAAGGAAAAAAAGAAAGAATTGAAAGAAATGGGAAGGGGTGGTTGACAGGGAAGTAAGCTAAGAAAAAAAAAAGAAAGAAAAGGAAAGAAAAAAGGAAAAACTTCATCTCCATAGAAACTTTAACAGACATGTTGACAAAATATAATTGGCTCTGTAATTTAAATATTAATTACATTGAGCCCTCCACCTTGATCAGTTTTAATATTAATGTGATTAATATTAATTAAGATCGGGTCTTTGGGATTTACCTTCCTGCTTTTTCTTTTGGATTAAAGTTTTATATTTAATATATATAAATGAAAAAAAACGTTACAACAAATAGATAGATGAAACAAAAAAAGTACAGTTTGTTTTTTAACAAACAGACTAAAAAGGATAAGTAAGGAAAGCAATGGCAACCTACTGCGGGATAATCTTCTGCCCAGTCAGTCATGTCTCTTTCGAGACATGATCGCCCAAGCGTGTATCACGTATGGCATTTAACTGACTGAAGGAAGGAATAGGGGATTGGTACTCAAAAGGAATATCACATCAAATGTAATAAAACTGAAGCGAATGAAGGTAAAATGATAAGATCAGATTAATGGGAGGTAAAACATTAAGGAAGGGAAACAAACAAGGGAAGAATAGGATTGAGAAAAAAGGAAGAAGGAAAAAAGAGAAAAAAAAGTTGGTTAGCATGTATTCTTCGGGGTCAAACCCCCTAAATGAATCTCTATTCTGATTAGCCACACACACACACACACAAAAGACACAACATACATTCACAGTAAACCAAAAGATTTTGTCATTTAAATGTAAATCATCTGCACAACCACATCAACATTGTCTGATGATGAGAACCTATCTCGAAACAGAAATTTCCATTTCGCAATGTAAAATTGATACAAAACTATATATATATTGCATTTGACTAGATGGTTTTGTTGTCATTTCGCGCTATCCCGCGGTGTGACGTCATAAAACCGCATCGCAAACTTAAGAACTGCGTTTATTATTTTTGGTAACTATTGCCGTTGCCAAGCGGAGTTTTATGTCAACACAAAATAAAATCGTCGGTGATGGTGGATTTTATAATATTTCAGTTTAAACTACCTCTCTGAAGATGGCTCATGTGAGCCGAAAGCTTAGAAGAAAACCAATAAATAATTATCCAAATGTTGGAGAATTTTTGTCTTTATTTTCAACTGAAATTAAAGCAAAAATACGACGTTTAGAACGGCTCATGATTAAACATAATAGACATTCATTGTCTCTTATATTTAATAGCATATGTCTAGAAAATATATATATATATATATATATATATATATATATATATATATATATATAAGATGGGTTCTGACAAGAAAAAACGGACTGGCACGACTTACTGTACCAATTTCTTGGCACGAAAGCTCCTATTTGATTATTATATTGGCTTTATTTCAATAGAAAATGTCTACCCCTGTTAAATTATTGTTAAATTATTGTTAAATTATATTATACTGTTAAATTATTATTCCTTGGGGGAACAAACTGACTCGACTAGAAAATTGAAATCGCTTAACTGATTCTATTGCTGTGCCGTTAGATGTCACGTCACGCAAATATGACGACTGTTCACATTTAGTTTTGTTTCATTCACAGATTGCAACCATGATGGTGTTATCGAATGGGACGACTTTGAGCTGGCCATCAAAGTAAGTACCATACCTCTTATTCAATATTTCCGTCTCCTTGCTCTTTATCTTCATTATTCTGTTGTACATTTACATACATACATACATATATATATATATATATATATATATATAAGTGGAGTGGTGGATCCTTGTTTCATCCATTGTTATATATTTACGCAAAAAACTCCTTGTTGCGTTGAAACAGTTGCAAGCAACGCTCTGAATTGTCGTGTTTTTGATCAACTGTAAGCAAACGCGGCACCCAGTTTGAACACAGCTTTCTTACTAAAAAAATGTTTATACAATAATGGTGATTTCACTGCCTTCTGATATGTTCAACCCCTCTTCTATCACACGCAACTTAAATTTATGATCGGCCGAACCGAGTTTGTGGATTTTTTGTTGTTGTTTGTTGGCACAACTGCCGAGCGGTCAGCCTCATGTGTGTCTCTACAATCGCATTTAAGTCAACATACCACCTTTTAACCACTGTTTCAGAATAACACTGATCAAGCCATTACTTTACTTAAACAGTATTTTCCCATACGAAACCAATCTTTTATCAACACAAAAATAATCAAATTTTTTCATTGTTTTGAAAATTTGTAATAGTAGCTTCACTTAAATAACTGTAATTTGTAAACCACTAATTCGATTGGACCCAAATTTTGTCACGTGCCATTTGAAGTTTAGTCCTCTATGAAAATTGTACAGATTTTGTTTAGTAGTGTCATATGTATTTTATGCTCGGGATTTATTGAGTGATGTGTTATTTAAGATTCATTAGAAATTTGCGGGGAGGAAACATGTCATATACAGAAGAAAATATCCTGTTAGTTTAAATGTAAGGTCAATAGACACCTCCTAACACACTAACTCGCATCCATTTACTCAAACACTCTTCTCATCTACCCAACCCTCATCCTCGGTATTCTTACCCGTCTATCATCCTCATTCTGACATTTCCTATATCTAATCACTTTTTCTCATCACTTTCCCCTATGTAACCCCGTGCGCAATAGTGAAATGATTAAAAAAAAAAAAAGACCTTGAATTTTGTCTGGTTTGATTTTTCATTCACCAGTTAGATTTTACGGGGTTTTCTTTTTGTTGCCAGTGTCAGTGCGTGTGTGTGTGCGCGCACGCTAGCGAACTCACTCCTGAATTATAGCGGGCATTTTTGTGCCTGTTTGGTAGTGTTTGTGCGTTTAATTCCTGTTAATAGAAGATAATGGGAAAGGTTGTGCACGTATGAGTATCGAATTTCGAATTTGTCTTTCCGGAATTTGATGTTGTCGGCACTTCGTCCTTATGTGCCATATCCTTGCATGGGCGTAGGCGATCATTGACTTCCATTTACACCTCCCTCTTTTCCAAACCCAGTTCCGCCATCCACTTCCACAAGCCTATCAAGTATGTCTTATGCTGCTTCCCCCGTCTCTTTTTCTCTCTATCCGTCCTGTGAGTATTACATTCTCCAAGCTCTCCTTTCTCATTACGAGTTCCAGAAACTTCAGCTGTCTATTTCTGATGCCTTCTCGTTTGCATCATCTGCAAATCCTCGACTAAGCTCGCACGTTCAGTCAATGGTATCATCATCATACTTCTGTAGAATCACATTTCGGTTGCTTCGAGTCTCTCCTTCGTCCTTGTGGAGATTGTCCAGTATTTAGAAGGACAGACATCACATAACAGTCCAGTACTGTTTTCTTTGTTTTCAATGAAATTTTCCTGTCTCTTAATACTCTGCTTAGCTTTTGGAATGCATCCTTGGTCATGCTAATATGCCTTTGGATCTCAGTGTCCCACTTACCTTCTTATTTTAAAACACTTCCCAGAAATTTCTGTACCTGCTTGATTTTAGTATTCCCGGACTGTAATTGGCGTTTTGGGTCCCGCTTTTTGTTGATGACTATGCATTCAGTTTTCTTTCATCTTTGATGAGATTGTCCAGCTATCGCTGTCATATTGAAGGACACACATCACATAATAATCCAGTACTTTTTTCTTTGTTTCTAACGAAAACTTCCCGTCTCTCAATACTTTGTTTAGCTACTGAAATGTGTCCTTGGCCATGCCAATGCACCTTCGGATCTCAGTGTCGAACGCTTCTCAGGTATCTAACATTCAACGCTAGTTTTGATTTAATGTCACAAATCTGTAGCTAGCACTTTCTTTTTGTGGATTACCGTGCATTCGGTTTTTTAAGTGTATGTTTAACCCTTTCTTCTCAGTTTGTATTGTTATTGTTCTTTTGTTTTTTTTTTTGTTTTTTTTAATCATTTCACCCCGAGCAAGGCAGAAACGCCACTGATGTGCAGGGGGTTACATAAATGTAGAAAGATTAATTAGAAAAGAGTGAGGAGTACAAGCTAGTTAGAAAGGAACAATAGAAAGCTGAGAAAGCAGGTGCAATGACAGATACATGGGCGGAGAGAAAGTGAAGATTATACAGGGGAGGGGAGAGAGCTAGAGTCCAGTGGTTAGTAGGTGAGTATTAACTTTGCTTTTAAATTTCTGGAGGTCGTAGCCGTCAGGAAAGCAAGAATACGGGAGCGAGTTCCACAGGTGGGAAGTGCGAGAGAGGAAGCTGCAGGAGTAGAATTGTCGTCTGCATTTGGCTAACCTGACTGTGAATGGGTGGGACCCAGTTGCCTGTCTGGTTGCACGGGTAAACACCTGTTGAGGAGGCATCAGTGACTTAAGCTCATCCGAGCAGAAGCCATGAAAGTATTTATAGAAGAGACAGAGGGAGGCCACATTTCGACGATGGGAAAGTGGCTGCAGTCGAGTCGCCAGATCAGTACCTATCACATTACAGACTCTCCTTTGGAGCTTGTCAAGAACACTGAGGAGAATGGCAGGGGCACCTGACCATAAATGGCAGCAGTACTCCATGCACGGACGGATGGTTGACTTGTATATATGCAGGATGGATTCAGGTGGAAAAAACATCCTGGATCGACATAGTGACCCAATCTTCTTAGCAGTAGATTTTGCTATGGATTCAATATAGTGGTTCCATTTGAGGTCTGAGGACAGGGTAAGTCCGAGGAGGCGTAGTGTATTACTCTCCGGGAGAATCATCTGGTCCATGCTTATGGGAGGCAGAAGAGGTTGCCTGTAATGGTTGACAGACAACAGCTTGGTCTTAGAGGAATTGAAGTTGACAAGCCACTTCTTGCCCCAGTTCATTTCAATGTCCTGTATTTTACTTTCCCTCTACTAAGATCGCTGTATCGTCTACATATTTATATTGTTCACATAGTAGCCCCCAATGACGAATGGTGCGTTGTAAAACAATATAGTAAAATAGTCCATCAGAAAGCTCTCCTAATCTAAACTTATTTATAAATGGAACTTTGTCTGTGTGTGTGTGTGTGTGTGTCCGTTACCTATAGACTCCGAAACGTCTGAACCGATTTTCATGAAAATTTACACAGTTGTACTATAAGCGTCTGCGAGTGTTCTTAGCTAGTTTTTGTGTCGAGGTACCCCCGATAAATATCGAAAGTCCATAATCGAAAAAGTCGGGTTATAGAAGGAGTGGTCCGATTTTAATCAAATTTGATACACCCATAGACAAAGACATAAACACTCGTTTAAAATGGAATATATATATATATATATATATATATATATATATATATATATAATCTACAGTCTCAAAAACTACATCTCAGTTTATTGTCGCAGTATATAGCAGTTAATTAAAATATTCCTACTTTAATGTACAAGTATGTATATATTTGAATGAGGATAATTAATCATGTCTAAACATAGATGTGTCTAATAGAATCAGGCAAGATCTTGATTTCGTCTTACATCTCAAAGGCTAAACTTTAAAGCCGTCTTGCAAGAAATCATTCTTTCTTTCAACATGCGTATTACATCATATATTAATCTCACACGTAGACGCACGCATATACGAAGATAAATCTATCCATCTACACAATTACCTACTCCCCTTCGCTTCGAGAGCTGACGCTGAGACCGCAATGCTGAGGGCTAATATATTGTCCAGTAGGATTTAAAAAAAAGAAAAGTCTGCTATAAACAGGTAGTTAAAGACAAACTGTCAAGCTGTCGGATTAATACTTACTTTTGCCTACCTCTGGTCGTAACGGTTAAAGATGTTATTTTTGACGATGTACGGATTTATTTAACCAAACAACTTTATTTAGGTACTTCATTTTTATCGGCTGGACGGGCATTGAAAACAATTTTACAAGCATCTTATGAAGTCGAATTGTTAATCTTCCTTATTATAATGATGACCTTTATATATATATATATATAGATAGATATATATGTGTGTGTGTATGTGTGTGTGTATATATATGTATATATACACACACACACACATATATATATGCTTTTTCTAAAATGCCTTTTTTCTAATACATTAACCCATTTATAAAGTTAGTTTTGTTTGACACGTATCGAACGTCTCTAATATATGATTTTTTTCTTTTCTTTTCTTTTCTTTTCTTTTCTTTCTCTTTCTTACCTCCCGCCTCTGTTTCCTTTCGATTTTGTTTAACCCAATTCTCAATTTAACACCACTTCTTATTCCTTTCCTTTAACCCCTTCTCTTTGTAAAGCTAGACGAAGCCAAACTTTCCATTTTTTCACTTTCCATTTTTTCACTCTATCTAAAAGTAAAATCTAAAAATAGACATTATTTGCTTCCGGATTTTTTGTGACGTAAATTTCTCAAATCTTAACCGTCATTTTTTATTTCTTTTTCATTTAATTTTTAATTTTTATTTTTTATTTTTATTTTTATTTTCATTTTGGAATATGAACTGTTGCTGATGAGATGTGAAATCTCTCTTAGGGATTTCATGTTGAAATGATCATTCAACAATTTTGAATATTGGAAATTTATTTTATTTTATATATATATATATATATATATATATATATATATATAATAAATTTCGATGTTCAAATCTGTTGAATGATCATTTCAACATGAATTCCTAAGAGAGATTTCACATCTCATCCGCAACTACCACATTTCCAAATGAAAAAATATGTGGTAGTTGCCTATGAGATGTGAAATCTCTCTTAGGAATTCATGTTGAAATGATCATTCAACAATTTTGAACATCGAAATTTATTTAATTTTATAATTGGCTCTGTAATTTTAATTACATTGAGCTCTCCACCTGTATCATTTTTTAATATTAAAATTTTAATAATTAGCATCAGGTTTTTGGGATTTACCTTCCTGCTTTTCCTTTTGGATTAAAGTTATTTTAAATATATATATATATATATATTTAAAATAACTTAAAGTTATTTTAAATATATAATTGGGGACCTATATATATAGGGGACTACAAAAAAGTGAAAAGATTGGAAAAAAGAAAGCCGGAAACCACATCCTAAACAGGGAACAAGGGATGAGCCTCTACACCTGTTCAATAGACATAGGTGGAGTGTGAACCGGGCGATAATATATATATATATATATATATATATATATATATATATATATATATATCAGATGAAATAAATTGCAAACATTGTGTCTGCTTACTTTTAATAAAATCCGTTTATACTCATGGATAATCTTTCACGTATTATAATTGAAAGATGACAGAAATAAACTGTAACGTTGACAGATGATATTATTTATTTCTCGATGTTCTCAAGTACTTTCAGTCTCTTTCCGAGGTCATCTTCAGGGGTGGGAGTTATGGTAACTAAAAGTTACCACAAAACTGTGTTGCTAAAAATTACTGTAAATTTCTTTTTTCTTTTTTTTGCTTCAAATATAATGGTTGACAAATTGCTAGCGTTTATTAGAACGTGAAAGTATCCAAAATGGAATTTTTTTTATACGTTGTAATGTCCTGGTCATGCACGCGTTAAATCATGAAAAAACTGTTCTTTTTACAAACATTTTAGAACATTACTAGAGTATTTATAGCTGATTCTATTAATTGACGGCTTAAGTGTTTTAATGAATATTGCGTCGAGAATTGCTTTTGTTGTTTTCTTGATGTAGAATAGTCGTGTTATCAATCATTATTTTTTTATATTGTAAGTGTAAACAGGAATGTTATAGATGTCTAGTAATCGACGAATGATCATATATATATATATATATGAAAATAATGAAAATATATTGGATGCCTTTATAATCCACTGGTAATAGCTTATTTTGCAGAGCTCTTACAGACCGCTCTTCAGACCAAAATTCCTCACAAAAAAATGAATGGGTTAGATTTATAAAGACGAAAATAATCGTAGGAAAACAAGGGAAAAACATGGGAGAGGGTGTTAGATATACAGTGTTAGTTAGTAAGAGAGGCTGTTTTCTATCCCAGGCAATAAGTTGACTTTGGACTAAACATTTAGTTATATATATATATATATATATCATGGATAAATTCTGTCCGAAATACTCCCTGAAAAAATATTCCTTATCCCAGTCTACATTAAATCAAACTTTCCCTCACAGAAAAAATCATCAGCTTTGTGAAGAGACTGCGGTGGAAGGCGCATTTTTACCTATTCCCCTCCGACACCTAAGACCAAAACGTGAATACCTACAACCTGAAGTCCCAGAAAATGCCACCTTCGTGTAAGTTCCCGGATCGATTTGAAAAAGACATTTCATTTTGTATCCAAGATGGAATCCAAAAAACATTCAAACTCTTTCCAAAACACGTTAGAGAAGGATTCTAAATCCATTAGAGGCTCGAAAGAAATTTGGGTTAAGGCCGATAAATCTAAGAATATTTACAAATATAAACCTGCCCTGTACATTAAACTTCAAACTAATAAGATTACTGACACATACATGCTTGACAAAGAGGGAAATATAATTCATGAGATTAAGCAAAATACTGCTAAATTTGCCGACAAGCTAAAAATTAAGGACAGAGTAGGTAAAGTAAGTACTAGAAACGCATACCTCCTGTTCATAAACCAAGTTTTGAGAATAGGATACAATCTAGATTAATAAATCGTACCAAAAGGGAATTAATCTTGAAAAAAAAACATAAAAAATAGAACTATTAAACTACAACAAACCCTCCATACCAACATCTGGAAGGATTTGGCCGACACTATCCATTGGTTCAGCAATATTGTAGATAAAACTACAACCACATTTCTTAAATTTGACACTATTGAATTCTATCCCTATATATCGAGAGATCTCCAGATAAAATGTGTTTAATTTTTCTAGAAACCATGTAGAGATCACAAGAAGAAACTAATATTATTCTAGCAGCGAGAAAATCCCTCCTGACTCTTAATGGTTCTAACTGGATTATTATGAGCTGTCTTTCCGTTCATAAGTAACATACTCAAGAGAAGAGTCTTTTTTCTTTCTTTCTTTCTTTCTTTTATGTGCCATGTCCCTTCAGCACGTAGGCAATCATGGCCTTCCACGTTCCCCTCTCCCTGATAGCTTTTAGCACGCTTTTAATTCACTCAAATCCCGCTCCGCCATACACCAGCTCAGGCTCTTCAAATATGTTATCTCCTGCTTTTCCTTTTCTCTCTTTTTTCTCGACCTGTGAGTATCAGATTCTTCAAGCCTTCCTTCCTCATTACATGTTCCAAGAACTTCAGCTGTCTCTTCCTGTTGTTCAGAATGAATTTCCTTTTCGTTTCTATCCTTTCTAAAACCTCATCATTGCTCACATGCTCGATTCATTATATCCACAGCATCTTTCTGTAGAACCACATTTCAGTTGCTCCAAGTTTTTCCTTCATCTTTGATGGTATTGTCCAGCATTCACTGCCATATTGAAGAACAGACTTCACAGAGTAATCCAATACTCTCTTACTTGTTTCTAATGAAATTTTCCTGTCTCTTAATACTCTGCTCAGCTTCTGGAATGCGCCGTTGGCCATTCCGGTTCGCCTTCGCATCTCAGTGTCGCACTTTCCATCTGTCGTTAAAACACTTCCCAAGTACTTAAATTCTTGTACTTGCTTGATTTTAGCATTCCCAGCGTGTAATTGGCATTATGAGCTCCTCCGTTTGCTGATGACAGTACATTCGGTTTTCTTGTAGTTTCTATAGTCTATGTTAAACAATTTAATGTGGCGAAGGTCGGTCGTCTTAATAGAAAACGGTTTTCTTAGACTCCTTTCTTCATTACGCGTTCAAGAAATTTAGGCTGTCTTTTCTTGATGCTGGGTATAAGTTCTGTTGCCTGAGATTTTCTTCAAGACTAACTTGTTGCTTACACGCTCCGTCGATGCAATTCTCAGTATCCTTCTGTAGAACAATATTTCTGTTGTTCTTAGAATACATTATCACTTAAGAGGGTGGATATATCCCATGGCACCCCAGCACTTTTTTATTATATTCTAACGGAAGCTTCCTATTTCTTAATACTCTCTTTGGCATTTGTCTTGCTAATCTAATGCATCTTCGGATTTCGGTACCGCTTTCTCCATCCTCTATTAAGATTATTTATATTGCTTAGATTGTTCAGACTGTTATCTTCAACAACACATGGTATAATGGATAAAAGCGTTGGATGAATCCAGTAGTATAACCCCAAAAGTTGTGAGTTCATTTCCTGGCTACAGCAGTGGTGGTCAAAAACCGTAGAGAATTGATTCAAACAGTGATAATTAAAACTTCCGGAAGTGGCATGACTCATGGAACGAGAACAATCTACTCCAGTAATCGAAACATAGGGTTCAGTTCAAAATTCCAGTCCACTGAAGAAGGTCGGAACGTACACCAGCCGAAACGTAGTGAATATGTCAACAAAGATGAGAACATCAATCAGAAATATAGACAAATATTAAAATATACTTAACCCTGGAACACTAATCATCAATTAAAGTTACGCCACTACTAACCATGGCTATATCATACCTGATTTTGTAAATATCAAAAAAACATTAGATATAAATCTTTATTTGAAATATTTTATATGCAAATTTGTACTTTGAGTTAACATTAATAGGAACTGAAAAATATATTATTTAGGTAAGAGAATCAGGTACTGAAAATTTGTTTAAATTGTAAATAAAGGGGTGCCATTTGCACTGGGTAGTATATACCCATGGTTAGTGTTCTCGAGTTATGCTTCTGTACATGCTTGATGTCGACATCTCTAATTTGTAATTTGCATTTGGGATTTTTCTTCTGCTGATGACCATACTAACTGTCTTCTTGCAGCTGATACGTAGTACTTTTTTTTCGCTTTTTTAACTAGAGTGTTTTAGGGGTCCTGTATTTTATTTCCATATAAACATCAATATTAAGATCATCAAAAATAACTCCTGCCAGGGTCTCTAGCTCTCTTAGGTTGGTCACGCTGAAGAGGCTGAACAAATCTAGAGAGACGACACATTGCCTCTCGCCCTTTCTATTTTTCTGTAACTACTCAATTCATTTTTTATCTATATAACTAGCAGTATAGCCTGGCGTTGCTCGGGTGTAATGAAAGCTTTAAACAAATCCATGGTCCTGGATCTCAGACTCTTTGGATGTTGGCACGAAAGACTAAAAAGCAATTATCCCACAATAGGTCGCCATTACTTTCTGAGGTAGACTTGTTCCCGAGCAAGGCTATAGAACACAATCAGCACTGTTATTTAACCCATAACTGGCGAGAAGATACGGATTAATACCTTTCCCCAGGGATATTTGCGCGTAAGTGAATGCAAGGAATTCAAATGGAATTGGAACTAGACTCCCCGATTTCTCGTTCTAAACCGATATCAAATGCACTACAACGCACATCCATACCTACTGAATATCAGTCAACTGCTATTTCTTTTCCATCACTTATTTTGATTTGCATGTAATCTTGTAATTATTCGATACTAGCAGTATAGCTCGGCATTGCTCGGGTGTAATGAAAGCTTTAAAACTAATCTATGGTCCAGGAGCTCAGACTCTTTGGACGTTGGCACGAAAGACTAAAAAGCAATAGTTATTTTCAGTTAAAGCAAAACCGTAGACTGAAAGAAAAATGAATGGATGTAAGTCAAATTTTGATTTCCTGGTATCGATATCGAATTATTTTTTTCGTTGTAAACTGAATTTTGAAGGCTAAATAAGTCCTCTGAGTAAATGATATCATGGCTGAGACCAAGAACTATAATTATACCTACTTAGGGCCAAACCTGAAGCCAAAAAATAAAATGGCTGAAAAAATACAGACATACAGGCAGAAAAACAAAAAACATTTTGACTTATACGTATATAATTTATCGATTTTCTGCACTATTGTAAGAACTGCAACCTTGAAACTTCTGAATAGCGTTTTTTATGTCTTTGTCTATGAGTGTAGATTATGGATTGTCGATATTTATCGAGGGTACCTCGACACAAAACGTAGTTAAGAAAACTCGCAGACGCTTATAGTACAACTGTAAATTTTCATGAAAATCGGTTCAGCCGTTTCGGAGTATATAGGTAACGGACACACACACAGACACACAACACATAAAAAGACAATGTTCCATTTATGAATAAGCAGTTGACTCATTGTATAATTTCCGGGTTATTCTAATTCCCTTTCCAAATAGTTCGAGTTTTCTTAAAGATCAAATAAATCCTTGTCCCATACATTGTCGAATTCTTTTGAGTAATCTAAAAGCCATAAGTGCACGTTTTTCTGTTTTCGTATTACTCACTCTGGTATCATTCTGATAAGGTAAATCAGTGTTGTGCTATACAGTATGCTATATAACATTATAGTATCTGCTAATATATATCTCATGTTAATAATTGCATTTTTGGTGTTTACAAGGTGATTTCTGTTAAGTGACAAGTTAACTTACGAGAAAGCGTGACACATATGTAACCAATGAAATAAAAAGTGGTCAAACTAAAAGATAAAATACTTACGCTTACATTAAAAAATAAAAACGGATATTTCAGAAGATATCAAACACATGCACAATAAACAAAAATTTAAATATAAAAAATAAGAAAACCAATCAATCCCAAAACAAGACCAATCCCACAAAATATCAAATCACATCATGTCCGCTATCAATGAGAAAAAAAACGAGACTCAACAGCAAGAAAACCAGTCCTGATGAGTGACAGCATCATAACGGTGACCTCTCGAAACATTGGAGTCGGCATGAACCTGCTCAGTTAAAGTGACAAATTCAACACACACACGCACACACACACACACACACACACACACATATATATATGTATATATACCCAACAACCTACCACGGTTTTGCCCTACACGCTTTTCTGTCTTTGTTTGGTCTACTTTCGTATTCAGCGCTTTAGTGTTAGGGTTTTCGTCTTGGGGTTTTTTCTTTCTTACGAGTGCTTGACTTTTTGTTCTTGAACTTCGTTTGTTTCTTTTTTTACTTCCCCTTCTTTTCCCTCCGAGTTCGTTCTCAGTGAGTTGTACAAGACGATTTAAATTATAGCTTAATACTAGTTTCGGCAGATTTAGTTCTATTACTATTGGTATTGTTATTACTATATTTAATATTATATATATATATATATATATATAATAAATTTTTTTAGTAATTCTCTTTTAACTAGACAAATTAATGCATCAACAAATAACAAAATGAAAATTGAAAAATAAAAGTATTAATCATAAAAACGAGAGGAATGAGCAGTTTGTGCTTCCCCAGAATTTACTTCCTCCTTGACAAGCAGGAGCAAAACCGGTTGCTTCACTTTTTTATTACTAGTTCATAATGTGTAACAACAAACCACACACTTTCATTTCATTAATCAAATTTTGTACTTATAAAAACATTTTTAAATAAATTGACACACACACACACATACACATATATATGTATATATATATATATATTGTCATCCGCAAACAGATCAGTTTCGCCGTATCACAGCTCATCAGTACGGTTACACCCTGATTGCTTTTTTTTACCCAGGATTGAAACCCGACCGAAATGGCGTCAGTCGGCGACTCTACCCCTGGGCTATGGGCGTTCGGTGGAAGTAGGCAGACTTTTTAGCGCATATCATTATACGCGACCAATAAATATATGTATATAAAATCCCAAAATGAAGTGTATATAGGTACATTTCCAAAAACCAGATCCTGCTATTATTAATTACATCATGGGTGAAGGGATCGATGTAAATAGTGTTATCTCTTTACAGAGCCACATATGTTATCAATACATTTCGAAATTTAATTTGTTGAACGGCTATTTTGGCGAGAAAATTCTCGCTGCATCAGTAACGTCAAAAACAAAAAATTATTAATTCAAATATGGTACAAAAACTGACATACCGGAAAGAGACCAAAAACATATCCATACACAGGAAGTTAAAAAAAAGCGGGGGATTCATAAAGAAAAAATATTTAAATTTGTCGTCCAGACATAAAAAAGTGGCAGAGACGGATTCATAACTCGATATTAGAGAAGACTTATATATATATATATATATATATAAAACATAGTACACTTGGTATGCAATCTAGATAAATTCTAATAGAGACGAACCCAAGAGAATTCAATGTTAAATTCATTTATTTAAATAACAGAAAAATATAATTTATAAAAGATTTTAGATTATTACAATAGGTAATTCATATTTCACCGCGTTTTGATGTTATTATCGCGGCTCGTCAGACCCAAATGCTACAGATGGTCCACAAAATATCCTCCCCCAAAAATTCCTTTTCTTTTATTTAATTTTACATAGGCGCTCACATGTCCATATTAAAAAACATACATTTGTAACGGTTATTTACGAAAATTTCTCGCTCATACGAAAAAGAAGACCAATAAAGATGAAAGAGAGGATAAAGAAACGATAGGCGATTGATTAATGCAAAGAAGAGAAAAAGTTGAAAAAGAAAAAAAGAGAAAAAAAGAAAAAAAGGGGAAACAAAAAAAAACAAAATGGAATATATCTAATTTATTTGCCAATGTAGCAGTTTTCTCTATGTCATTCTGTTCATATCTAGCTATCTATCTATCTCAATCTGTTCATATCTATCTATCTATCTATCTATCTATCTATCTATCTATCTATCTCAATCTATCATATCTATCTATCTATCTATCTATCTATCTATCTATCTATCTATCTCAATCTGTTCATATCTATCTATCTATCTATCTCAATCTGTTCATATCTATCTATCTATCTATCTATCTATCTATCTATCTCAATCTGTTCATATCTATCTATCTATCTATCTATCTATCTATCTCAATCTGTTCATATCTATCTATCTATCTATCTATCTATCTATCTAATCTGTTCATATCTATCTATCTATCTATCTATCTATCTATCTCAATCTGTTCATATCTATCTATCTATCTATCTATCTATCTATCTCAATCTGTTCATATCTATCTATCTATCTATCTATCTCAATCTGTTCATATCTATCTATCTATCTATCTATCTATCTAATCTCATCTATTCTATCTATCTATCTATCTATCTATCTATCTATCTATCTATCTATCTATCTATCTATCTATCTATCTATCTATCTATCTATCTATCTATCTATCTATCTATCTATCTCAATCTGTTCATATCTATCTATCTATCTATCTATCTATCTATCTATCTATCTATCTATCTATCTATCTATCTTTATGTTTATCAATGAACCTGAAAGTCTATCCCTCGGCCTGTAACCGTGGGCGTGGTTCTGTTAGGTGTGTTGGCCTCAACAAAATGCGATTCTAACCTAAAGTTCAAATGCTTCGTTATTTGGCTAGATATGCAAAGCTGCGAATATTTTGTAACTCCTCGGACATGTCCACGCATGTGAACTCGTATATTTTTCCGTATGTCCGTCGATTAATCTCTGCAATTACGTAAAAGACGGATCCTTCTATCAATCAACGTGCGGCTGTCTGTTACAACCAAGTAAGACCAATTTACTCGTCTACAGATTTCGCAAGTCATCAATCACAATTAGGCAAAACAAACCCATTTCCTCATGCTAAATTCCCCTACAATCAATATCGGTACATGCGTACGAATACCACCCTACTACACACACACACACACACACACACACACACACACACACCTACATATATATATATATACATATGCATAGGAAGAAAAGAGAGAAGAGCGAGGATGAGCGAGAGATAGAGACATGCGCACGCACACACACATGCACACATGCGCACATATATCGCTCGGTTCAAACTCCACCCACGTCTATTGAACAGGTGAAGAGGCTATTCCTTTATTCCCTGCTTAGGATGTGGTTTCCGGTTTTCTCTTTTCCAATCTTTTCACTCCTTTTTCTTTTTCTGTTTTTTCCATTGGAGTAGATAGACTAAACTATCGCCCGGTTCAAACTCCACCCACGTCTATTGAACAGGTGAAGAGGCTCATCCCTTGTTCCCTGCTTAGGATGTGGTTTCCGGTTTTCTCTTTTCCAATCTTTTCACTCCATTTTCTTTTTTTTTTTCAATTGGAGTAAATAGACTAAACTATCGCCCAGTTCACACTCCACCCACGTCTATTGAACAGGTGAAAAGGCTCATCCCTTGTTCCCTGGTTAGGATGTAGTTTCCGATTTTCTCTTTTCCAATCTTGTCACTCTTACGTAGTACCCTGCACATCAGTGGCGTTACCACTTTGCTCGGGGTGATATGATTAAAAAAAAAAATATATATTACATATATGTGCGAGCTACCACCATAATAATTGCATTTATTGTTATTATCATTGCACCACCGTTACTAATCACTACTACCGCTTTACAATAACTATTTGCTACCACAACTGTTATTATCATCAAATATTACTGTCACCGTATTAGTCCGCAATCATCATTAACGTAAATTACTCCTCTCTGCCGTAGTAAAATTAATACAATCACACATAAAAACTATCAAGTATTACAAATTAGAATTTCTACCATTTATATATGCGCAACCACAAAAAAACAAACAAGCTAATAACCGACTTTAAAATAAAAAATAACAATACAGCCTTAAATAAAATAATGGCAATTTTTACCTATCGTATTTTCACACAGACCCCATCATACGCACATATGTACGTACGAGAAATCGACAACTGTCCGCGCGTTGACATCACTACACTATTCAAATACACCAACAGAATGCGTATGTATGTGCACAACGGCACACATATACATATATATACCGAGCCCCGTACGATTCGCATATATGTTTGTGTGATCTCCGGTGGGCGGACGCGTGTGCGTATGTGTCTTTGCGCATGTCAGTGGGTGTACAAATGTGTATATATGTCTGCGTCTGTCATGACAACAAATTTTCCTCCCACTTTCACACAAATACACTAATATACGCAGCCCTACATATAGCCAATTTTTTAAAAAATTAATCAGTTTGTTTGACTATCGCAAGAACGTGAAACACAGGGTTAAAATCTCACACCTATCTACATGAATATATTTTACATATAAATATTTTGCTGTGTATTTAGAGATTTCCGACTAAATCTAAAAAGAAACCTGCAATCGTACCTGTACTGACCCAGCATCTCGGCTTCGACTACTTTTCCATCGTCATAATCTTTCCTTATCTATATTTTTTCCTGATAATTTCCTTTTTGGTGCATCGACTTTACGAATTTTAGCGTAGTACTAAATTGGCAATTAGGTCTCGTCATTTGACAGTTAAAATAGCCAGCTGCGAGTAGGTTTACGTTGACTATTTTCTCACAGTTCTCGCTTGTGAAATAGCCCCGGCTGTTTACTTTCCACTGATCTTTTAAAATTTAAATAAAATGTCAGTCGTTTTCTTTTGTTTTCTTAATTCTTGTTCTTTTACCCCACCCTCTCTCTCTATATCTATCTATCTATCTATCTATCTATCTGTCTATCTATCCTTATTTTCTTAATCGATTCATTTAAAGCAAGGCAGTACTGCCACTGGTGCGCAGGGGGTTTCAAGAGAGAAGAGCGAAAAAGAAGTGGAGAACAAGATAGATGAGGAGACGGAGAAAGTATACGAGAAAGATGGAAACCAAGATAACAATTGAGGTTGAACTTCAACTCGTGAAGATTGTAGCTATCAGGGAAGCAAGTGCACGGAAGAGAGTTCCAAAGGCGGGGAGTGCGTAAAAAGAAACCACTAAAATAGAAGAGGCAGTTACATTTTACTGTTTTCATTGCAAAAGGGTCTGGGAGCACAAGTAAATTCGTGTAGAGGAGGCTTCAAAGAGATAAGCTCGTCAGAGCAGGAGCTATGAAAATATTTGTAGAAAAGACAGATGGGAAGCCAAATCCCAAAGGTGTGAAGTGGTTGAAGTCCATTTGCCTAATAGGGATCCATTACATTGCAGATTCTAATGAACGCTAAGCATAAATATCAATTGTTACATTTGAAGCAAAAAGAAAACAATTACAGTAATTTTTAGCAACACAGTTTTGCGGCTATTTTTTTTTTTTGCTATAACGTTCACCCCTAAAGATGATCGCAGAAGGATATTGAAAGTACTTGTAAACATTGACAAATGGATAATAAAATCAACTGTAAAATTACAGTGCATCTCTTTAAACTTTCAAGTATAATAAAAAACAATTATCCGCGAGTACGAACGAATTTTATTAAAAATAAGCAAACATAGCCTAAATACCCACACAAATACACGCACAAGCAAACACACACACACACACACACACACACACACACACACACACACACACACATATATATATATATATATATTTATATAAATGTATATATATATATATATATGTGTGTATATAACGTAGAATACTTGGTATATAAGTCAAGTTCCGATAGAGACGAGTTCAAAAGAACTAAATGTTAAATTTATTTAGTTAGCTTAACAGAGTTATATAATCTAGAAAACTTTTTTTAGATATTCTACAATTTCATGGGTAATACGTATTTGACAGCAAACCTTGCTGCTCGTCAGACCCAAAATGATACAACAGTTAATATTAAAAAAAGATTTTGAATATTAGCAGTTGTATCATTTGGGTCTGACGAGCAGCAAGGTTTGCTGTCAAATACGTATTACCCATGAAATTGCAGAATATATTAAAAAAAATTCTAGAGTATATATATATATATATATATATATATATATATTAGTAAAAGTAAGAACGACTGGAGCAAAACTGTTACAGTTCGTAGCATTTACTTTATAAGAGTGCAAAAGTAAATGTAAATGTAAAGCAATGTATTATTATTTTTATTGTAACATTTTTATTACAAGTGGTCATTATAAAAACATTTTACATCGCTACACAAAAGCTTTCATGTTTCAGTACTATGAATTGAACTTCGTCAGGTGTTGATTGGTATTCTTATGGAAATACAAGAACGATTCGTTACCATTTTTCAGACAGTTAAAGCGATAGATCATAAGGAGAGTATTAGGAATGTTTTTTGGGGTAAAACTTGATTGACCAATATAAAGTCAAGTCTACGCTAAATGGGAAAATAAGGCTAGAAGGTTATTTCCCCATTCAGCGCAGATTTGACGTTCTACCGAGTCAGATTGGGTTCTATAGGATAAATTGGGATCTATAGCCTTGGTTGAAAACCAGTCTACCACAGAAAGTAATGGAAATCTACTGCGGGAAAATCTTCTGCCCAGTCAGTTATGTCTATTTCAAGACATGATTGCCTATGCATGTATCATATCCGACAATTAACTGATTGACACCTATTAAAACACCTTGGCTTAACTGAGGGACATATACGAGTGCATTTATCACAAAAACTACCACCTCTTACAGTCTGATGCCGCACAAAACTACAAATCTTGACCGATTAGATCAGATTAAGATTAAACTGTGGTCCGCGGACTACATGGGGTCCGCAAGGATAAGATAGGGGGTCCGTGGATTAACTCATCACGTGAAATTCAAAGTAATTGAAATTTAATTTTGTTACATTATGCATCAACATGCAGTATTAATTTATTTTATTTGACCACTTATGGCTAAAGTAAGCTTAAATCTAGTTTTTACTACGTTAATGCAAAACTATAAGCTATTTCTAGTAAAAATGTATATATAAATTTCATAAGCGTTTATAGTGGAAATATAAAGGGGTCCGTAAGTCAAAAAGTCTGAAAACCCCTGGTTTAGATGACCGACTCCTCATATTCTGTAATATATAATGCGTCGAAGTTAGCTATAAATAAAACCGTATTATTTGTAAAATCTTATTGATTTCACTACTGGATGATGTTATCTGAATCATGGCAATTATGTGTAAAAAATGATATTGCCCAAATGTCCACACCTCCACTCGATGGTCAAAATTTTTGATGACGTCTCTGCATAACTGCTCCTTGATCTCAGCAATATGCTATTTTATCTCATCATACAGCTGTTGGCTTGCTGTTGGCTTGTTGGCGTAAACCTTACTTTTAAGATAACTCAAAAAGAAGAAATCTAAAGACGTCGAGTTGCACGATCGGGGTGGCCAATTGACATCACTGTTTCGAGAGATGATGCGACTTGGGGACTTCTCATTCAATAAAGCCAAAAGCATGTCTGTTTGAACCTTTATTTTCGTAATAGGCTTCGATAACTTTCACACGTTGTTCGATTGTTAATCTTTCCATGGTTGAAATTACCAAATACTGAATTATTATATCTTAAAGATATTGAAAAAAATCATTAGACACTTAAAATTAATTTACATTTAAAATCAGTCAAAGTTATTTGAATATCCTATATTAAACTTTCATTCTATTTTCTTTCTTTCTTTTATTTATTTATTTATTTATTTTTTAATTTCGTTTTTTTGTTTTTTCAAATTGTAAATACCATTTGTATTCTGTCAGCCAATTATAAATACACTATGGCGGTGGTCAATTGACATCACTGTTTCGAGAGATGATGCGACCTGGGAACTTCTTATTCAATAAAGCCAAATGCATTTCTGTTTGAACGTTCATTTTCGTAATAGGTTTAGATAACTTTAACACATTGTTCGATTATTAATCTTTCCATGGTTAAAACTGCCAAAGACTGAAGTTGTTAAATCTGAAAAAAATTAAAGGTAACTGTTATACGTTTAAAGTTAACTCACATTTGACATTTATTTGAACATCTTGTATAACCCACTTATATTTTTGGCAAAGAGCATTTTCTTGAAGTATCACAAATTCCACTATCGGCCATAATTATTAAGCCATTCCAGTGTTTTCAAAAATGATGTATTTTATACCATTTTTTAGTGTTTATTGCCATTTGAATAATTGTAAATGAAAATAGAATAGTTCTCTTGCTAATACTGCACAATAACATGTGCATCAAATGAATTTATAAATATTTAATAATTAACTATAATGCAGTTTCAGCAATGAAAGAATGAAGAAAATTTAGGGTGATTCGGACGAGTTCATCTTTGCCTTCTTGACTTGTAAATTTTTGTAAAGTAATAATAACAAAAAACATTCTATTTTCATTTAGAAAAGACTAGCAGTATAGCCCGGCGTTGCTCGGGTGTAATGAAATCTTTGAAACTAATCCGTGATCCTGGAGCTCAGACTCAGCCTAAAGAATATTTGTGTGACGTTTGTTCAGAATCGGATAAAAATTGTGGACATAAAGGACATAAAGACAGATAAACAGACAGACACACAAACATCTTGCCTTTTATATATATATATATATATTATCGATTTTCTGCACTATTGTAAGAACTGCAACCTTGAAACTTCTGAATATCGTTTCTTATGTCTATGTCTATGAGTGTATCAAATTTGATTAAAATCGGACCACTCCTTCTATAATCCGATTTTTTCGATTATCGATTTTTGATATTTATCGGGGGTACCTCGACACAAAGTTTAGCTAAAAAGACTCGCAGTCGCTTATAGCACAACTGTGTAAATTTTCATGAAAATCGGTTCAGCCGTTTCGGAGTCTATAGGTAACGGACACACACACACACACAGACACACACACACAGACAAAGTTCTATACTCACAGACGCTTATCGTACAACTGTGTAAATTTTCAAGAAAATCGGTTCAGCCGTTTTGGAATATATGGGTAACGGACACAGACCCACACACCCACAGACAAAGTTCCATTTATAAATAAGTTTAGATGCAGACGACAATTCTACTCCTGCAGCTTCCTCTCTCGCACTTCCCGCCTGTGGAACTCACTCCCGTATTCTTACTTTCCTGACGGCTACAACCTCCAGAAATTTAAATGCAAAGTTAATACTCATCTACTAACCACTGGACTCTAGCTCTCTCCCCTCCCCTGTATAACCTTCACTTTCTCTCCACCTATGTATCTGTCATCGCACCTGCTTTCTCAGCTTTCTATTGTTCCTTTCTAACTAGCTTGTACTCCTCACTCTTTTCTAATTAATCTTTTCACATTTATGTAACTCCCTGCACATCAGTGGCGTTTCTGCCTTGCTCGGGGTGAAATGATTAAAAAAAAAAAAGATTTAGATTAACAATCGAACAATGTGTTAAAGGCCTCGATTAAAAGAACAACTCCCAGTCACTTTGTCTCACAGTCATTTACACAACTTTTAGGTACATTATATGATGTTGCTGTCTGTTCTAACAGGTTTTCCCCATGAAAGGCAGAAAAGCCACACTAAGATACAAGGTGTAACAGGATGTAACAGGGTGTAACAAGGTGTAACAGGGTGCGAAAAGGTTAAAAAATAGAAATATTGCAAAGTATTCGGGAGGGTCGTAAATAGCGATTGCAATTGCTTTTAAATTTTTGAAGATTAAAATTGCCTGGAAAGGAATCTTACAAGTGACAAGTGCGAGTAAAAGAAATTGTTTGCATAGAATTTAAAATTAACCAAAACAGTTGTAAATTAGTGAGGCTGCGCTTAAAATAAGAAAATATTGGCACCAAACCGAAGAGCTCACTGGAACAATTACCATATTTTCTTTTTTTAATCATTTCATACCGAGCAAGGCGGAAATGCCACTGATGTTCAGGGGGTTACATAAATGTAAAAAGATTAATTAGAAAAGAGTGAGAAGTACAGACTAGTTAGAAAGGAACAATAGAAAGCAGGTGCGATGACAGATACATAGGTGGAGAGAAAGGGAAGGTTATACAGGGGGTGGGGAGAGAGCTAGAGTCCAGTGGTTAGTAGATGAGTATTGACATTGCATTTAAATTTCTGGAGGTTGTAGCCGTCCGTCAGGAAAGCAAGAATACGGGAGCGATCTAAACTTATTTATAAATGAAACTTTGTCTGTAGGTGTGTGTGTCACTGTGTGTGTGTGTGTCCGTGACCTATAGACTCTAAAACGGCTGAACCGATTTTCTTGAAAATTTACACAGTTGTACTATAAGCGACTGCGAGCTTTCTTAGCTACGTTTTGTTTTCGAGTTACCCCCGATAAATATCGAAAATTGATAATCGAAAAAATCGCGTTATAGAAGGAGTGGTTCGATTTTAATCAAATGTGATACACTCATAGACATAGACAAAGACATAAGAAACGATATTCAGAAGTCTCAAGGTTGCAGTTCTTACAATAGTGCAGAAAATCGATAATATATACATACATGTATATATATATATATATATATATATATATATATATATATATATATATATATATATAAGGCAAGATGTTTGTGTGTGTGTGTCTGTCTGTTTATCTGCTTGAATGTCTGTATTTTTTTCAGCCCTTTTATTTTAGTTTTTGCTTCGGGTTTGGCTCTAAGTAGGTATAATTTTAGTTCTTAGTTTCAGCTATGATACCATTTACTTAGAGCACTTATTTAGCCTTCAAAATTTGACTTTCATACATTCATTTTTCTTTCAGTCTACGGTTTCGCTTTAACTGGAAACAACTATTGCTTTTTAGGCTTTCGTGCCAACGTCCAAAGAGTCTGAGCTACAGGACCATGGATTAGTTTTAACGCTTTCATTACACCCGAGCAACGCCGGGCTATACTGCTAGTGTGTTATAGAAAAGACTCAGGGCAGCAATTTTATGGCGGTGGGAAAGTGACTGACGCTATGACACAATATCAGGAATAATAATATTGCTAATTCTTCTTTGGATTTTATGAAGGATAAATAGCAGGAACACGGGACTATATGTGGCAGCAATATACTAAGCATGGACGAATTGTTGAATTGTAGATATGCAAGATTTAGGAAAGAAAAATTTTCTTGCACGACACAGGGCACCAACTTTGAAAAAAGATACATTTTACTAAGAGTTAAAAAAAAGTACAAGAATCTCTGAAGAGACACGGCTGTCTATATTTGGAACGGAAACATTATATCGAAGAAAAGAACGATTCTGGCCATATCTCCGCTCTTGAAGTGCTAGCGACGAATGCTCAGTAAGGTCTTTGCAGAATATTTCATTACTGTTTCTGTATTTAAAAAAATATTTTTTTGTTTAAAGAAGACGTTCTTTTCTTTTGGGTGTTATTATATAGTACTTTTCATTGCTTCGTTCATATTACTTGAAGAATTTGTACTGGTGTGGTTATGGAGATATATTTTTATATTCTCAGTGAGAAGGTTAGAATGAAAAATTACCAAAGAGTCTAAAGGATAGCTTTAAAAAAAACAAATTAAATTCTGGAGCTAAACTAATTTTTAAAATTAAAGAAGATAATCGACTTGTAGCTGATTGGAAAGCTTAATAAACTCGTCAGACAAACAAGTACTTCATTAACAATCGATTGATTTCCTAATTAATCTTAACATCTAATTACTGTGATGCAGATTTGTTAATCAGGCACGAAATCAATAACAAGGATAAAACGAGTCAAGTACTTAGTATATGTATTAATGCGTCACTATATATATATATATATATATATATATATATTAGTGACGTATTAAAATTTGTGAACTTTCTGGCATGGTTATCGTTATTGTGTAAAAGTTTGAAATAAAAATATTTAATAATTACTTATATTGCAGTTTAAAGAAATAATACTGCATGTTGATACAAAATGTAACAAAATTAAATTTCAATTACTTTGAATTGCACGTGATGAGTTAATCCACGGACCCTCTATCTTATAGTTGCGGACCTCCTGTGGTCCGCGGACCACAGTTTGAAAACATCCAAACACTAATTTGCAAAGTTCTTCTTCGTCATGTGTCATGTCCCTTAAGGACGTAGGCGATCATGGACTTCCATTTGGCTTTGTCTCTTGTCGGTCTCAATATTTTTCTTCTTGTTATCATCTCACAAACCTCGTTCTGCCATCTATTTTAAGTGCCATACGTGATAAATGCTTCGGCGATCATGTCTCGAAAGAGAAATGACTAACTTAGAAGAATATTTTTCTGCAGTAGGTTGTATTATTTTCTGCTGTAGACTGGTTGCCAACAACGGCTATAGAACCCAATCTGTCCCTCTATTTAACCCATAAATGGGGAGAGAAGAGATGGGTTAATATGTTTCCAACTGATATTTTAGCTTAAGTTAAAGCAACGAATTCGATTTGAAGTCTAACTCGGCTTTCGAACTCAGCTGATGACATCAGTCAGTTAAGTGCCATACGCGATACACGCTTGGGCGATCATGTCTCGAAAGAGACATGACTGACTGGGCAGAAGATTATCCCGCAGTAGGTTGCCATTGCTTTCTGCGGTAGACTGGTTGCCGACCAAGGCTAGAGAACCCAATCTGTCCTGCTATTTAACCCATAACTGGAAGGAAGAGATGGATTAATACCTTTCCCAAAGGTATTTGCACGTAAGTGAATACAATGGATTCAACTGGAAGTTAAAAACTGTAAGACAATCTCAAAGAAGATTAACGCTGAATTCATCTATTGTCGGACAAATAATTTACAAAGGGTGGCATTCAACACAAACGGAACTCTTTCTAGAAGTGGACGCTTATCAAAAGTATCACCAAGAATGAGTAGAAAAATATTAACTTTGGAAAATACCAAAATAATCCACAAACTCGTTTTGGCCGATCGTAAATTGAAGTTGTCTGAGATAGCAGAAGAGTTGCACATATCAGAAGGCATTGTATTCATCATTTCGCATGAACATTTGTCATTGAGAAAGCTGCGTTGAATATGAGTGCGGCGTTTGCCCACAGACGATCAAAAATAAAACCGCATCGACGATTCAGAGTGTTGTTGGCAAATGTTTCAACGTGACAATGAATAAAACATAGATCTACTTCTTGAAGTCAAATTAGCAGTCAGCTGAGGACAACAGCAGGTGAAAGCCGTCCAAAACGAGCAAAGACGCAAACATCATCAGGCAAGGTTTTGGCCTCCATATTTTTGAATGCACAAGATATTTTGTTCATCGTTAACCTTGAGAAAGGAAGAACCATGAATAGAGAATATTATATAGCATTATTGGTGCAATTTGATGGACGATATCACCAAAAAACTGCCACAAATGAAGACGAAAAAGTTATCTTTCACCAAGATGAGGCACTGTGTTACAAGTCGATCGGAACGATGTGAAAACTATATGAACTGCACTTCGAATTGCCTCCGCATCCAACCGATTCTCCAGATCTGCTCCTTAGCGATTATTAACTTTTTGCAGATCTCAGAACAATGCTTAAACGAGAGACATTTGGCTTCAATGAAGAAGTGATATCGGAAATTGGGGGGTATTTGAGGCACAAAACAAATCTATCTACAAAAAGGCGTCGAATTGTTACAGCATCGTTGGAATCTGTATATCCTCCTAGAAAAAGACTATGTTGATGAATAAAGTCGAATTTTGCCTAAAAGCTGTTGTTTTATTAATTAAACCCAGTATTTATTGAGTGATATTTTCTATGCATCCATAATTCTCCCCAGTATCTATATCCTGTGTTTCAATTTCGTGCTATACTTATTCGACCCCGTTTAAAACAAAGGATTTTCTTTAATCTGTGCGATAAAGATGCTTTGACGAATATTTCTGGTAAGTTGTGGTACAGTGGATATCGGCTCGGAACGAGAAACGGGGGAGCCGAGTTCAAATTCCAGTTGAATCCATTGTATTCACTTACGCGCAAATACCCTTGGGAAATGTATTAATCCGTCTCTTCCTTCCAGTTATGGGTTAAATAGCAGGACAGATTGGGTTCTATAGCCTTGGTCGGCAACCAGTCTACCAATGGCAATCTACTGCGGAATAATCTTCTGCCCAGTCCGTCATGTCTCTTTCGAGACATGATCGCCCAAGCGTGTATCACGTATGGCACTTAACTGACTGAATGAAAATTGATTCCTTAAGAAAGCGAACTGCGACAAAAAAAAATTATTTTGTATTTAAACACTCTTCTGAATTGTAATAAGAATATAGACATCAACATTTAACCATTTCAGATTTAAAGTTTATCGGAAGTAACCGTGCTGAAAGCAATTTTCCAATATATATATATTTCAAATTAATAAATTCAGAAATATATATCTTTCCTTGAATATTAATATCATTGTTTTTTAATTGTAGAAAATCTGCGATCTCCATTCCTGGCCAACTGATGGCAAAAAGCACAACGAAGCCAGAGATACCCTAAAACTCATTTGGGATGGACTGAGGAAATACGCCGATGAAAATGAGGTAAGTTTATCTATCTATCTATCTATCTATCTATCTATCTATCTATCTATCTATCTATCTATCTATCTATCTATCTATCTATCTTGTTATTTTTTTTATATCTAACATAATCTTGTCATTAACTAACTTCAGACTGAAGACTGCGTTAAAGAATGAAACAGAGTGTCGCCGATTGGCTTTGAACTAAGTGTCTTCATTAAACATATTTACCCAAAAAATTTAGCATACCTCAAAAAGATATTTTTATCATATATATATATATATATATATATATATATATATATATATATATATTCGCTCGCGTGTGTGAGTCTGTGCAATAAATATCCACTTTTTCACCGCCGATAGCACAACTCTGAGTGACAAAATATATGCATATAGACCACTCGATCACGAATGATTTCAGATTCTAAACGAAGGCAATTCAAACCTTATAAACCTACAATTTTTCCAATTTCTCGTAGATAATCATCTCTGCTATGAAATGTCTCGCAATGTAAACAGACAATGTTATGGAAATTTCCGGAGATTAACGAAATGTAATAAGCAGCCGTCATATTTTATTTAATTGTTTGCTTATGTTTGGTTTAGGCTGTGAAATCATTCGTGGTCGAGTGATCTAAGACGCATCAAATCAATTGATGGCTTCTCCTATATTATTAGGGATCGCTGGTTCGAATCTCGCCAAATGGTATATATTTTCCTAACAAAATATTCACGCTGCTCGAGTTATATATATAAATATACTAATTAAGTAAAAAAAGAAAATCTACTCTCACATGAGTATGAAATAAAAAGAGTGTAAAAAAAAGGTATATGTATATCGGCTGTTAATTTGATTTCGTTCATCTCCAGATGCATCTGTACACACACACACACACACAGACACACACACACACACACACACACATATATATATATATATATATATATATATGTCAGATTAAATAAATCCGTTCATACACTCGGATAATCTTTCGCGTATTCCACTCAAAAGGTGTCAGAAATGTGCTGCTAAAAATTACTGTACATTTTTTTCTGCTTCAAATATAACGGTTGAAAAATTGCTAGCGTTCATTTTTCTTCTTCTATGTTCCCTGTCCCTTCAGGACGTAGGCGATCATGACTTTCCACGTCTCCCTATTCCTGGTGGCTCTTAGTACGTTTTCTCCTGTTACTCCATGCAACCCTCGTTCCATCATCCACCTGATTAGCTCCTTCAAATATGTTTCCCCTTTTCTTTTTACCTTTATCTGGACTGTTACTATCAGGTTCTCCAAGCCCTCCTTCCTCATTGCATTTCCCAGGAAGATCAGCTGTCTCTTCCTGATACTCAGTATTAATTTCCTTTTTGCTTCCATCATTTCTAAGACTTCATCATTGCCCACATGCTCGATCCATGATATTCGCAGCATCCTTCTGTAGAACCACATTAAAATTTTCCGGTTAGATTTGTTACCATAACTCACACCCCTGAAGATGATCACGGAAAGAGTTTGAACGTACTTGGGTACCTTGAGAAATGAATGAAAATAACATCTGTAAACGTTACAGTTCATTTCTGACAACTCATGATTGTAATACGCGAAAGATTATTTGTGTGTATGAACGGATTTTATTAAAAATAAGCAAAAATAATGTTTGCAATTTATTTAATCTGACATGTTAAAAAAATTTGCTGCTTTATATATATATATATATATATATATATATATATATATATATATATATGACCACTTCTATCTGAAGGTGACCGACTATCAGGCCGGTCATTTAATCCCCGTTGCAGACACTTGCTCAGGCATATTTCTGTTTGTTCAACACACACAAAGCCCCACTCCGTAGTTTATATTGCAACTATGCTGTGCAGACGTTAGTTAGAATGTCTGGGGGAGGAGCGTGCGTTATATGGTGTGTTCAACAGTCTGTACAAGACCAGTACGCTCAATCTGTCTTATGACTTGCGACAATAACCATCGACGGTTTCCCGTCAAACCAGTGTCACTCACAAGGCTTGGGTCAGCCCTAGTTTTCAGACACTTTTCTAAGGTGCCACACGCAGGGATCGCCTCCTTAAAAACAATAACACCAAGGTCACTTTCATGAAAATCGACTATGGTGAAATTTGTACCCGGGTTTCATTGTCAGAACTCACAGCTCTTTGGATTAATCGCTGGATTTAACCAACGCTTTTATTTACTAGGCAATTTGTTTTCGAGGACATCAGTGTATTAATTTTGGGGATTCATAAACCATATTTCTCCTACCACTCTTACCAGAGCTCATATTATAATCTTGGTGTTTATAATTAATTTTTCTAGCATACTGTAATATTTGTTCCCATATTTTATTCATATCTATGCTTGATCGTGCGTTGTGGTCCAGTGGATATCTGCTCGGAACGAGAAATCGGGGTAGCCGAGTTCGAATTCCAGTTAAATTTCTTGCATTCACTTAGATGAAATACCCTTGGGAAAGGAATTAATCCGTCTCTTCCCTCCAGTTATGGATTAAATAACAGGACAGATTGGGTTATATAGCCTTGGCTGGCAACCAGTGTACCACAGAAAATAATAGCAACCTACTGCGGGTAATCTTCTACCCAGTCAGTCATGTTTCTTCCGAGACATGATCGTCCAAGCGTGTATCACGTATGGTACTTAACTGACTGATGCTTGGCCGGCTTTGGAGATTTTTGTGCCACGACGTATGCGACACGCCCATATTAACCATGTACACTGTTGCATACCTGTACCCAGATATGCATCTATCAAGGCATATACATTTTATTTTTCATACATACTGGGTGACACAAAAAAACGGGAATTTTTTAAGTGTGTATTGGCAGACATGAGCAAGTGGCAGCACTGTGAAACAGTGGCCTTATGAAGTAAACACTCTGCCATTTCAGTAACCATGAATCAATATGAATTTCTAAGCAAGTTATGGATGTTAGATGGGGCCCATTTTCATCTCACAGGTTAAATGAATAAGCAGAACTACCGTTACTGGGAAGACACAAATCCTAATGAAGTTCATGAGCGGACTTTACACGCTAGTAAGGTGACAGTATGGTGTGCTGTTTCATTACTCATTATCGCTGGATCCCGGGACCTTATTTTTAAATTGAACAGGGGATCTCAGTCACTGTCACTGTCTCAACAACAGATTTTAAGAATTCATTCGTACAGGAGGACACCATCTACAGGACTTAATTGTTAAAAAATGAAAACTCCATCATTGTTTCATAAATGACATGTTTTAAGGTTTCAATTACTTTGAATAAAACATTTTTCTTCCATCACTCTTAGTTTTATTGGATTGTTAAAAGTTCCCCCCCACTTTTCTTTTGGTCACCCTGTATTTATAAAAAAAGCACAGCATTATGTAAGTGACTGAAGCCGAGCCGTCAGATCAAGACCTATCATATTACTGATTCTTCTTTGAATCTTATCAAGGGGTTCATGTTAAATGGCAGGGACAGCGGACCATATGTGGCAGAAATATTATAAGTATGGACGGCAATCATTGAAGGCTGTGCGAGAATTGTTCGGTAACCGTGTGATCTCAAGATTCGGTAATGTTCCATGGCCCCTTAGATCGCCAAATTTGTCTGTTTGTGATTTTTTCTTGTGTGGATATCTCAAGAGTAAAGTGTACACAACTCGACCAAGAACTCTGAATGAGTTAAAACAGAGAATTCAGGATGAAATTCACAGTATCCCAGCTGAGATGTTGCAGCGGTCAATGAGGAATCTCAACAGCAGATTTCAAGAATGCATTCGTACAGGAGGACGCCATCTACAGGAAGTGATTTTAAAAAATGAAAATTCCATCATTGTTTCTTAAATGGCATGTTTTAAAGTTTCAATTACTTTGAATAAAATATTTTTCTTCCATCACTCTTGGTTTTATTGGATTGTTAAAAAGTTCCCGTTTTTTGGATTCACCATGTATAGAGATATAAATACCTATCGATACATAAGATTATGAGGATATGTAGGATGGATACAAACTAACTAGACTTGAAGAGGTAATGTTGTCGGAAAGTATCTACTCGAAGTATCCTTTTTTTCTGACTTCAACATTTTCCTTGATAAAGAAAAACGTAGGGAATGAAAGGGATTCAAGCCTGCGGGGGATTCAAACTGTAGGGTTAGTTTTGATTGTAAACGTCTGAGCTGCTTGCAATGAAGCATAGAATTAATCTGTTTGGCCATGGAAGTAGCGAATGACGTCTGACGTTGTGTTTGTATACCTCTTCGCAGATACCTCTGCCTCCCGAGTAAGACCTCCTGTAGAGGAGAACATGACTAAAGATTGTGTGTATATGTCATCCTATAGAGCATCGATAAAAATTATAAAAGAGAAACGGATTGCCTCCTTAAGATAAGGCTGCAAGGAAACCGCAAGGCCGTAACATGAGGTTGAAATAGAAAATCAGGCATAGCTGACCACATATGGAGGGAAAAAAGCAGATCATCGTCCCTTGCGGGATGAAGTTGAAATAATAGATCGTGAACACCACCGGAAAATACGAAAGGATAAAACACATATTTTGTGGCGCAAAAACTCCTAATCCGGCCAAGCATAGACATAAATAAAATGTGGAAGCCGGTAATACTGGGTGTTAGAGAAAATTATTTATAAATGCCAATATTGTAATATGAGCTCTGTTAATATGGGTGTTGTTGGAGCTCCCCTTTTCCTCTGATAATGGACTCGAATTGAGTATACACATACTCCTGTCATAGTTAGATACAATCAGATCCGTAAGATACCGGCAGATCCCGACTTAGCAGCTCAGATACAGTCACCTTCTCACCAGTTTCCCTGTGTCTCTTCTACAAATACTTTCACTGCTTCTGCTCCATAGAAACTTAGCTCACTGGTTCCAACTATATATAAATTTACTCGAGCCACAAGATTAGCAATTAGGTCCCACCCTTTTACTGTGAAACCAATAAAATGTAAACTCAAATTCTACTCCTTCAGCTTTTTTCTCGCACTTCCCGCCTGTGGAATTCCCTTCCATTTACTTGCTTTCCCAACAGCTACAATTTCCAAGAATTTAAATTTAAAGTCAATAGTCATCTATCTCACTAACCTACATCCTCTCTCTCTCATGCTCCCTTCTCCGTCCACTCCACTCTCATCAGTATTCTTTTCCGTCTCTTACCCACTTCCTGACACCTGCTAAAACCTGTCACTCTTTCTCATAATTTCTTCCTATGTAACCCCCTGCAAAACAGTGGCAATAAAATGCCTTGCTTGGGGCGATATGATTATAAAAAAATATATAATATTTAGAAAAAAGAAATCGTAAAAACAAAAACAAGGTTCTTCCAGTATTTTCAGCTTGATTCAGATCCAGTTTTGTCCTATCGCACATCAAGCTGATTGTTCAGTGAAGCCCGACCTCGTTGGAACCCGCTTTCATTAGACACGCTATAAAAATTACCCTGCTTAGATCCTTTTGAATAACGGCGCTACGATCTATTTCATTTATCGCTTCGCTGACCTTACCAATCGCAAAGACTCTTTTAAAACGGCCAGCATCTCTATGGCAACTTTGGCGGCTTCTTCAGGTTTGTTCCGCTTTTATCTTGGCCATTCTTTTTTGTACTTCGGAATTTAAGATTATATGAATTGCAGGTTTCGTTTCGCCGTTGTCCTGGTAGAGGTGATCTATACATTCATTTATCTATTGTATTTGAAATTTCCTTCTTAATAATGGTAGTTTCTTCTTTGAAATTTATATTCTCTTCGTATCTATCTATCTATCTATCTATCTATCTATCTATCTATCTATCATAACCTCTTCGTATCTATCTATCTATCTATCTATCTATCTATCTATCTATCATAACCTCTTCGTATCTATCTATCTATCTATCTATCTATCTGTCATAGCCTCTTCGTATCTATCTATCTATCTATCTATCTATCTATCTATCTATCACAACCTCTTCGTATCTATCTATCTATCTATCTATCTATCTATCTATCTATCATAACCTCTTCGTATCTATCTATCTATCTATCTATCTGTCTATCTGTCTATCTATCTATCTATCTATCTATCACGGCTTGTTTATTATCTATGTATTATCCGGGAGAAGTGATTGTCTTTTCTCCCGTTAGTTCCTTGATCAGTTTGCCCCTTTCTATCTGTGTCCTTTTTCTTGTCGATCTTTTAACATATCCTGTTGAGACATTTCTCCTTAGATGTCTTGTAATTATCCCTGAATGCTTAAGCGAGTATCTCTGCCATATCCTGACATTACCAGGTGTGTCTTCCTTATTACGCCGAATATTAAATTATTCCTTCGTTTCACAAATTGTACGTTTGCTATCTTGTATCTCTCTTTTTCATATAACTTCTTCTACTCTTTTGAAGTGTCCTATTTTTTAATACCTTAACTCTTTTAATTCTAATTATCTTCTGCAGATCAATCTGCTGACGTTAATTTTGCACACATCATGTAAATTGTTCTTGTCAGATATTAAATATATATATATATACTTGAAAGTTAATGTGTATGTATTTACATGTATTTACTAATGCTACTAAGTTGGCCGCAAAAACCCACCATTTAAACTTCGAAATAGTGAAATGTAACCATCTCTACTAATTTATAGTTTCTTTTCTCGCGCTTCCCGTTTGTGGAACTCATTTCTGTTTCTTGTTTTCTTGTTTGCCTGATAGCTAGTCTCCAAATGATGTTGATTCACATCATTCTCTTATACTCGATGTCATATGTACTTTGTTTTTTCAAGCACTGCACCCCACCACTTGCGCACCAGTGACGAGGCTGCCTTGCTTGCTGTGAAAATATTTTTAAAATTTCTATTAATCATAGCCTCTTCATATCTATCTATCTATCTATCTATCTATCTATCTATCTATCTATCTTATCAACAATGTTCATATCTATCTATCTATCTATCTATCTATCTATCTATCTATCTATCTACCTGTTCATATCTATCTATCTATCTATCTATCTATCTATCTATCTATCTATCTATCTTACAACCTGTTCATATCTATCTATCTATCTATCTATCTATCTATCTATCTATCTTATCTAACCTGTTCATATCTATCTATCTATCTATCTATCTATCTATCTATCTATCTATCTATCTATCTATCTTACAACCTGTTCATATCTATCTATCTATCTATCTATCTATCTATCTATCTATCTATCTATCTATCTATCTATCTACAACCTGTTCATATCTATCTATCTATCTATCTTACAACCTGTTCATATCTATCTATCTATCTATCTATCTATCTATCTAACTTACTGTTCATATCTATCTATCTATCTATCTATCTATCTATCTATCTATCTTACAACCTGTTCATATCTATCTATCTATCTATCTATCTATCTTACAACCTGTTCATATCTATCTATCTATCTATCTATCTATCTATCTTACAACCTGTTCATATCTATCTATCTATCTATCTATCTATCTATCTTATCTAACCTGTTCATATCTATCTATCTATCTATCTATCTATCTATCTATCTTACAACCTGTTCACTATCTATCTATCTATCTATCTATCTATCTATCTATCTATCTATCTACTAACCTGTTCATATCTATCTATCTATCTATCTATCTATCTATCTATCTATCTTACAACCTGTTCATATCTATCTATCTATCTATCTATCTATCTATCTATCTATCTATCTATATATATATCTTACGTATTATTATTATATATATATATAAAATACGTAAGGTTTGGTGTCGAAATATATATATATATATATATATATATATATATATATACACACACATATACATATATATATAGTCATCCGCAGACAGATCTGTTTCGCTGTATCACAGCTCATCAGTACGGTTAGACATCCGATTGCCTTTTACCCAAGATTGAAACCCGACAGAATTGGCGTCAATCGGCGATTCTACCTCTGAGCTTACGGGCTCTCGGTAGAAGGAGGAAAACCTTTTAGCGTGTATATTATCATTATACACGCCCAATAGGTGGGAGTGTTCTAATTCATTGCTGAATGAACGATGCGTAGATGCCAGAGTAGCTACCGTTTTTCAAAGTCTACCATTCTTCCAGAGTGCTCAATCAGGGTGTGGGAGCGACGACTAGAAAAAAATGTTACTGCAAATATTCGGGTATATATATTAAACAGGCATCATTTTATCTCTACATTTAAAATATTCATCCATTGCTTTATTACACGTAACACATATCTGACCAATAAAATCAAACCTCAGTCAACATACGGTTTCTGTGGATTTTTAAGTTATTTTTGAAAAATGTTTAAAAGTGTTTTTAAATCTTTCGTTTTACAAAAACCTCTGAGGAAATTTGTTAAAAATTAAAAAAGTGTGTTTATATATCAGTAACATTAGTGTGTGTGTGTGTGTGTGTGTGTGTGTGTGTGTGTGTGTGAATGACAACATTTCCGTTCAAACTTGTAACAAAATAATATATACATGTGTCAAGCGATGGAACAATTTTAATTAAAATTAAAAATAAAAATAAATAAAATAAATAAATAAAATTAAAAATAAAATTCTAGCGAAATAATGTACACAAGTACTAAGCGAACTTTTTATAAATAAACAAAAATAAATTTGAAAATAAGTTGTTAACAGAATCTTTCAATGAAATAATCTGTCTTCAAATACTGAATATTTATGTATTAAAACCATTCCAGTATCATAATAAGTAATACAAATAATATATAAACATTAAAACATACAATTAACTTAATGATATATAAAGTGCCATATTATAACCATTACAATATTACAATTAAGCAATATAAATAATATATAATAATATATAATAGTATTTGTCTATTTTTCTGAGATGATGTAGTATTTACACTATTTATACTATTCGGACGATTGTCCTCATCTTTGTTGTCATTTATACGACGTAATAATGGGTTCAATTTGAAATTCCTAGCACCAGAAAAAAAAACGTCGTACAAATGGCAACAAAGGTGAGGACATTAGTCCGAATAATGTAAATAGTGTAATATATAATAGTGTATGATAAAAATAATAAAACTACAACTACTACTAATAATAAACAATTATAATAATATATAATAAAAACGAGAAAAATATAAATAATGATAGGGGATAATAGACTGAAAATATAATTAAATTATTTATTAAATAAAATAGTAGGAACTCTCTTTAAATTATTAAGTGATATCTATTTGTATTTTGAATTCATGGATTATAGATTTGTTAAAATGTGCAGATGTAATGTAATGTTTTGATCGTGTGTTTATAGTTGGTAGTAATGCTTCTAGTATTTTTCAAAGTACTTCCTCCTTAAAAGTTGTTTCTTTTTTAAAATTAAAGTAACATTTGAGAAATCACAATTGTATCCTAATATTATTTCCATGTAATACAAGAGAGTTGTAACGTATGTCTAAACGTAAGTCTCTTTTATGTTCGTAGATCCGCGCTTTTCTTTTCGTGATGTTTTCCCTATATATACATTATTGCAATATAGACATTGTATTTTGTAAATCTCGGCATTTAAATTGGTGTTACGTGTCACTTTGAATCTCACAATACCATCAATAGTCTTAGAAGTGGTTGCAACGATTCTAGTGTTTGGGATAGCTAATTTCTGGGATAGTTCATATAAAAAGTTAAGAAGTAATATTTTAAAATTTAAGAGATTTTTTAGGGTATTTTTTTGTTTTTTGGGTTTTTTTTTTTTGGTTTTGTAGATTTTACAAGCATGTTTTTTGGTGTTAAGTAATAAATGGTGTCGATAATGGATAAGTTTAACTGTTTGGCCAATATATCTCTCATCTTCTGATTAATAATTAGGGCTGCATATTATGGTGGCTCTAAGGAAGAAACCTTTAATAAACCCGCTTTATTTCTTTGGTTGTGGTAGGAATAGAAATTAATCAGGTTGTTCTTGTTGGTATGTTTACTGTAAACTTTCAGTTCTAGTTTATCATTATTACGTATATTAAGATATCAAAATAAATTAAACACTTGTTACTTTCAAGTTCATTTGTCAATTCGATGGTAGGTTCTACATTATTGAATTTCGTTAATAAGTTTAATAGTCGGTGTTATGGGGTAAAATAATAGGACGTCATCTATATATCTTAGATAAGTAGAATTGTTAGGTATAATATATTTGAAAGAATTGGATTTTAATAACTCTATAAATAGACAAGCGAGAGCACCACTAACAGGAAACCCTATGGGTAAGTCAAATTTTTGTATATAAAAAGTGTTCTTAAAAAAGAAAGAATAATGGTTAGGGATTAATGCGCATGTTTTTATATATACTTTATATATATATATATATATATATATATATATAGGGGAGCTTTATTTTGGAATTTTTTAGATGGTTTCTAAGAATGTTTAGACATTTTTAATAGGTATGTTAGTACAGAGTCATATCCAAAATTGCCGGAGATAAGTTAGTCCTATTAATGTTTCTAATTTTATTGAGTAAGTCAACGTTCCTAGCACTATACATATCAGACACTCAGATGACTTATTCCATGGAATAAGACAATTTACTTTATTGATATAAGACGAGACAGTCGGAGCTTCAAGGGCCCATAACGAGGAAAGGAACGCGGCACAAGAAGAAGAAGAAGAAGAAGAAGAAGAAGAAGAAGGCAAGAGATAAACCAACATGGATGATAAAGAGCCAGAAGTTACTCAAATTAACAAAAATACAGGAAGTTGTGAAGAGGCATGTGTATCTACGGCTGACACGAATTTGACGCATAAAAGACTGTGAAGGGCAAAAATGTTTACTGTTGCGGAAAATCCAAAATTGTGTACATTTTAAGCAGAATTTCTCGAATCCAGTTTGAAGCATGATTAAAAATAAAAGTTATGTTAACACAATAATAGCTTGCAACAGGTCTCGAATAAATAAGTCTAGTCTTGAAACGTCATGAAATCATGCAAAATTTACTACACATTTCGGTTGCGCTTCATTGACATCATGTTTTATTTTGCGTTTTAAACTGAACTAGTCGATATATTCTTCTATGTACCATGCCTTTTCAGGACGTTGCCGATCATGGCTTTCCACATCTCCCTGTCCACGGTGGCTCTTAGCACGCTTTCTCCTGTTGCACCATACAACCCTCGTTCAGTCATCCACCTGATCATGTCCTTCAAATATGTCATCCGCTGCTTTTCTCTGTCTCTTTTTCCCTCTATCTGGCCTGTTAGTAACAGGTTCTCCAAGCCCTCCTTCCTCATTGCATGTCCCAGGAACTTTAGTTGTCTCTTCCTGATGCTCAGTATTAATTTCCTTTTCATCTCCATCCTTTCCAAAACCTCGTCATTGCTCACATGTTTAGTCCATGATATCCGCAGTATCCTTCTGTAGAACCACATTTAAGCTGCTTCAAGTTTTTCCTTCATCTTCGATGATATTGTCCAATATTCACTGCCATATTGAAGAACCGACATCACATAGCAATCCAGTACTCTCTTCTTTGTTTTTAGTGAAATTGTCCTGTTTCTTAATACTTTACAAAACTTCTGGAATGCTTCTTTTGCCATACAGTCGATATATAAGCCATAATTTAATTTTACTCTTTCGTTGGCTTCAGTGTAAAAAATACATTTCTTCATTTCGGTATATATAACGGAAGAATGTTGTGGAATCAATCGGCTAAAATTTGATAATAACAGATGCGACGCAGCGAATCTTACATCATGTGGTTGTTCTACTGTTTTCTGTCTGCTTTTTCGGAGAAACTGTATTTACTGAGGAAATCTTTAAAAAAGCTACAGCTTCTTTACAATGGTTAGAAAAAAACTTCGCTGCATCGACACATTTTCCAAGAAGCACCTTCGGCAGGAAAGCAAGTTGAAGCGATATTTGGTAAACACCTGACCCTTTTCAAGCAATCGCTTATTTTTAGGCGATAGGATCTGAAGGCCTTGAACTGGAATAATAATAAAAAGCATTTAACAGATAATATCCATATATAAAATAGAATCCAACTCCCCCGTTCTTAAATCGGAAGCATTCATGAAAACCTGATTTTAATAAGATTTCAATCACGATCAATGAAATCATGTGCCTACCAACGCATATATCGAACGAAAGAATAAAACTCGAACACATATCGTTTCTTCTTCTTCTTCTTCTTCTTCTTCTTCTTCTTCTTCTGTTCCTCCTCCTCCGCCTTCTTCTATTTCTTCTTCTTCTCCTCCTCCTCCTCCTTCACCTTCTTTTTCATCTGCTCCTCCTCTTTCTTCTTCTTCTACTCTTCCTCCTCCGTCTTCTTCTGTTTCTTCTCTTCCTTCTCCACCTTTTTTCTTCTTCTTCTCCTTCTTTTTCTTCTTCATCTGCTCCTCTTCCTCATTATTCTTCTTCTACTCCTTCTCGTTCTTCTTCATTTGCTCCTGCTTCTTCTTCATCTCATCCTCCTCCTCCTTTTTATTCTACTCCTCCTCCTCCACTTCCTCGAAGTGGAGAAGAAATAGTAGATATTTCTTCTCCACCACCTCCTCCTTCTCCTTCTTTTTTATCCGCTCCTTTTGCTCCTCTTTCTTCTTCATCTCCTCCTCCTCCTCCGTCTTCTTCTTCTTCTACTACTCCTCCTCCGCCTTTTTCTATTTCTTCTCCTCCTCCTCCTTCTTCGCCATCTTTTTCATCTGCTCCTCCTTCTTCTTCTTCTTCTTCTTCTTCTTCTTCTTCTTCTTCTTCAACTACTACTACTGCTACTACTACTATTCTTCCCCCTCCGTCTTCTTCTATTTCTTCTCCTTCTCCTCCTTTTTTCTTCTTCTTCTTTTTCTTCTTAATCTGCTCCTCTTCCTCATTATTCTTCTTCTAATCCTCCTCCTTCTTAATTTTCTCCTACTCCTTCTTCATCCGATACTCTTCCTCCTTCTTATTCTACTCCTCCTTCTTCTCCTTCTTTTGCATCCGCTACTTTTGCTCCTCTTTTTCTTCTTCTTCTACTCCTCCTCCTCCGTCTTCTTCAATTTCTTCTCCACCTTCTCCGCTTTCTTCTTCTTCTCCTTCTTCTTATTCTTTATCTGCTTCTCCTCCTCTTTCTTCTTCTTCTACTCCTCCTCCTCCTTTGTTATTTTTCCTCCTCCTCTTTCTCCTTCTTAATCTTCTTCTTTATCTGCTTCCCCCACTACTACTTCTTCTACTGCTCTTCCTCCTTCTTCTTCTTCTGCTCTTCTTCCACCTTCTTTTTCATCTGATTCTCTTCCTTCCTCCCCCTTCTTCTTCATCTCCTCCTTCTTTTTCCTTATCTGCTCCTCCGACTCCTTTTTCTTCTGCTCCTGTTTGTTGTTGTTCTGCTTTTTCTCCTCCGTTTTTTCTTCATCTCCTCCTCCTCCTACTACTACTTCTACTATTACTCCTCCTTCTTCATCTGCTTCTCCTCCTCATCCCCTCATCCCCCTTCTTTTTTACACCCTGTCTCGTCATCCAATTTCTTAATTTCTCAAATTACTTTTCCTGATTCATTTCTCATTTTTCCTCTCCAACACCTTTTTGATGGCAACGATAAATTTTGAAAGACGAATGAAGCAGACACATTATGATTACCTTCATTCAATTAAAAAGAAAGATTTTCATTTTTCTACGCTCCGTATTCCTTCAGAACATAGGCTAGAGCCACATAGGATAAAGTTCAGCGCCACAAGGCATAGATAAAAATATGAAAAATTTTTATTGATAAATATATGAATATCTCTTATGAATAAAAGTATGAATATCACTTATGAACAAAATTATGATTTTTTTTAATCATCTCGCCCCAAGCAAGGCATTCCACTGCCACTATTGCGCATGGGGCTACATAGGGGAAGGTAAAGAGAAGGAATGGTTAGACATAGGGAATGTCAGGAGGAAGGTAACAGATGAGTAAGGATAGCGAGGATGAGGGTTGGGCAGATGGGAAGAGTGTTTGATAGAATGGGAGCAGGTTAGTGTGTTAGGAGGTGTCTACAGACCTTACATTTAAACTCCTGGAGATTGTAGCCGTCGGGGAAGCAATCGTGTGGAAGAGAATTCCACAGTCGGGAAGTGCGAGGAAAGAAACTGTTGGAGTAGAAGTTACGGCTGCATTTTATCGGTTTCACTGTAAAAGGGTGGGATCTAGTTGCTAATCTAGTATCTCGTTCAAATTCGTATTTAGGGGGCACCAGAAGCCGTGAAAGTATTTATAGAAGAGACACAGGGAAGCCACGTCGCGCCGGTGGGAGAGAGACTGCAGGCGGTCTGCCAAGTCGGTATCTATCACATTACAGACCCTCCTCTGAACTTTATCGAGAAGCCCGAGGAGAACAGCAGGGGCACCCGACCAGATATGGCAGCAGTATTCAATGCACGGGTGGATGGTAGATTTATAAATGTGCAGGATAGATTTAGACGGAAAAAACTTCCGGGCCCTACACAGAGAACCGACTTTCATAGGAGTGGATTTAGCAATGGATTCGATATAGTCATTCCATTTGAGGTCCGCTGAAAGTGTGAAACCAAGGAGGTGTAGTGTTTTACTCTCTGGGAGGCAAGCCTGGTCCATGCTAATGGGAGGTAGGTGAGATTGTCGATGATGGTTAATTGAGAGTAGCTTCGTTTTAGAAGCATTAAAATTTACTAGCCATTTCTTTACCCAGTCCAATATGGATTGGAGGTCTTTTTCAATCTCGGCTGCGAGGTTAGCTTTGACGCCTACACCAGATTTTTGTAGGAGGCGAGAGTAAACTGTGGTGTCATCGGCGTACAAACCTATTTGGGCTCTTATGGAATCAGGGAGATCATTAATGTATATCAAGAAGAGTGTAGGACCTAAGAAGGAGCCTTGGGGGACACCTGCATTTGTATGGTAGTTCTGAGAGGCATGTCCGTTTAATACCACCTTCATTGTGCGGTTAGAGAGGAATGACTGGATTAGTTCAAACAAATGTCCAGTTATACCATAGCTCCGCAGTTTACATAGAAGGCCAGCATGCCAAACTCTGTCGAACGCCTTAGATATATCCAATGCAATGGTTCGGGCTTCGCCATTCCTGTCGAGTGCCTGGTATATGTACTTGGTGATGGTCGTTAGCATATCAGCAGTAGACCTGGTGAAGCGGAAACCATATTGCTTGTCCGAGAGGAGCCTGTGTGCTGTGAGATGCTGAACCACCACGGCGTTGATAATGGCTTCGAACACTTTGCCAAAGATCGGAAGAAGGCTGATAGGGCGGTAATTTGCAGGGTCAGAGGGTTCTCCAGTGTTTTTAAATATAGGAACTACAGAGGAAGATTTCCAACAGGCAGGAAAGCAGGAAGCAGATAGGCAGAGGTTGTAGAGCTTAGAAAGGACAGAGGAGAGTTCAGGGGCACATTTCTTTAAGACTATGGTTGGGATTCCGTCACCACCGCTCGCTTTGTGAGGGTCAAGTTTTAAGATTATCTTAGAGACAAGCAAAGGTGTAATGTGGATATCATTCAGTTGTGCCTCGGTTCTAGGTGAGAAGTCGGGTGTAAAATCTCCAGATGAGTCCAGACTCGAATTGTTCGAGAATCTGCGGGCAAAGCATTCAGCCTTATCTGCTGGGAAGGTTAGGACCTCAAATTTGTTGATTAGCGGGGTTATTGTGGACTTACTCTTGTTAAGTACTCTTTTACAGAGTCGCCAGTACTCTTTAGAGCCGAAATTAGAGCATGCTATGCGTTGCTTCATTCTGGCAGCAAACAACATCTTAGCTTCGTTAAGTATCCTTTTACACTGATTACGAGCTGAAGTGAAAAGGCGCCTGTTTTGGTCCGACGCGTAGTTACGATAGAGTCGGAAAAATTGATTCCGGTGGGCAATGGCAGCCGAGCAAGCGGGTGAGAACCATGGAGACGAATGAGATTTAAGCTGGAATTTCCTAGCAGGGATGAAGGCATCGATGCCAGCCTTAACCCAGGAGGAAACCTCGGATGCACATTCTTCGATGGGAAGACTAAAGACGTTGTTCCTAGGATTGTCACAGAGGACGTCTCGGAACGAATCCCAGTCTGCTCTTTGATAGCAGTAGGATATTCTACTTGTCTGGGTTTCATGTGCCTGGCGGGAGTGGAGTGAAATATTGACGGACACTACAGTGTGGTCAGAGTTTCCGAGTGGGCAGAGTTGTCTGGTAGTGCAAGAGTCTAGGATGGAAGAGAAGCATTAAAATTTAACGTATTTGAAAATTTACAAGGTAAAGTAAGTATAACGAATCCGCCTGGAATTGCAAATCAGCACACTTTTTTCTTCACCCTCTACATCTAAGCTTACAGTACCTGGTATTCCGAAGCGGTCGGCTATGTAAGTACTGACCAGGATCGACTCTGTTTAACTTCGTTGATCGGGCGAGCACCGATGTTGCAAAGTAATAGGGTCGTAAGCTCAGGATTTACTACCGGATGACAAAAGCTTAACAATACCCTGATAAAATACTGTTGATATAAACCAGGTGTGGCCAAACCGCGCATCATAAGCCACACCCGGCTATTTGACCTTAAATATGGGGAAATATGTTGGCTGGGACTTTTTTTCTATTCACAGTTAATGCAAAATTTAAATTTTAAAAAAAATTCAAGTATTATAATTATTTTTTTCTATGTATCAGGTTCCTTCAGTACTTAGTTGATCATGACACTTCATATCCCCCTTATATCTTCTAAGTCTTAACATCATTTCTTTTTCATTTCTCCCAAACGTTGCTCCGTCATCCATTTACTTAAGCCTATCAAGTATGTCACGCGATATTTTTCCCTGTTCCTTTCTCTCTAACCATCCTGTGAGTATCAGATTGTCGAAGCTTTCCTTCTCTATTGCGCGTCATAGAAACTTCTCTCTAACCATTCTGAGTATCAGATTGTCAAAGCCTTCCTTCCTTCCTTCCTTCCTTCCTTCCTTCCTTCCTTCTTGCGTTTCATATAAACCTCTCTTTAGCCACCCTGTGATTATCAGATTGTCGAAGCCTTTCTTCCTTCCTTCCTCATTGCGTATCATATACACTTCTAGAAGATTCTATAACACGCAATAAAGAAGGAAGGCTTCGACAATCAGATACTGACAGTATGGTTAAAGAAAAGTGTATATGATACGCAATGAGAAAGGAAGAAAGGCTTCGACAATCTGATACTCACAGTATGGTTAAAGAAAAGTGTATATGATACGCAATGAGAAAGGAAGAAAGGCTTCGACAATCTGATACTCACAGTATGGTTAAAGAGAAGTGTATATGATACGCAATGAGAAAGGAAGAAAGGCTTCGACAATCTGATACTCACAGTATGGTTAAAGAAAAGTGTATATGATACGCAATGAGAAAGGAAGAAAGGCTTCGACAATCTGATACTCACAGTATGGTTAAAGAGAAGTGTATATGATACGCAATGAGAAAGGAAGAAAGGCTTCGACAATCTGATACTCACAGTATGGTTAAAGAGAAGTGTATATGATACGCAATGAGAAAGGAAGAAAGGCTTCGACAATCTGATACTCACAGTATGGTTAAAGAGAAGTGTATATGATACGCAATGAGAAAGGAAGAAAGGCTTCGACAATCTGATACTCACAGTATGGTTAAAGAAAAGTGTATATGATACGCAATGAGGATGGAAGAAAGACTTCGACAATCTGATACTCACAGTATGGTTGGAGAGAAGTTTCTATGACACGCAATAAAGAAGGAAGGCTTCGACAATCTGATACTCACAGTATGGTTAAAGAAAAGTGTATATGATACGCAATGTGTAAGGAAGAAAGGCTTCGACAATCTGATACTCACAGGATGGTTGGAGAGAAGTTTCTATGACACGCAATAAAGAAGGAATATTTTATCAGGGTATTGTTAAGCTTTTGTCATCCGGTAGTAAATCCTGAGCTTACGACCATATTACTTTGCAACATCGGTGCTCGCCCGATCAACGAAGTTAAACAGAGTCGATCCTGGTCAGTACTTACATAGCCGACCGCTTCGGAATAAGCTTAGATGTAGCGGGTGAAGTAATGGATAACAACTTGAGTTAGAAATAAGTGTGCTGATTTGCAATTCCAGGCGGATTCGTTATACTTACTTTACCTTGTAAATTTTCAAATACGTTAAGTTTTAATTTGCCAGGTGGTCTACAGTAAGTGCATTATAAATTCAATGACGATATTAAAACGGCGTACATTCATCATTTCAAAAACGGCATGCAATATGTTGTTAACTGGAACAAGTTATGGCTTGTTAATGTTAACGAATCCAAAACCAAACTGCTCTCGTTTAATCGTCTGAAATTGTCCTTTTCATATTTCCTCCGCATGGCTGATGCTACCCTCCTGCACAGTGACTCATTGCATTTTCTCGGACAAACGTTTTCCGCTGACATGAAGTTTAACGATTATATTGAATCAATTGCTAAGTCTGCTGCTAGGAAATTTGATTCACCTTATCGCAATAATTTTTTTTCTCGTTGTTACATATTTATAAGCCTACTATTCGCCCTTGCTTTGAATATTTTTTACATATCTGATTTAGTGCTCCTGCTATGTATTTAGAGATTCTTGATCAAATGCAAAGAATAATTTGGTATGTTATAGGTCATTATCTAGCATCTCGGTTTCAGTTACATTCCCACTGTCGTAACGTGGCTTCCATGTGTAGTTTCTATAAATACTTTCATAGCAATTGTTCTGATGACCTTTTCTTTAGAGAGAAGTTTCTATGACGCGCAATAAAGAAGGAAAGCTAGACTTCATGAATTTAAACGCGTTACTAGATTGGCGAAAAGGTCTCATCATTTTACAGTTAAACTTGCTAGATATAACTATAATTTTTACGCTAATAACTTCTTCTGTTGTCCTTCTCGTCATTAGAACATGCTTCCGGCATTTTGCTTCCATGTCAACTTTGATATTCAAAAATTTAAATGCAATGCCAATCGTTATCTTTTATCTTTTAAATTGTTTTGTTTTTTTTTATTGACTTCACTAAATAAAAAAATACTTTTCTCATATTCTCTAACGCCCAGTAATCTCATGTGTTTTAGTTGTTTTATTGCGAATTAATTAAAATGATTATAAGTGAAATGAAAATTTTTAAAAATTAAAAATATATCTGGTCTGGTAAACCTCCTACTGAACCGAGTTCGAATTTCAGTTGAATTCCTTGCGCACAAATACGCTTGAGAAAGGTAGTCAGCCGTCTCTTCTCCTTCCAGTTATGGGTTAAATTGCAGGAGAGATTGGATTCTATAGCCTTGGTTTCGCAACCAGTCTATCGCAGAAGGTAATGACAACCGACTGAGAGAAAATCTTCTCGACAGTCAGTTATGTCTCAAAAGAGTGTATCACGTATAGCACTGAACTGACTTCGATATTTCTTGAGATTATCGACAAAATTCGCAGGGGCTGTAGTCTTATCGACCCCGGCCTGGTACTCCGACTTCAGTCACTCTTTCACCGCCGTAACCTGGTTTGCCTGTGTCTTTTCTATAAATATTTTCATGGCAGCCGTTCTAATGCGCTTTCCTCTTTGGTACGTCGACCGAATTCTTTGCGTCACATTTTCTGTTATTTCCTGCCGAAGGCGCTTTTTGGAATCGGTGGTGATGTGGATTTCATTGCTAACCATTATAAAGAAGCTGTTGCTTTTTGTTTTAGATTTCCTGCGAAAAAGCTGAGAACAGTATAACAACAATATAATTATTTGGGTCAGATTTGCTGTAATTAAATTTCAGCCGATTTATTCTACAACATTCTTCCATTAAATATAGCGAAGAGAAGGAATGTATCTTCTTTTTTTACTGAAACCAACGAAAGAATGAAAGAAAGGATGGCTTATATATCGATTCGTACAGTTAAAGGATGTGCGTTGTGGTGCTGTGGATGCAGACTCAGAACGCGAAATCGGGGAGCTGAGTTCGAATTCCAGCTGAATCCATTGCATTCACTTACACACAAATACCCTTGGGATATGTATTAATCCGTCTTTTTCTCTCCAGTTATGGGTTAAACAGCAGGACAGATTGGGTTCTATAGCCTTGGCTGACAACCAATCTACCGCAGAAATCAATGGCAACCTACTGCAGGATAATCTTCTGCCCAGTCAGTCATGTCTCGAAAGAGACATGATCGCCCAAGCATGTATCACGTATGGCACTTAACTGACTGACAGCTTAAAACGCAAAATATAACCTGATGTCAATGATCCAGGACCAAAATGTGCAGTAAAGTTTGAATATTTTCATGACGTTTCAAGGCTGGTCTTATTTATTCGAGACCTGCTGCCGGCTATTTGTATGTTGACATAACTTTCTACTTCAAGACATGCGGAACTAAAAATAAATAAAAATTAAAATCATGGTTCAAACTGGATTCGACAAATTCTGCTGAAAATATACACAATTTTGGAATTTCTCCAAAAATACACACGTATGCCCTTCACAGTCTTTCATGTATTATGTTCGTGTCGGCCGTGGGCTTAGATAGCCCCAACAACTTGTGTTTTTTCTTAATCTAAGTAACGCATGGCCTTTTATCATCCATGTTGGTCTATTTTGCCATATTCGTCTTCTTTTTTTTCTTTCTTTGAGGCTTACGGCCTATCACGTTGAATACACCGGTTCTCGCTCGATCACCGAGTTTAAGAAACGTTGAGCCTGGTCAGTACTTAAATGGGTGACCGCTTGGGAATACCAGGTGTTGTAAGCGTTTAGTGACGGGTGTGCATTGTGGTGCAGTGGATAACGGCTCGTAAAGAGAAATCGGGGAGCCGAGTTCGAATTCCAGTTGAATATTCTGCACTGGTACCCTTGGGAAAGGTATTAATCCGTCCCTTCCCTCCAGTTATGGGTTACAAAACAGGGTAGGACTTGGGGACCCTGCCCTTAATAACAAATCCCAATGAATCTTGATACTCGAAAAGAAAAAAAGTATTACTAGGCAAAAAACTTATATGAAGACAACAATAAATTGTTGAAAGAAAAAGGCATTAAATAAATAAATAAATAAAATTTAGTTGGCAATAAATGACCCGCCGAGGTTGATATGCCATAAAAACAAACCAAGCAACAATCTGTTTTGAGATGCTTCCCCTTATGGGACCTTGAAATCTCAACTCTGTCAGCCAAATGTTAAGTATAAGTTTCCTTTTCGTTTCCAATTTCGATAAAAACTTATGTTCGATCTGTGGTTTTCCCCAGCATCATCCTGTGGGCCCACATTTGGCAATTAGGTCTCCTCTTTGTACCACTGAAATTGCTAGATATAATAGTTACAAGCTGAATTCTAATATTTTCTTTTTTATGTTCATTTTTTATATTCTTCACGCGTGTGTTTACTCTCTTCCTTGTTCTTGCTTCCCGGCCATCAAAAATATTCAAATATTTAAATGCAATGGGTCTACCGCCATCTTGTTTTTACTGTTCTGTCTCTTCACTTACGTCTTCTCATTTTATTTAACATTCACCTGCTTTGTAGGGATATTATCATCTTGCTTGGAGGAGTAAAATGATTAAAAAAAATTAAAAGCAAATGTATATATAGAACGTATATATATATATATATATAGAAATGTATATATAGAACGTTGTTTGCATTCTAGATAAGTTTTGATCATAATAATAACTAATTAATAAAACCCTCGTTGGAAATCTGAAGCGAGCCATCATGATTATCCGTGTTGTCTGGACGAATATTCACGTCTTATTATTATTATGTTTTAACAAAGGCGTTGTTAAGGAAACCCACTGGAGACAGTGTCGAGTTTGGAAAACAAAGTTGAGAGAAATCAATTGAATCCTGAACAAAGACCCAGTAAACGTATGGAATCAACATTAATTACCAGGAAAGTTAATGTATCTGTTCATTTATTACCAATGCCGACAAAATTAACTATGGAATTAAAGTATTTACAGAATAAAACAAAAAAGCTCTCATTTAACAATCATAGAGGGACTATTCTGTCAACTTTAACTGACGGGAGAACAACACTCTTTGGCAATTTGGCCTAACGTTTTCAACTGGCTTAAACTGCATATAGCATAAATCAGTAGCAGCATCTACTGCAAGAAAATTTCACTGGGTAGTACAAGAAGATTTTTCCCATCAAAATCCATCTTGCACATTTTCAAATCTACTATTGGTCCGAGTATTGAATACTGCTACTGTGGTGATACCGACCGAGCATAGCGACGGACCGGATGTTTGCCCGCTCACGACAAAAAGCAAATGACTAAAAGTCGTCGGCGCGCATCCGGGTTCGCGCAGATGTTCCGGTTGAAAAATAAAAATTAATCAAATATTAAATTTCCATTACGCGAATTTTATTCATCAGCCAATGGGAAGCCCAGAATCAAATACAAGTGTGAAATCCCAAACGAGCTGCTGTGATCCAAAAAGAAGATATAAAAAGCAGATACAGACAGACCCCAGCCGACAGAACTTGAGGAGAAGAGTGTAATCAATATCCCTTGACCTAAGTCAAGTGACTACTACGCTTGCCTCTTTCCTTCTCCCCTGTCTCAAAACTACTTACTGACCTAAGGAGCGACTACATCAAAGGCATTCCTCACTTACATGCTCCCCACATTCCTAAGCCTTAATCTCTTTCAGCTTATTATTTGCCATGAATATTTTAGCCTCCGTTATACCTATATTCAAGTATTACTTTATTTGTAAAAACATTAATTGATATATGTATATATATAAATGATATTTTCTACTCAAATTGCCTTTCTTGATTTGTAATCATTTTATGACTTATAGTGTGCTTTCTACAGCGGCCAAATTCCGTTAACCTGCAACAGTATAAAACTACTCTTCACTAGAACGGACTCCCATTACAAACGGGATAAAGATAAGCAGCCCACTATACTACCATATCCGATCGAGTGCTCCTGTTCTTTATCTCGACGTTCTTGAAAAAATCCAGAGAAATATCTGCAATGAAATCGATCCTAATTTGGCATCTCCTCTTAAGTCACTTTCTCACCCAATTGACGAGGCTTCCCTCTTCATTTTCTACAAATATGTTAATGGCAACTGACAAATATTTCCCTTGTGCCTGACTGCATGTATTTAAGCGTGCCACTAAATTGGCACCTAGGTCCCACCTGTTTACCGTTCAGATAGCTATATGTAACCGCCATGCAACTCACTTCACTTTACTTGCTTCCCCCATAGCTACAATCTTCAAAAATTTAAAAGCAACTTCAATCGCCATCTTCTGTCTTTTTGAATCTCGTTCTTACTTTTTGTACGTGAGTACTAGTGGCATACCCGACTTTCTTGGGGGTGAAGCGATCAAGAAAAAATTGAATTATGAAAGTAATGTCTGTAGAATACAAAATCAATATTATTTACCCAGTAATCCAAGAGTAAGATCCAATAAAAATATTTCCATACTGGTACCAGGACAAATCCTGCCGAGTCAAATTACAGTCCCATTGGATTTTTGCGTAACTCTCCAAATATATATATATATATATATATGTGTGTGTGTGTGTGTGTGTGTGTGTGTGTGTGTGTGTGTGTGTAATATTTTAAATCCAATAGGATAATCAGGTTGGTAAATCCCCAAAACTCGATCTTAATTAATATTAATTTCATTAATATTAAAATTAATCAAGGTGGAGGGCTCAATGCAAATATTATATTCTAATTACAGAGCCAAATATAAAAATAAAACAAAATTTTGATGTTTAAATACATTGAATAGCCATTTCTAGGAGGACTTCCTCGTGTCTTCAGCATCACCGAAACGAAATATTTATTTAATCAAATTCAAATGACAAAAGATTTTATGCCTGTAGAAGTCAAAAAAAAAAAAAAAAAAGATTCCATCCACAGGAAAATGAAATGGGATGGGATTAATAATTTTTTAATTTAAAGAAGTAAACAGGGAAGCAGACGGATACCTATGTCTCATATTAGAAGACACCCTTCTTCCTTATCTGAGTTGAGAGTTAAAAAGTTGAAATTTAGCCATGTCAGGAGGAATAGAAGTGGTAAGGGGAACGAAAGAAAAAAGGAAAAAAGAAAAAGGAAAGGAAAGGAAGAAAGGAAAAAAGAAAAAAGGAAAAAGGGGGAAGGGGTGATTGACAGGGAATTAATTTAAGAAAAGAAAAAAAAATTTTCCCATAGAAGCAAAAGAAAACTGCTACCATCAGTGTTGAAAAAACACTGAAAAATTTACCAAAGCAATTTAGAATTTAAATAAATAATGACTGGGACAAATTTTATAGAAAAATAAATTTGATCTTGCCACCAAATGTGTTGGCCCTACTGGGAATTTAAAACTTCAGACAACATCACTCAGTAGAGTCAGTAGACCATGCAAATTCTTCCACCATGACAAGGAGTAACCATCAGATATATTTTAAATCTAAAAGGATAATCCGGCAGGTAAATCCCAAAACCCGATCCTAATTAATATTAATTTCATTAATATTAAAATTCATCAAGGTAGAGGGCTCAATGCAGATATTATATTCTAATTACAGAGCCAAATATAAAAATAAAACAAAATTTTGGTGTTTAAGTCCATTGAATAGCCATTTCTATGAGGACTTCCTCGCGTCTTCAACAACAGCGAAAAAATAAAATTTTCGTTTCGCTGTTGTGAAGGAGTCCTCGTAGAAATGGCTAGTCAACGGATTTAAACATCGAAATTTTTGTTTATATATATATATATATATATATATATATAGTATTGTAATAGTTGTTACAATGGTTTATAAATTCATAGTATCACTACACAAAAACTTTCGCGTTTCGAAGCTGACCATGTGTCTTTGCCGTTTCTTCTACAGGTGATCAAGTTGGTATGAAAATTATCTCGTTGAAAAGACCGTTTATTTGAGGTGGATTTGTTTTTTTTTTAGGTGAAAGTGAGGTTGGGTCGTAATTTAGATTCTGTTGACCTTATTAACGTCTTAGGGTTAGGTGTTTGGTGGGTGGCTAAATTCAGGATGGGTTTTCCTATTTATCTTGTCTGGGTGTAGCCTGGTGGCGCCGTGGGTGTTGTTAATTGGTTTAGGGGTTGGTATGTCTTGTTTTGTTTCTGGGCTGGTTGCTTCTTCGTATAATTTTGGTTATTTTGTATTGCGGTATGTTTTTTTTGTTTTTTACACACAATGTCGATATTTTCTTTTATTTTTCTACTATTTGACGGTAGCTGGACTTATTGCTGGTGTGGTATAGGGTTTTTTCTTTTGTTTCTACGTTTTTTTTTTGTTCTGTTTATTAATAGGGTTGGTTATGTGTTTTTTTTTTCATTTTTGAGGGGGGTTTCGGGGGTGGAGTTTTATTTGTTTATTTACATTTTAGCGAGAAATATTTGCGATGTTTGCATAGTACTGCTAATTCGTCTCTACGGTTTAATAGTTCGCTACTGTTGGGGTACTGTAGAATGTGTAGCTTTTCACTTAGACATAGAGGGCAGATGTCGTCAAGTAAGTTGCAAGTTCTAGTTTTTTCTAGGATTTTCCATTTTACTTTGGGTTTCTGTTTTGATTCCTTTAGTTTCCAAAAGTATGTAGAAAGGGATATAACGCTCTACGTTTGTATCAAGCACTCTTTTTAAAAGTAAATGCATGAACAACAGGTTAAAAACCTACGAGTTCTACAACTCAGTTACAACTATATATATATATATATATATATATATATATATATATATTCACGCTCCCCACTTCACCTGCAGGTATTAGATCTAATTTATAAATTTATAAATTAGATCTAAGAGACCGTCTCTCTGCAAACAGAGAGATTGTCTACGTTGACTGTGCATTACTGCTCTCTACTGCTTGCCCTTCCCCTATTTTCACCCCTCTTTCCATAATCTTTCATCTCATTTTTTTAAACTGTATTCTGTGCTCTTATACATTTTTGTACAACCGAAAACTTATTTAAATATATATATACAGGCAGTATAGCCTGGCTTTGCTCTCGTGTAATGAATGCTTTAAAACTAATCCATGGTCCTGGAGCTCAGACTCTTTGGAAGTTGGCACGAAAAACGTAGGTTGTTGAAAGGGTGATCTCGAAGCCGTAGAACTTACTAAAATGAATGGGTGTAAGTCAAATTTTGATGTCAGGTATCGATGTCAAATAAGTTTTCCGTCGCAAACTGAACTTTGAGGGCTAAATAAGTCCTCTGAGTAAATGGTATCATGGCTGAGACTAAGAACTACAATTATACCTACTTTGAGCAAAACCAGAAGCAAAAACCAAAATAAAATGGCTGAAAACTTGATTTTGATCAGAGACGAGAGGATATCGGGGTATCGATTTCCAATATCGGTGTCAAATAAGTCATCCAAGGATAAACTAACCTAAGTAAGTCCATGAAAACTTATCGTACCCATCGGGAGTAAAATTGGAGAAAATGAGCCATATTGATTGCTGAATATCGGTTTTTGATCAGATTCGATAGAAAATCGGGGGTATCGATTTCCGATATCGGTGAAAATTAGTAGTCTGAGAAAATCTAATAATGTTTGAGATTAAAATCTATAATTTTACTAAGTTAAAGCAAATTCTGCAGCAAGAACCACGATAAAAGGGCTGAATTCCTGATCTTGATCAGACCTGATCGGATATCGGTGGTATTGAATTCCGATATCGGTGAGAAATCGGAAAACATAAGTAGCCCATGACCTGACCGGAAGCCTAAAGAATATTTGTGTGAAGATTGGTGAGAATCGGATAAAATTTTGTATTTATATAAAAGACAGAGAGACAGACAGACAGACAGACAGACAGGCACACACACACACACACACACAAACATCTTGCCTTATATATATAATACTAGACCAGATATGGCAGCAATATTCAATTTATGAACTAATTATGAATCAATAAACGTTCAAAATAATTTCTGGTATAAAAAAATGTCTGACCCAACTCAGCGAAATAACATTCTTGGCAACATACTTTTTGAAAAGAACCTCTAATCTGTGGTGGCTTACGGCCTATCACGATGAATACACCGGTTCTCGCTCGATCACCGAAGTTAAGCAACATTGAGCCTGGTCAGTACTTAAATGGGTGACCGCTTGGGAATACCAGGTGCTGTAAGCGTATAGTGAGTGATGTGCGTGTGGTGCAGTGGATAACGGCTCGGAAAGAGAAATCGGGGAGCCGAGTTCGAATTCCAGTTGAATACGCTGCATTCAATTAAGCACTGGTACCTTAGGAAAGGCATTAGTTCGTCCCTTCCCTCCAGTTACTGGTTAAATAACAAGGGTAGGACTTGGAAACCCTGCCCTTAAAAAAACAAATCCCAATGAATCTTGATACTCGAAAAGAAAAATGTATTACTAGACACACAAACTGATATAACAATAAATTGTTGAAAGAAAAAGATATTACCAGCAATAAATAAATAAAGTTTACTTGGCAATAAATGACCTGCCAAGGTTGATTTGCCATAAAAACAAAACAACTAACCAACTAATCTGTGGTAGACGGGGATAAGAAAGAGTTTGTAAATCTTAATACTTCTAAAACGAGGCTACTTTCTTTTAACCACCATAGAGAAACATTCTTACCTTCCATTAGTATAGATAACGATCGTCTCCCAGATAGTAATACACTGTGCCTCCGCGGCCTCACTCTTTCAGCCGAACTCAAATGGAATAACTAGTTTAACACAAGAAATTTGAATTAAAAAAGTTTCACTCTTCAATTTTTGCTTTTCCCAAAAATCAACATCGAGTTAAGCTGCTTGGTAAATTTGAATTCAAAGAACAGACCATAGCGGGGAGGGGTAACAAGTGGCTGCTGATACCTTGGCCAGGATAGCTTCGCATAACAGAATAAATAAATAAATAAAAATCGCAAACTTTTTTTTTCCAAATGAAGCATGAACGCCAAAAAGTGAGGAAAAAAACCCGAAAAAATACAGATTTAAGAATCAATTCGTAACATACCTCACAGTTTAACACAGGAAATTTGAATTAAGAAGGTTTCACTCTTCAATGCTTGCTTTTCCCAAAAAATCAACATCGAGTTAAGCTGCTTGGTAAATTTGAATTCAAAGAACAGACCATAGCGGGGAGGGGTAACAAGTGGCTGCTGATACCTTGGCCAGGATAACTTCGCATAACAGAATAAATAAATAAATAAATAAAAATCCCAAACTTTTTTTTCCAAATGAAGCATGAACGCCAAAAAGTGAGGAAAAAAAACAAACGAAAAAATACAGATTTAAGAATCAATTCGTAACATACCTCACAGTTTAACACAGGAAATTTGAATTAAGAAAGTTTCCCCGTATAACCTTCCCTTTCTCTCCACCTATGTATCTGTCATCGCACCTGATTTCTCAGCTTTCTATTGTTCCTTTCTAACTAGTTTGTACTCCTCACTCTTTTCTAATTAATCTTTTTACATTTATGTAGCCCCCTGCACATCAGTGGCGTTTCCACCTTGCTCGGGGTGAAATGCTTAAAAAAAAACTAAGTCAATTCAATAGCTACATCTACTGCTAGAAAGTTTGGGTCATTGTATCAAGCCATTAATGTTTTTCCTCGTAAAATCCATCTAGCATTTTTATAAATCCACCATTCGTCCGTACATTGAATATTGTTGCTATATCAGGTCGGGTGCTCCTGCTGTTCATCTCGGGGTTCTTGACAAAATCCTAAGGAGTATCTGCAATGTAATCGATCCCGATCTAGCAGGTCGACTTCAGTCTCATTGGCACCGACAGGATGTGGTATCCCTCTGTTTGCTATAAATATTCTCACGGCTTCTGTTCAGACGATATTACGTCCCTGATGCCATCTCTAAACGAAATTACTCGGGCTTCTACATGGGCAACTAAAGACCCACCCTTTTATAGACAGAACAATCAAATGTGACCGCTACTTCTACTATAGAAGTTTATTTTCTCGTACTTCCCGACTGTGGAACTCTCTTCCGTATACTTGCTTCCCTGATAGCTAAAATCTACAAGAGTACTAGTGCAACGTTAATTGGCATCTTTTATCTCCTTGATTCACATTTTTCATCCTGCATATATATATATATATATATATATGTGTGTGTGTGTGTGTGTGTGTGTGTGTGTGTGTGTGTGTGTGTGTGTGTGTCACTTTTGTATATATATATATATATCGTTCATTCAGTAATGAATGAGAACACTTTCACTACTGGCGTATGAATACCTGATATATCACACGCTAAACGTCTGCCTCCTTCTACTGAGAGCCCATATCTCAGAGGTAGAATCGCCAACTAACGTCGATTCGGTCGGGTTTAATCCCGGGTAAAAAGCAAACGGATGTCTAACCCTGCTGATGGGCTGTGATACATCGAAACAGATCTGTCTGCGGATGACTATATATATAACTTAGTAAAATGAACAAGGAAATTAAAGAACAATATCTTTGGTCTCATGATTTTCATTGACATGAAGTGGAATATATATATATATATATATATATATATATAAGCATTCCACTTCATGTCACTGAAAATCATGAGACCAAAGATATTGTTCTTTAATTTCCGGGTTCATTTTCTAAGCTCCGTGTTGAATCTTACTCAGCCCGATTTTAAATAAATTGCGATGTTAGGATAGAATATTTTTGAAAAGTAAGGGACCAAGGAATGTCCAACCTAGATATAAAGTAGTACTCTGAAGTGGATAGCCATGGTAAAATGCAAAAAAAAAAAACGATAACAACAATAACAGAACTGTTCAATAAACAGAATTGACGAAGTTTGCAATAACAATAGAAAGAAAAGACAGAAACAGGACAAAAAGGAATCTAAAGTAAGCAAACATTATATGCAAAAAAGATCAACAGTAATATGGCAAAAAATTGAGATTTAACATTGATACTCAAAAAAGCAAATTCAGACAAGCGAACTTATCGTTCTGACTTCAAGACAGTACAGATCGGGACTGAGTCATATGAAACGGCAAACCGACCTATTTTCTCTAGCAAGAAAAATCTTAGCATACGTTTGTGTGCTTCTGATTATAAAAGAGGAGGGCCAAGTGTTTTGCTGTCATACTAAGACAGACTGAAATCAATAGTGGTTAATTCACAACCGTATATATTAAATAGTGCTTAATCTGCCTTGCTTTAGTTGAGTACAATGGTGAATCTACGCATCTGATTTATTCAGCCTTTACAGCAAGGATATGGGCTCTCAGTAGAAGGAGGCAGACTTTTAGCGTGTGATATATCAGGTATTCATACGCCAGTAGTGAAAGTGTTCTAATTCATTACTGGATGAACGATATATATATATATACAAAAGTGAATTTGAAAAGTAAGTCATAATTAATAAAAAGATACCACATTTTAAATTCATCATAAAGATCCCGAATATTGTATTCTCATTTCTTCTTTTTTTTTTTTTTTTTTCTCGCCCGTAACAAAGACCATGTGCGTTGTGGTGCAGTGTACATCAGCTCGGAACGAGATATAGGGGTGCCGATTTCGAATTCCAGTTGAATTCATTGTATTCACTTACGCACAAATACCCTTGGCAAAGGTATTAATCCGTCTACTCCCTCCCGTTATGGGTTAAATAACAGGACAGATTGCTTTCTATAGCCTTGGCTGGCAACCAGTCTATCGCCGAAAACAATGGCAATCTACTGCGGGATAATCTTCTGCCCAGTCAGTCATGACTCTTTCGAGACATGATCGCCCAAAGCGTGTATCACGTATGGTATTTGACTGAACAAGGACCAACAGCAACTTAAGAAAGAGGGATGTAGAAATGGTTCTAAAGGCGTCATTTTAAGATGTTAAAGTTCATATTAGGTTGTCACATATGAAATAACGCATTTTTAGGTTTAGTAGTTGATTAGCATCATAACCCGGCGTTGCCCGTGCAGCTCAGAACATTTTAGTAGGAGAAGATGCCGCTTTTTATTTTACATATTTTATTTTTGTTTGAAAGAACACTTTTTTAAAAAATATTTCTTTTATTTCAAAATTACGGGGAAAATATTCACATTTTTTTTTTGTTGACCAAATGAATTTTTAAAACGACGGAAAAAATTAAATATAAAGGCTCATTTTTCTTCTTTTTTTTTTAATTAAAAAATACTTTAATCGCGTTTGACACGTGTGATTTGATTTCTGTGACGTAATTCAGCAACCATCTTCGATCTTAGATGTTTGACGGAGCAAATGTAAACAATCGCGTCCATTGGCCAAAAAGTGCGAAAGGGAAAATTGCTGAACTTAAACTCAAAATGTATGTGTCGACCTGGCTTCCCTGTAGATATGTGTCCCTAGAAAGTTTGAAGGGCGTAGCTTAAAAAATGTAGGCGTGCATAGGGGACAGTCAAACACAGACCCACAGATTGCCTTATATATAGATAGATTCTATCGTCTCACGATGTAACTTCCTTAGTATTAAAAAAATAGAATTATTCCTGGCTTTTTTCTTTCCAGATAATATTTCTTTCAATATATTGTTATCCAACGGAGAATCTTTAATGTGATAGATCCCGATTTGGCAGTTCAGATACAGTCACTTTCTCACTGCCTTAATATGGATTACCTGTGTCTCTTCTACAAATACTTTCACAGTTTCTGCTCTGATGAACATAGCTTACTGGTGCCTCCTATGTATGAATTTACTAGAGCCACAAGATTAGCTACTAGGTCCCACCCTTTTACTGTGAAACCAGTAAAATATAAACGCAACTTCAACTCCACCAGCTTCTTTTCTCGCACTTTCCGACTGTGAAATTCCCTTCCGTTTACTTGCTTCCCCAACAGCTACAATCTCCAATAATTTAAATATAAAGTCAATAGTCATCTCCTATCTCACTGACTTGCATCCTCTCTCTCATGCTCCTTTCTCTGTACACTCTCATCAGTATTGTCATCCTTCTGTAAGAGAGTACAAAAGTCGTTAGACGCAACCGAATCAGTAAAACAAGACCTAAATCTTCCACTGCTCACTTAAAAGCTAATGGTGACTGTGTGGTGGTCTTTCAAAGGGGTTATTTATTATTCATTCTTGCCTAAAAAACGTCGTACTGTGGAGAAATTGAAAAATTAAAAAAGAAACATCCTAGACTTGTGAATATCACGTCCGCACTCTTCCTAATCAACTGTTCAAAAACTGCATAGCCTGAAATATGCATTTTGCCTCATTCTCTGTATTTACCAGATATATCTTTTACTGATTATCATTTTTTCAGCATTTTGGGCTTTTTATCTAAACTTATTTATAAATGGAACTTTGTCTGTGTATGTATCTGTGTGTGTGTGTGTGTGTGTCCGTTACCAGTAGACTCCGAAACGGCTGAACCGATTTTCTTTAAAATTTACACAGTTGTACTATAAGCGTCTGCGAGTGTTCTTAGCTAGGTTTGTGTCGAGGTACCCCCAATAAATATCGAAAATCGATAATCGAAAAAATCGGATTATAGAAGGAGTGGTCCGATTTTAATCAAATTTGATAAACATCGACAAAGACGTAAGAAAGGATATTCAGAAGTTTCAAGATTGGAGTTCTTATAATAGTGCAGAAAATCGATAATATATATATATATATATATATATATATATATATAAGGCAAGATGTCTGTGAGTGTGTGTGTCTGTTTATCTGCCTGTATGTCTGTATTTTTTCAGCCCTTTTATTTTAGTTTTTGCTTCGGGTTTGGCTCTAAGTAGGTATAATTGTAGTTCTTAGTCTCAGTCATGATAGCATTTACTCAGAGGACTTATTTAGCCTTCAAAATTCAGTTCACGACGAAAAAAGCTTATTTGATATCAATACCAGGAAGTCAAAATTTGATTTACATCCATTCATTTTTCTTTCAGTCTACGGTTTCGCTTTAAACAACTATTGCTTTTTTAGTCTTTCGTGCGAACGTCCAAAGAGTCTGAGCTCCAGAACCATGGATTAGATTTAAAGCTTTCATTACACCCGAGCAACGCCGGGCTATACTGCTAGTATATATATATATATATATATATATATATATATATATACTAGGTGCGATTGGTAAATTGTCGCAGTTATTTTATTATTTCAAATATTTTTTAGGCTGAGTCTGAGCTCCAGGATCATGGATTAGTATTTCAGCTTTAATTACACCCGAGCAACGCTGGGCTATACTGATAGTAGGCAGTAAAACATTTTCCAATAAGGAAGAATTTATCGAAGCATCTGAACGTTCACATCAAAGTATAATTTTTTTATTTAAAGATGAGATCAAGAATTTAGAGGTACATTGGAGAACAATCATTCATCAACATGGTGCCTAGTTCAACTAAAAAAATTAGTTATTGAACATTTAGACGCGTTTTATTCATTTTCTATAAGGTGCGTAATGTCATGTGCGACAACGTTAGAATGTACATTCACCATCATTTCAAAATTGCCTAAAATCAGTTTGTTAACTGGACAAGTAATGTCTTGTTATTTTGAAAACCCCAAAACGAAAACTGCTCTTTTATAATCGTCTCAGATGACCCGTGAGCATGGCTGATGCTAAACTTATTACGATTTCTCGGACTAAGAAAAAATTGTTTCAGAGATTTGGTGGGTATCATAGATTCGCGTGAACGCAAAACCCTGGCACCGGCACTGTGTTGACTCACCTGTTTATTGCTGAGGTCTACATTCATTTGACAGTCAAACGGTTGTATTTGTGTCAGGAGTCTCTTGATTCAGCTAATCATCTGCGGCTTTCAAACAGAACTCTTTTATTTGCCGTATATACCCGAATTAGTGCGACTTTTGAAGACCTAATTTCAAGCTATTTTTATGGGGATCACATCATAAAAAATATGAAATCATCGTATGTACTGCGAGATTTTATATCTCGTGTATAATCCTGCCCCTTTAAAATTAGCTTAAAATTAGGCCTTCATACATCGCATGATACGTGAATATATACGGTAATCTACGCGGGTACATAACCCTTATTCCGTTACCTTGAGTTTGATCTTTTTTCCACTGAGTCTAACCTCCGCTAGATCGACTCAATTGCGCCGTCTCGGATTAATGCTTACTGCTGACATAAAGAAGAAAGATTATATCAGATGAATTCATATGTTTGCTGCAAGAAAATTTGGTTAATTCTGTCATACTTTACAATGTTTTTCAACAAAAATCAATCTTACACATGTATAAGTGTAAACATGTTACGGAAATTAACGAAATTTGGTTATAAGCAACCGACAATTTGTAATGAATTATTTTGGACATTATTTTTACCGATACGCGTATTTAAGTAGATATTCTGTTTTTAATTAAACAGTATTTTATATTTATATCTACCGGCCTGATTATTTCACGATAAATTTTTTTGACGAAAATGTGTGCTATCCTGCGACTCCTATTTACATAGGGAAAGCTACCATTTGATCTGGTACTGTCTTAACCACTCGACCATGAATAGCCTCTTGATCAGACGAGGTTTTTATCATGCTTTATAAGTCTATCATTGGCTCATTGATTGAATATTGCTATCATATGTGACCTGCTGCTTCTGCTATATATTCATAGATTCTTGATAAAAAAAAACTGATGATGAAGCATTGAATTAATATCCTCGTTCCTGAACATCCCTATTTGCTGAACAGACTAGCTAATCCCTGTTGCAGATGCCTTCTCATCCATTATTCTGTTTCTTCAATAACAGACAATGATCAAGTTCATGGTTCGCTAAATTTAATTTACTGGGAGGCTTTCGCGAAGGAGATCGATCAAGTTCGGACGAGCGACGACATGCCGGCGCGTTCGAACCCGTAACGACGTGCAGACCTGGTCAGATGAGCGCCGGTGTGTTCCGACGCATAACAACGCGCCGGCGTGGTCGGAACTGCGCCGGCGTGGTTGGACCTGCGCCGTCGTGGTCGGATCTGCGCCGGCCACCTCTGTGTCACGGACAAAGTTCAGCCAAGCTATAGTTTAAGCAACATCTATACTAAACAGACAACGGTCCCTTTTTTTAAAAAAAACCGGCCAGGCAAATAACATAGCCTGGTTATATTTGAATAGGGTCACTTGGTTTGAAATTTCAGGCACGACTACTTCTGAAATCGAGCGAGTGCGCCATCGACTACATCATCTACCCAGTTTCCCTCAAGTTTTTGGCCAACGGGTAGTATGGTTTCGAGACATGCTGCGATCTTCTTCTTCAGTAGATGTTATGAAGACGTCGACTCATTGATAAATCTATAAATTTTATTTTTTTTTATTCTGTTGGTCGAGACGGTAACGTTATGACCACTTGAAAATTTTGTTAGTTTTGTTATATTCATATGAAAAAAAAGAGGTTAAAAATTATAGACTAGTAATTCTATACCTCACAAGCTATCTTCTGTTTTTTTTTTCTATCTATTTTCAGGATGATCAGGTGACAAAGGAAGAATGGTTGAAGATGTGGGCCGAATGTGTTAAGAGCGTTGAAAAGGGAGAGAGTCTGCCCGAATGGCTGACAAAATATATGAACTTCATGTTTGATGTCAACGATACATCAGGTAAGCGATCGGCTCTCCTATGACCATCATCAACAGAATTATGCAATCCAAGGTCTGCATTTCAGGGAATATGATCATCAAAATATTTACATCATTCTCTCATTCGTCACTTTCTTCTTATGCATGTCTGTTTTTACTGTTTGTTTCATTTGTTGGATACTTTTTCCGATCATTCATGCCGACTTATTTTCTGTAATTTTGCTTTTCCGTGAATTAAAATGCATGTGCGTTGTGGTGCAGAAGATATCGACTCGGAACGAGAAATCGGAGAGCCGAGTTCGAATCCCAGTTGATAATGTTCCATTCACTTATGAGCAAATACCCTTGGAAAAGGTAATAATCCGTCTCTTCTCCCACTAGTAATGGGTTAAATAGAAAGACGGATTGGTTTTATAGCCATGTTTGGCAACAAGTCTACCGCAGAAAATAATGGTATCGTTTGCCTAGTCAGTCATGTCTTTTTTTCGAGACATGATCGCCCAAGCGTGTATTACGTATGGCACTTAACTGACTATCTTCTCTTGATTCTGCTTTATCTTTTTCTGTAATACTTATTCCATTTAAATTCTTTTTTTAAATTTTATTTTGTTTTGTTTTAACGTTTTCCTAATTATTTTTTACTTTCTTTCTGTTTCCCATTAGGATTTTTTTTGTCTCTTTGTTAGGTACCCACCAAATATTTTTCTTTTTTTAATTTTTATCTCTTTTTGTTTCATCTTTCTTTCTTTCTTTCTTTCTTTTTTCACAAAATTTATGCACGTTTTTTAATTAATTTTCAGTTTTTCTTTGTTTGTTTGTCTCTTTCTTTCTATTGGCACTTAGGCATTTTGATACATTTTCTTTTCCCCCGAAATTTTTTCTCCAATTTTCTTTTTCTTTTCTTGTTTTCTTTCTTTCTTTTTTCACGAAAACAATAATATTTCTTTCTTTCTTTTCTTTCTTTCTTTCTTTTTTTCTTTTTTACTTTCTTTTCACAAATATGTTATTTTTTCGTTCTTTCTTTGGACTACATAAGAATTTTTGTCTATTTTTCAACCCGACAAAACTTATTTTCTGTATTTTGTAATTTTTCATTCTTTCTTTTTTCTTTCTTTCTTTCCTTCTTTCTTTCTTTCTTTCTTTCTTTCTTTTCTGTTGGCATTCTAGTCTTTTAAATATTCCTTTTTTGTTCCTATAATCATTATTTCATCTTTTATTTTCATTTATTTTATTTTAATACTTTATTTTGCTTTTACACTCGAACCAAAAAACATTAACTAAAACCTTGACCCATGTTCTTAAATAGATTTTTATATGAATGTGATACATGAGACCCAACTCAATCAGAAATATCACAGCTGTCAGTCTTATACAACCGATTTGTCAGATCAATCGTTAAATTGGTTTCGAGTAATTAAACCTGTTGGTCTACCTTTGTGTTCTATACTAAAGTGATTTGCTTTCTATTATTTTTTTTTTTTTGTTTGTTTTTCGTACTTTGGAATATCATCGATTTTCACCTGTTTTTCCCCTCTTTTATAAACTTTTAATTTTGATGCTCACTATGAGTTTTATTTGCACCTCTTTCTTTCCGCTACATCATTTCTTTCTTTCTTTCTTTCTTTCTTTCTTTCTTTCTTTCATTTATTAATTTTATTCTACTTCTGTGATTTTCCTTTCTTTCTTTTTCTACTTGCCTGCTTTCTTTTATCTTTCTTTCTTTTTTCCTACTTTTATTAATTTTATTCTGCTCCTATGATTTTCGTTCTTTCTTTGTTTTTCATTCTTTCTTTCTACTTGCCTTCTTTTTTCCTTCTTTCTTTTTCTTTTTATTTAATCTGCTTCGCTGATTTCCATCCCTCTTTATTTACAACACTGCATTCATTCTTTCTTTCTTTCTTTCTTTCTTTCTTTCTGTCTTTTTTTTTTCTGCTTGTCTGCTTTCTTGTTTATTTGCTTTTTCTTTTTTCCTTGTCTTGTTAATTTTATTCTGCTCTTATGATTTTCTTTCTTTCTTTGTTCTTTCTTTCATTCTTTCTACTTGCCTTCTTTTTTCTTTCTTTCTTCTATTTAATCTGATTCGCTGAGTTTCACCCCTTTTTATTTAATGCCCTGCATTCTTTCTTTCTTTCTTTCTTTCTTTCTTTCTTTCGTTCTTTCTTTCTACTTGCCTGCTTTGTATTTTCTTTTTCTTTCTTTTATTATTTTTATTCCGCTTCTATGATTTTCTTTCTTTCTTGCTTTCTTGTTTGTTTCTTTTTTCTTTTCATTTATTTATTTTATTCTGCTCTTATGATTTTCTTTCTTTCATTCTTTCTTTGTTCTTTTTTTCTTTCTTTCTTTCTTTCTTTCTTTCTTTCTTTCTACTTGCCTTCTATTTTCTTTCTTTTTTCTTCCTTTTTTCTTCCTTTCTTTCTTTCTTTCTTTTATTTAATCTGCTTCGCTGATTTTCATCTATTTTATTTACTGCCCTGCATTCTTTTTCTTTCTTTCTTTCTTTCTTTCTTTCTTTCTTTCTTTCTACAATTCAAAAATATTTCCTGGCATTAAATTACCAGCAAAAGGTTGATAAGCAATAAAAAATGAAACTTAGTTCTTTCTTTCTTTATTTACTTGGGTTTTTTGTCATTTTTTCTTTTCATCTGCATTCTTTCTTTTCTCCGTTTATATTTTTCAATTCATCTTTGTCGTCTATATTTTTCTATTCTTTCATTTTTTTTTTTTGGCATTTGAACAAAAATTACTAACTTAACTATCGACCCATGTTCTTAAGTATCCTCGTCAGATGTAGACTTTCATATGCATTTCAAACGCCTTCAAAAATATTTCAACTGTCAGTCATATAAAACCCTTTTCTCAGATAAATGATTGATAATGGTGTTGTATAGTCTTTTCAACAAATAGTAAACTTGGAACCAAAATGGCTATCGTCTTCACTGATAAACACGGACATGGATATATAAAAATATTCTTCTTCAGTGACATGATGTGGAGTAGAGTGTGGTCGGTTAGATAGAACACACGAATACGAGAAAGTTGATCGACTAGGTTCGTCTTGTCTTTCCTCCTTTTTTCCCTCGGTTCAGAAACGTCGTTCTTATACATCCTTGTTTTGCTTGATTCAGTCAGTTAAAGTGCCATACGTGATACACGCTTGGGCGATCATGTCTCGAAAGAGACATGGCTGACTGGGCAGGAGATTATCCCGCAGTAGGTTGCCATTGCTTTCTGCGGTAGACTGGTTGCCAACCAAGGCTATAGAACACAATCTGTCCTGCTATTTAACCCATAACTGGAAGGAAGAGACGGATTAATACCTTTCCCAAGGGTATTTGCGCGTAAGTGAATACAATGGATTCAAATGGAATTCGAACTTGGCTCCCCGGTTTCACGTTCCGAGCCGATATCCACTGTACCACAACGCACATCCTCGCTTGATTACGTAATCTTTTTTTCTAGGCACATTTTTTATATATATTATTATTGTTTTGGCCAACGTATTTAATGGTTTATATTCTCTGATATTGACTACGCTGTTTATCAAAACACCTTACATTTATTTAATGAAAAGCTGGTTATGTTTTCTTCATTTTCTAAAAATAATTTTTATTTAAATGTAAATATAATTTAATTTTTATATTTTCAATTTTTATTTTTATTTTTACACTTTTCAACTGTAAATATAAATATAATTCTGAGAAAAACTATACACCGAAGTAAGAGAATATATATATATATATAACAATGACATCGATTGAACGAAACGTGAAGGGGTTAACGAGGCCCATTTTTGTCCGTACATTGTGTAAAATGAACTGCTCCAAATATCAGAAACCTCATCCCTTGAAGACTGTCAACAGCAGCAACTATTAAAATGGTTAGCACATCTAACTCGAAGAATAAATAATGATATAAGCAAAAGATTGGCATTCAGTGCCATACGTGATACACGCTTGGGCGATCATGTCTCGAAAGAGACATGACTGACTGGGCAGAAGATTATCCCGCAGTAGGTTGCCATTGCTTTACTGCGGTAGATTGGTTGCCGACCAAGGCTATAGAACCGAATCTGTCCTGTTATTTAACCCATAACTGGAAGGAAAAGACGGATTAATACCTTTCCCAAGGGTATTTTCGCGTAAGTGAATGCAAGGAATTCAACTGGAATTCGAACTCGGCGCTCCGATTTCTCGTTCCGAGCCGATATCCACTGCGCCACAACGCACATCCTCCGATTTCTCGTTCCGAGCCGATATCCACTGTGCCACAACGCACATCCCATTCAGCATTACTTCAAACAAAAAGTTAGGAAGAAAACGCTGTTGATACGGGAAAGAGTGATAGCAGATACTGGACGTGATCAACCTATTTTCTTAATAAAAATTGTTTTAGCCGGAGATTTTATAAATTTTATCTGGAAACAGTACTAGTTGTTTAGTCGAGAAATTCTGAATGTTTTCTTCTAGGGAACCGAATATTGGCATTACTATTATAATTTGATAGACTTTTCAATCTTTTTTGTTTTCATTAATTTGATTCTTTTTAATTTTGTTTCTTTCTTTTTCACTTCAAATTTTTACATCATTTCTTTTTTATTATTAGTTTTCTTTCTTTTTTATTTTAACGCTTTGTTTCTATTTATTTGGTAAATTCCATTGTATCTTTCTTTGTTTTTATTTCTTTCATTCTTTCCTTTTCTTTCATTCTTTTTCTTTATTCGTCTTTCTTTCTTTCTTTTCTTTTCTTTTTTTAAATTTACTTGCAATTCTTTTTACTCTTTTTCTTTCTTTCTTTCTTTCTTTCTTTCTTTCTCTTCACGTTTCCTTTTTCTTTTCTTCATTCTATTTTTTCGATTTCTTTCCTTCTTTTTCCCCCAAAGATCCATTTTTTCTTTTATCTTAATATTTTCTGCACTTCGATCATTTCGCTATGTAAATTTTTTGTCTGTTTCATTCTTTCCTTCTTTCTTTCTTTCATTCTTTCTTTCTTCTCTATTCTCTTTCTTTCCTTTTCTTTTCTTCTTTTTCCATTTTTCTTGCTATTCTTCTTTCTCTTTCTTTCTTTCTATTCGCGTTTCCCTTTTTTCTTTTCATTATATTCTTTCTTTCTTTTTTTCTTTCTTTCTTTCTTTCTTTCTTTCGCCACCAAAGGTCCCTTCTTTCTTTTATTTGACCAGTTTATATTAACATATTTTCTTCACCTCGATCTTTTTGCCCTATGAAATTTATGTCTGTCTTATTCTTTCTTTCTTTCTTTCTTTCTTTCTTTCTTTTCATTTTTCCTTTTCTTTTCTTCTTTATCCATTTCCTTGCTATTATTTTCTCTCTTTCATTTCTCTCTTGCTTTTTTCTTTCTTTCTTTCTTCATATCTTTTTTTCGTCTTTCCCTTTTCTTCCTTTCATTTTATTTTTTTCCATTTCTTTCTTTCTTTCGACCCCAAATATCTCTTATTTTATTTGACCGGTTTGTATTATAATATTTATTTTAAGTTCCTTCTTGGTACTTAAGCCATTTTTACACGTAAGTGAATGCAGCGAATTCAACCGGATTTCGAACACGGCTCTCCGATTTTTCGTTCTGCCGCACATTCTTAATAATGATGCTGAAATCCTTGAAAAACAAAAGACTTTTTTTAATCGTTTCACCCCAAGTAAGACCGTACTGCCACTGATGTACAGGAGGCTACATAAGAGAGTAAAAGTTTAGGCAGGGGGATAGTGAAGAGAAAGACGAACCAGTTACAGGCAGTGTCAGAGAAAGGGCAAGAGAAGGATGGGTCAACAGGTGTAAAGACAGTTGCAAGAGTAGATTGAGAAAAAAGAACAAGATATACGGGGTGATGTAGAAATGTTAAGGGAAGGACTGGAGTCAAGTGGATAAGAGATTGGAATTGACATTGTACTTAAATTCCGGGAGGTTGTAGCCATCAGGAAAGCAATTATACGGAAGGGAGTTCAACAGGCAGAAAAAAACCTGAGAAGTAGAACTGACGGCCGGATTTGATAGATTTAATTGTAAAAGGGCAAGACCTTGTTGCCAGTCTGGTTGCACGAGTAAAATCTTGTGGAGTGGGCACTAGTGACCTAAGTTCGTCGGAGCAGAAACCATAAAAATATTTGTAGAAGAGACAGAGGGAAGCCACATGCCGCCGGTGAGAAAGTGGCTGGAGTCGAGCTGCCAGGTCGGGACCGATCACGTTACAGATTCTCCTTTTGAGAACATTGGGATGAACAGCAAAAGCGCTTGACGAGATATGGCAACAGTATTCTATGCACTGTCGTTGCTCTTGTTGTTCCATTTCTATGTGTCATATCTCTTCAGAGCTTGGGTGATTATGGTCCTTTGAGAAATTTCATTTATTTTTCGTTATCCTATGTTAATTCCTGATGGGAATTTACACGTGGTGTAATGCTTAGCAAGCTTTTCTCGCTATATCAATTACAACTAAACAGTGAGATCGGATCGCCACAGGGTTCCTTATACTTTTGGTCTTGTGCATAATTTAAGTTACGCTGAGCAACTAACCCTAAAGTGAGCACCACGGCGTGGTGTAATAATTCGCAAGCATGCATCGCTAAAACCTATTACAACTGAGTGGTGATTTTGTGTGCGTTGTGGTACAGTGGATATCGGCTTAGAACGAGAAACCGGGGAGCCGAGTTCGAATTCCAGTTGAATCCATTGTATTCACTTACGCGCAAATACCTTTGGGAAAGGTATTAATCCGTCTCTTCCTTCATGTTATGAGTTAAATAGCAGGACATATTGGGTTCTATAGCCTTGGTTGGCAACCAGTCTACCGCAGAAAGCAATGGCAACCTACTGCGGGATAATCTTCTGCCCAGTCGAAAGAGACATGATCGTCCAAGCGTGTACCACGTATGGCACTTAACTGACTGATAACTGACTGACTACAACTAAGCCACTCTTAAAAATCAACTATCCTAGTCCCGGATGTGCATTGTGTTGTAATGGGTGTAAGCTCGGAATGAGAAGTCGGAGAACCGAGTTCGAATTCCAATCGGGTTTCTAATATTTCTCTACGTGCAAATACCCTAGGGAAAGATATGTATTCATTTTTGTTTTCGTTCCAGCTATGAAAGGGCATTATTTGCCCATTCTCCTCTACTGAGGCGAGATATGACACAAGATCGGATTTTTTAAAGCCACCGGGCGGAAACACTAGTTCGGATTACTGGTCAAATATTACCCATCTCCCGCCTTAAAGGGTATCTAGCTAGTCCTAGCTGGTCGTAGCTAGTCTTAGATGTTTATTGCTTTCAAACCTGCCCCATTAGCAACAGAAACAGAATATAATGGTAGTCGAATGTCTATTTTCATAAAGGAGCGAAAGTTTTCATTTAAGAATAATCGGAGCGTTTAATTTTCAAATGTTTAAAAAGTCTTTTCAGGGCTCTTTACCGAGGCCTTCAGGAAACAGCCGAAATGGTGTGTAAGGTTGGCGGCGGCAGTACGTTCGTCTTGTCTCTTTCGCTCGGCAACAAAAAATCTGATTTGGCTCTTTTGCTTCCATACATGATCAGCCAGAACTCTATCGGAGACCCATTATTAGACTTTAACTCTTTTAAGTCGGTCAGCGGCAGGTTTCTCTACGTTTCTTTACATCTTCAGTCAGGACTCTATAGGAGGCAACCAATCTTTCCAATCGTGGCCCCCAGTTGGGAATACTTTCCTCTCATTAATTACATCTCGACTTGTCCAAAGTCCAACTCCAAATGCAACTGAACTGAATTGAACTGATTTGGCTTCCCAGGGTCTAGATTTTTAGGTGGTGCGTGATCGACCCGGGGTGTCTATGCAAATAAAATCTTTAACCAATGAGATTACTTCCGCCTCTGCATTTCGAGGTTGGGTTATATCACTCCCTTGGTTTAACCAATGAGGTAACAATATTTCCTCTGACGTAATTTCTTTTTTTCTTCCCGATTATACCATTTTTTAATGTTTTCAAATTTTCAAATCCTTTCCCAGCAAATTAGGAACTAAGTACCTGACCTTACCCTAACTCCATCAAAAGTTTTGACAGTCTTGTTTTGAGTACCGCTATTTTTCACTTCCACCGGCTGAAATCTCAAAGCTTCTAATCCACTTTGGAATAAACAATGCAAAAATATAGTTTTCCTTTCTAGTCTCTTCGATTTCGAGCTAGTTTTTCTGTTTTTTCAGATTTTACAAGTTTGTAATAAGTATTGCTTTTTTAAATGTAACACATCGCTATTTCCAAGAATACCACTAATAATAATTTCTTTCGCTCCGTCGTATTAAACTTAGGATTATATTTTTTTTTTCTCACATGCAATAATACAAGGCAATTTTACACAAGGCAATTAAGTACTACATAAGTATCTTAAGCAAGGCAATTACCGGTTTCAGTCTAGTCTGCACATGTCAGCACGTAGAAAATTATTTCAACAAATTCTAGATTCTTCTTCTATATGACCCGAACAATCATGTCTCTCCATGTGTTTTTGTTTGTTTGTTTGTTTGTTTGTTTTTCTCTTAGTAATTTTGATTTTGCTATCTCACCTAATCCCTTTTCTATCAACAATTGACACTGGTTCGTTAGATAAAATATGAGCTGCCTTCCACTGTTCCTCTTACCTTCTATAAATCTTGTGTGTGTCGAATTTCCTAATTCCTTTTCCTTCTTAATATATCCAAGAAATTTCAGCTCTCACTTTATGATTATTTTTTCTCAACTGTGAGTATAAACGTTCGTTTTGATTCCATTTTCTGCAAAACAAAATGTAGTTGATCACATGTTCTGTTCATGGTATTCTCAGCATCCTTCTGTAGGACCAGATATCTATCGACTTAAATTTCTTCTTTTTCAACTGTGCAGGAATGGTTCAGCATTCACTGCCATTTAGGAGGACTGGTATTGCAGCACATTACAGTACCTTTTAGGTGAATTTAAATAAACCTGTTACTCTCTGTTAAGGCGCATATTTTTTTCTTCATTCTCAACCTAAGTATCTGAATTCAGCACACTGATTCCTCATTCAGTGGCAATAACCATTATGCTACGTGCACGGGTTTTAAGTCGGAACTTGATCTCCCGAAATTCTCGCTTGTTAATCAATCTTAAGGTTTTCCACTTTTCTGTCAACTTCCGAGAACCGCTGCTCGGTGTAACAGGCTCCCAAGGGGATGTTTTTTTTTCCGATTTCTACAATCTTAATTTGTTCATATCCGGGGCTTATCCGTTATCTTCAGCACATTTTTTTAATCATATCACCCCAAGAATGGAGCAACCGCCACTATTGCGCAGGGGGTTACACACACACACACACACACACACACATACACACTCACATACGCACAGAAAATAATAAGAAATACAGTGTGTGTTAAAGAAAGGATAAATATCGATATAATACAGGGAGATGGAAGACGGCAACTGAAGTTGCATTTAAATTTTTGGAGGTTGTAGCTATCAGAAAAGCAAGTAAAGGGTAAGAAGTTCCACAGACACGAAGCGCGAAAAAAGAAACTGTTAGAGTAGAAGAGATGGTTAGATTTAATTATTTTAACGGTAAAATCGTGGAACCTAAATGCCAACCTAGTAGCACGAGTAAATGTATGTGAACGGGGCGCCAGGAAAAAAGTAGTCAGACCAGTTGCCATGGAAATATTTGTACAAAAGACTGCCTATTGAGGGAAGCCACATTCCATCGGTTAGAAAATGACAAAACTGAAGCTGCCAAATCGGGATCGATTACATTAGAGATACTTCTTTGGATTTGAACGAGGACCTTGAGGTGAATAGCAGAAGCACCCGACCAGATATGGCACCAGTATTCAATACACAGACGAATGGTAGATTTATAAGAGTGCTAGATGGATTCTGACATGAAAAAATGCTCTTTCCCGAGACAATGATCTTGTGGTAACAATTACCACACACTTACATGCATACTTCTGTATAATTAATTACGCACGCATGCATATACATACATACCTGTTACACGTCTTAACCAACATGGCAAGCCCTGGTTGGTTAATTCATCACACGTGACATTTATTTCCCGCGCTTAGATTTAAAGTATATAAGACTTAGGACTCACGTGCACGCCTGTTGGAATATTTCTTTTCAGAAGCACAGAACGAATGATGCTGCTTCTTTCCAACTCACACATTGCGCTAATTATGCCCATAATTAGTTGCTCTCAAATATACCTTCTCTCGATTACAACAAATATCTCTACAAACAAACAATGCACTTTTACAAACTAGCAGGAGCAATATGTATGCAACTCTTTTTCAGGAATTCCTCAACCAAGAACATTAAGACATTTTACATCATGTTTCCAGAGAGAACATTAATTCAACTCTCTTGCATGCAAGATAATTACCACTTTGTAACTAACAGTCAATACAATGTTATTATTGTTGTTTAATCGTATTTGAGTTGTTCTTTATTTATATGTGGTGGTTGGATGACCATTCTTCCTTCTTTTTATTTGGTGAATCCGTATCGATTATAATACATGGTCAGTCAACCCACAACAATATCTGTCCTCTTATATGGCAGTGACTCCTAGACAATCTCTTCAAAGATGATTGGTTGGTTGTTTTGTTTTTACGTCAAATCAACCTCGGCGGTTTATTACCAACTAAACTTTATTTATTGCTGGTAATGCCTTTTTCTTTCATTAATTTATTGTTGTTTTTTATATAAGTTTTGTGTCTAGTAATACGTTTTTCTTTTCGAGTATGAAGATTCATTGGGGTCTGTTTTTAAGGGCAGGGTCCCCAAGTCCTACTCTTGTTATTCAACCCACAACATTTTGGTGACATCCGACGTTCGGACACAGCAAACAGCCTTCAACATTCAGGCCACAAAATCTAACAGCAGAATGTAGTCGTTCCACTTGAGGTCGGTAGGGAGCGTGAGGTTAAGCCGGCGCAGTGTGTCGCTCTCGAGCTCACTAGCATCATCCATTATAACGCCTGGTAGAAGAGCTTCTCTACGGTTTTTAAATGATAGCAGTTTCGTTTTGGAGACATTATAATTTACTAGCCATTTTTTATCCCAGTCCATCAAGGGATTGGGGGTCTTTTTCAAGAGCAGCAACCAGGTTTAAAGGTTTAATTTGTCAACCTTGGCAATGTTGTCATTGAGACGGGATTAAATGTTAGCAAAAAAAACAAAAAAACAAAACACTGTTTTTTACTCTGTAACCTCCAGTGACTCTCTGACATTTTATATGGAGCACCTCAATGGTAAAAAAAGAAAAAAGAAAAAAAAAACTCTGAGATCAATCGTAATCTCTTTTCTTGGATCCTATCAATTTAATGTTATCTCTCGTTTTTTTTTTCTCCATTCTCTGCAACTACATTTTTTTCTTGTGAGATTGGATGCAAGTTAGTGTGATAGGAGATGTCTATTGACCTTACGTTTAAATTCCTGGAGATTGTAGCTGTCGGGGAAGCAAGTATATGGAAGGGAATTCCACAGGTCAAAAGTGCGGGAAAATAAGGTGTTAAAGTAGAAATTGCGGTTACACTTTATCGATTTCACTGTAAAAGGGTGGGACCTAGTTGCTAATCTAGTAGTTCGTGAAAATCCATACTTAGGGGGCACCAGTGATGTAAGTTCATCGGAGCAGAAGCCGTGAAAGTATTTGTAGAAGAGGTACAGTGATGTCACGTCCCGCCAGTGAGAGAGCGACTGCAGCCGAGCTGCTAAGTCGGTATCGATGACATTGCAGATTCTCCGCTGGATTTTGTCAAAAACCCGAGGTGAATAGCAGGGGCACCCGACCAGATGTGGCAGCAGTATTCAATACACAGGCGGATGGTAGATTTATATATGTGCAGGATGGACTCAGACGGGAAAAACTTCCTGGCCCTGTACAGTATGCGTATTATTGGATTTATTACCTTGCTTGGGTGAAATTATTAAAACAAAAAAGACTACCCTATGCTGCAACGACCACTTTTGTTCTTGTAAAATCTAGCATACCCACAAATCAAATGCAAATATTGGATATTTAAATTTCGACCAATGTGTCTCGACTCAGACAAAGAGTTGTGTGCAAACGTCACTAAATCGAACCTCCAGTTTTCTTGGCCGGTCACTAACGTCACAAACGTAGCATAATTAACCTTATCTGTCAGGGTACAAGGTGATGGCACCTTAAAGGTATTGATTTTCTGTCACTGCTTACTAGGCATGTCTGACGATGGAATGCGAGACAAAATGGCGGATGTTGATGCAAATGGAATGAACGGAGAAAGAAGGAGGAAAGTGGAGATGCCAAGAAAGTTTCAACAGAGATAGAGATACTTTAGAAAAGAAGAAACCGGTGTAAAGAGACTCTGTTTTAGGGGTCTGGAAATGCCAAATAGTGTAGGAAAAAAAAGAAAGAAAGGAAAACAAAGGGAAATAATAAGAATAAAACGAAAAGGAGCAAGAGAAAAGTAAATTACATAGAAAATTAAAAGGAAAGAAATAAGTGAAGTAAATTTATAAGGACAAAGAGTGAAAGAAAGAAGAAAAATGAAGAATGAAGAAAAGATGATGAGAAAGAAAGAAAGAAAGAGTATGAAACATAAATAAAAGAAGGATAAAAAGAAAGTAGAAAGAATAAAAATTTAAAAAATGAGAAAAAAAGGGGAACGAATTAAAAGTAAATAAAAGACCGGAGAAGCGTCAAGAAAGGAATAAAGAAATTGATGAAATCAATAAAGAACGAAAGAAAGCTAAAAGGAATGCAGGAAGAAAACAAAAAATGACGAATAAAATAAAATAAAATAAAAACATAAAGATTAAAATGAAAGAAAGAAACAATAAAAATGGAGAAGGAGAAAATTAAGAAAAATTGAAAACCGAGAAAGAAGGAAAAAGTAAAAAACAAACAATAGAAGTGTAAAAAAGAAAGACAGAAAGACAATTGGAAGAAAGAAAGAAAGAAAGAAAGAAAGAAAGAAAGTCAGAAAAAAGACGATAGAAAGAAAAAAGAAATACAGAAAAGAATAAAAGCAAAAACTAGAGAAAGAGCTAGTAAAAAGAACGATATGAGTAAAAAGAAAGAAAGAAAAAGATGGAAGGAAAGCAGAAAGAAAGAAAGAAAGAAAGAAGAGAGAAAAATGAAAAACAAAGAAAGATGAAAAAAGTCAGGAAGAAAGAACGACAGTTAAAAGGAAAATAAAAAGAATAGGGTAGAAAGAAAGAAAGAAAGAAAGAAAGAAAATCATAGAAGCCGAATAAAATTATTAAAAGAAAGAAAGAAAGAAAGAAAGAAAAACAATGGGAATAAATGTAGAATGAAAGAAAGCAAGAAAGAAGAAAGAAAGAAAGAAAGAATGAACGAAAGAAAGAAGAAATTAAAAAAGAAATCAGGAAAAAAGAAAGAAAGAAATACAGAAAAGAAAGAAAAAACTAGGGAAAGCGCTAGCAAAAAAGAATGATGTGTGTAAAAAGATAAAAAGAAAAAGATGGAAAGATGGAAAAAAGACAGAAAGAAAGAAAGAAAGAAAAAGGAAAGAAAGAAAAAGGAAAGAAAGAAGGAAAAAGGCAAGAAAGAAAGAGAGAATATGAAAGAAGGGCAGGATAAAAGAAAACAATTGAAAGAAAGAAAGAAAGAAAGAAAGAAAGAAAGAAGGGCAGGCTAAAAGAAAACAATTGAAAGAAAGAAAGAAAGAAAGAAAGAAAAAGGAAAGCAAGAAAAAGGAAAGAAAGAAGGAAAAAGGCAAGAAAGAAAGAGAGAATATGAAAGAAGGGCAGGATAAAAGAAAGAAAGAAAAAAAAAGAAAGAAAGAGGAAAGAAAGAATATGTGGAAAGAGTAATTAATAAAGAAAGTGTGTAAAAGAAACAAAGAAAGAAATAGAAACGGGTGGCAGAAAGAAACTAAAACAATTGAAAGGAAGGTAGAAAGAAAGAAAGAAAGAAAGAAAGTAGAAAAAATGTCAATACATTTGAAGCAAAAACTACGTCTCGCGGTTTTTTATGAAATAACATTTTTTAGAAAAAGCGTCAACATAACTTCCAATTTAATAATTTGACTTGTCCAAATAAAGACAAAATATATTGACCTTTGCTTATTTCTATAATTTTAATTTCTTGTCTTTTCCATCGCAAATGCGCAGAAGTTTCGACTAGCAGTCATCGAAGTTCTTCAAAGAATCTAACGACGCCTAAAGTTTACATCTTCGTAGACCGGATGTTTGTCGCCATCAATTCTAACTCCATTTCGCTTTAATAGTGCGACCAAAATCCCTCCCCTCCTCTGCCATCTTGACCAATAGATAACAGATGGCGACGCTTACGAACTTGACCTCTGCTCGGTCAGAGCGGCGATTACACTGAGTTGATACGACATAAAGGTCACCGCCAGCAGCCCTGAAATCTTTAACGTTTAGGATTTGCGCTGCATGACGCCGATTTGTAATTTGTCACGACAGTCGTTTGGAGATGTACGCTATTTCCGAGGTGGTCAATGGAACAACATCTTTTGCACAATCTTTCTTCCGTGTCCCTTCAGTACGTGGTCTACTTTTACTCACAATGAATTGGGTTTTTTTAATCAATTTCACCCCAAGTAAGGGAGTAAAGACATAAGGAAATAACAGGTTACTGCTTGTGGAAGAATAAGAAAAGCGAGAAACATTTTCCATCACACTAGCTACACATTCAAGCATCTGATATTTTCAAGCGGTCACTCATCTGGGTACTGACCAGGCTCGACGTTGCTTAACTTCTGTGATTGTTCAGAAACTGGCTTTTCAAAGGGATGTTGCCGTAAGAAGCGTCTTTGCTTATATTATCTCTAGATCTTTATGGTTGCTCAAAAGCTCAGTCTGTGGCATTCTCAATATCCTCCTGCTGAACCGCATCTCTCATATTCTAAGTTTTTTCTTCGTTTCTGAATCACTGCTATATAGGAAGACTGATACTGACAAAATCCAACGGAGAATCTGTAATGTGATAGATACTTGGCAGCTCGGATACAGTCACTTTCACACGGGCGCAATATGGCCTCTCTGTGTCTCTTCTACAAATACTTTCACGACTTCTGCTCCGATGAACTTAGAGAGAGGATGCAGGTTAATGAGATAGGAGATGACTATTAACTTTATATTTAACTTCTTGGAGATTGTAGCTGTCGGAGAAGCAAGAAAATCGAAAGGAATTCGACAGGCGGGAAGTGCGAGAAAAGAAGCTGAAGGAGTAGAATTTGCGTTTACAATTTATTGATTTCACAGTAAAAGAGTGGGACCAAGTTGCTAATCTGTATATAAATTTACTCGAGCCACAAGATTAGCAACTTGGTCCCACTCTTTTACTGTGAAACCAATAAATTGGAAACGCAAATTCTACTCCTTCAGCTTATTTTCTCGCACTTCCCGCCTGTCGAATTCCCTTCAATTTACTTGCTTCTCCGACAGCTACAGTCTCCAAGAATTTAAATATAAAGTTAATAGTCATCTCCTATCTCATTAACCTGCATCCTCTCTCTTATGCTACTTTCTCCGTCCACTCCGCTCTCATCAGTATTCTCATCCTTCTCTTACCCACTTCCTATAACCAGTCACTCTTTTTCATCAATTTTTTTCTATGTAACCCCCCTGCAAAACAGTGGCAATAAAATACCTTGCTTGGGGCGATATGATTTATAATAAATAAAAATAAAAAAAACAGCATTTTTTTCATTGTTTCTGACGAACGTTTTCTTTTTTCTTAATGCTTTGTTTTGTTTTTCCGAAGGTATCTTTTTTTCTATTCGAGTGTGACTTCGGATTTCGGTCACACATTTCCTGTTCCACTAAAGCACTTCCGAGATAGCAAAATGTTTGTACTTGCTTCATTGAAACTTCTCCAATTTTCTTCTCGGCTTTTCTTCCTGCTGACAATATGACATTATTTCATCTGACAGTTGACATTTAGTCATTTGTTCTCACTTTCCTTTACTACGTTATCTAGGATATGTTTTAAATCGTTTCACCCCAAGCAAGCCGGTAACGCCACTGATGCGCAGGGTCTACAAAAGAGAAAAAGATTAGATAGGAGGAGAGTAAAGAGAAAGACGAACTAGTTACAGGAGGTGTCAGAGAAAGGAGCAAGAGAAAGATGGGAATACAGGTGTGATGATAGTTGCAAAAGTAGAGAGAAAGGAAAATATATACAGGGTGATGTCAAAAAGAATGAAGTCAAATGGTTAAGAGTTGGGTATTGACATTGCATTTAAATTTCTGGAGGTTGTAGCCGTCAAGAAAGCAAAAATATGAAAGAGAGTTCCACAGGCAGGAAGTGCGAGAAAAGAAGCTGATGGAGTAGAATTGTCGGCTGCATTTGTTTGATCAAACTGTGAATAGGTGGGACCCAGTTGACATCTGGTTGCCCGAGTAAACTCATGTGGAAGGGGCATCAGTGACTGAAGTTCGTCGGAGCAGAAGCCATGAAAATATTTATAGAACAGAGGGAAGCCACATCCTGTCGGTGGAGAAGTGGCTGTAGTCGAGCCGCCAAGTCGGTACCTATCACATTACTGATTCTCTATTGGAGCCTGTCGAGAACACTGAGATGAACAGCGGGAGCGCCTGACCATATATGATAGCATTGGATAAAATTGTTATTTACGACTTATCAACCTTTGAAAAGTTATTTAAAGCCAGAAAATATTTTTAAACTGTAAAGACATTTTTGGTGATAATAAAGGTTTACTGGTAAAAGCCCTACTAATTAACCCACGGAAGAAATGGATTCGTTCACTTCCCAAGGTTATTTACATGTAAGTAAATACAACGAAATTGACTTGAATTAGAACACGGCTCTCCGATTTACAACTCCCAAGCTGTTATCGATTACACCTTCCGCACATCTAAACTTACAGCACCTGGTATTCCTAAGCCGTCACTCATCTGCGATCAATTTTTGACGTTCAACTCTGCTCAACTTTGCATATCTTCGGTGATCGTACGGTGCCCCGTGTTTCAACGAGATATTTCCGTAAGCCTCTATATACCAGTGTGTTTTTATATATCCTGATCAGAACCAACTTGAATAATTACCGTGTCAAGAAGTTCCTGCTGTTCGGCATCGCAATCATGAGCAAATGCTCTTAGGTACCTCCTATCAGAAAAAAAGACAGTTGATTAGCATTCCCCAATGATTCCTGAATTTCATTAAAATTAGCTTTATAGGTTGACCTAGTCGCATTTTTCGACATTTCTGGAAATTAATTGGTGGAGGGTAACATATGTAAAAAAATATAATTTTCCCAATATTTTCTAAAAATAATTATTTCAAAACTGGTTTCAGTTAATTATGAATAAGTCCTGAAATTTTATTCAAATCCGACCATTATTTGTTTTTTTCAAGAATTTCTAAATTAATGTGTCTATCACAGTCCAAAAATGCCCTACCTAATATCACGTTTTGACGTAATAAGCTCAACGATGAAACAGGCGTTTGTGTGGATGACTAAAAGAAGATAAGGTAAAAAATACACACACATACACGTATATATATATATATATATATATACACACACACACACATATATATATATATATATATATATAATTATTACATAAGAACATATGAAAACCACAAACTACTGCAAAATTGTACATTTTGTTTGGACATTGAAAGAAAAATGTCTTATAATGGTGGTAATAATTAATAATGAATATTCGTTGCACTATTTTTATATTGAGCACTGAGTAAAATTAAAGTTTTGAACGTGGCAATTTTTTCTTCGTTCTTAATCATATATATATATATATATATATATCATTAGTGGCCTGATGATTGCGCCTAACATAAAACAGACTGTTGTCTCTGAGTATTGACTTCAATGTTCACTTATATATATATATATATATATATATATATATATATATATATATATATACATATATATATATATATATATTGTGTCTATGCTCGAGAAGAAGTTTCTCACCAATAAAAAATAGATAGATCTAACTGGAGTAGATAGATCTATCTATCGCCCAGTTCACACTCCACCCACGTCTATTGAACAGGTTAAGAGGCTCATCCCTTGTTCCCTGTTTAGGATGTGGTTTCCGGCTTTCTCTTTTCCAATCTTCTCACTTTGTTTTTCTTTCAATTGGAGTAGATAGATCTATCAATCGCCCAGTTCACACTCCACCCACGTCTATTGAACAGGTTAAGAGGCTCATCCCTTGTTCCCTGTTTAGGATGTGGTTTCCGGTTTTCTCTTTTCCAATCTTTTCACTATTACGTAGCCCCCTGCACATCAGTGGCGTTACCGCCTTGCTCGGGGTGATACGATTAAAAAAAAAAACTATATATATATATATATATATATATATATATATATATATATATATACTCATATAGATAGGTGTGAGTTTCACGTTTTTGCGATCGTCAGACAAATTGATTAATTTTTTTAAAAAAATTGGTTATATTCGTGTATTTTTGTGGAAGTGGGGAAAAAAATCTGTCGGCACAACAGACGGAGACATATAGATATATACATTTGTACACCCATCAACGCGCGCAAGGACACACACACACACACACACACACACACACACACACGTACGCGCGTTCGGTCACTGAGGCTTGCATAAACATACACATGCGAATCGTGCGGGGTTCGGTGTATATATGTATATGTGTGCCGTTGCACATATACACACTCATTCGGTTGGCATATTCGAATGGTGTGTAGCGATGTCAACGCGCGAATAGTTGTCGATTTCTCGTACGTACATATGTACTTTTGATGGGTTCTGTGTAAAACTATGGTAGGTAAGAATTGCTATTATTTTATTTAAGGCTGTATTGTTATTTTTTGTTTTAAAGTTGGTTATTGGCTTGTTTATTATTTTATGTGGTTGCGTATATTTACATGGTGGAAATTCTAATTTGTAGTGCTTGTTAGTGTTTATTACTTATTAATTTTACTATGGCAGAAACGTGTGATCTTTTTTTTTTTTATCCGTTTATAAATTGTGATTTATAAGGTATTTATTTTCATGTCTGCATTTGGAAATTAGTTCTGATCTCGTATTTAGTAAGTTCTTTTGTGGGGTATGAGATATAATTGCTACTTTCTCATGTAGGCATTTTTTTGTCATGTTGTTGTAAGCAGGTGCTTTTTTCAGTATTTTCCAGCTTATTGTTGGTGAAATATTTCTGTCTTTTAGACGCCGTACGTATGTTAATAGTGTAGTGCTGTTCAAGTATTTTTCTGTTGGAGAATGAAAGATTGTGGTTGTTATTTCTTTTCTTAAATGGTCCCTCAGTGGCACCGATGTAGTACATAGTGTTGTTGTTTGCACTTACCTTGGCTTTATATACTATATTTGTTTGCTGGCAATTTCTCTGGAGTGGGCATGTATTTCCGTTTCTGCAGTTGCATTGAGCTTCTTCGATTGCATTATTGTAGTTTGTTAATTTTTTGTTGTGGCTTTTTATTATTTGTGTAATATTTTTTGTGCAGCTGTAACTAATTTTGACGTTGTTTGTGTTGAATATTTTTGCTAATCGGTTTGTCACTGGGACGTGTTTTTCTAATAAATTCAGGAATGTCTTACCTATGTTTGTTTTGACGGCTTTGTTGTATGGTGGATTGAACCAGATGGTATTTCTTTTTCTATTTTTGCTTTTTTGTTGCGGAGGTGTATATTGTAGTTGTTGTTTGTATCCACATTTCTTTAGTGCTTCGTCGTATGGTGTTCTTTTGTTATTGAAAATGTGCATGTTAGATGAATTTTCAGATAGTCTGCGGCTGATTGATATGGGTATTTGTTTGATAATTGAAGGTGGGTGGTTGGAGGATGTGTGTACGTAAGTTAGATCGTCATTATCTTTTCTGTATGGTTCATATTTGTTTTTGTCCAAGCTGAGGGTAACATCTAAGAAGTTTACTGTTTTTATACCTGCTTGCTTTTATTTCTATTTTGAATCCAATGGATTTTAGAGCGTTTACTATTTTTTTCCAAAATCCATCTAATTTGGGACCATTGGGTTCTCTTATCAGGATAAGTCCGTCATTTATGTATAGTCCTTTTTATCCAGGATTCTAGCTGTGAAAGAATGAGTATGACTACTATTTCGCATGATTCTGATCCATCGTAGCTACCCATTGTTACATCGAATAAGTCGTGGTTTTGTTTTTTGTCCATGGTTCATTATTGAAGAATAGTAGGGATTTGCGGCAGTGCATGATTATTTTAATGTCTTCGTCTTTAATTTTTCTATGTTGTTGTGCCAGTTGTATAGCCTCATTTAATATGTTTTCTGTGATGGATGTCGAATTGGATGAAAGTGGCTTTGTCCTTGTTTTTTATTGTTGTAAACCACTCTATGACAGCTTTGGTATTCTTCCATTGGTTAAGGCCTAATTTATTCCTTAAGTTGGTGTTGATAGATTCTAATATTTTTTTTTGCTGGTTTTTTCCTATTTCTCTTTTTGCTGGGTTTATTAGTCGGAATGTAGGACTTTCTACGAAGTTGGTTTTGTGGGCTTTTGCTGTTATGAAAGCTTGGTTTCGGCTAATCGGTTTATTCTTTCATCTATCTTTAATTTGACGGCTGTATGTTTAGCTTCTTGGTTTATCGTGTTAATTGTGTTCGTGGTTGCCTTCTTGTATGATTGTGTGATCTTTTCAGTTATAAGTTTATTGTAGTCGGTGGGTTCCATTGTGTATATGTTTGTAGTTTTGTCAGCCAATATGAATACTTTATTGGAGTTCATTATTTTTTTCTTGTTCTCTATAATTTTCTTCTGAAAGTTGTCTAAGTGTCTTTTGAACTTTAAATTTCTGACTATATTTGTCATGTCATCTTCGAATTTTAACATTTCTTTGCATATTGGTGGGCATTTCCTTGTATTGAAGTGAAATGTATCAGTTGTTTTGTTCTTTTGTTCGTTGAGGAAGAAATGTGCTTTCCATCTCATTCTTCTTATAAGGCTTTCGATTTTCTCCTTTAGTTGAAGTTTATATGAAGCTTGGGTGGGTATAGGGATGTTCTTCAGTGAGTATCCTAGGTCAAACTTATCCATATTTAAAGAAAGAACAACGCGAGTGCTCAACCTGTATGGGAGCGAAGTATAAGTGAAAAGTGTATGTAAATAATTATAAATATCAATATATATATATATATATATATATATATATATATGCAATTTGTTATATATATTATATTGTTTACATATTATATATGCGTGGTACTTATTTAAAAGCGCTCAATATCAGTGATAGAGCAGACATATTCATATAGATAGGTGTGAGTTTGTAACCCTGGGTTTCACGCTTTTGCGATCGTCAGACAAATTGATTAATTTTTTTTTAAAAATATAAAAATGTTCGTGTATTTTTGTGGAAGTGGGGGAAAAAATCTGTCGTCACAACAGACGCAGGCATATAGATATATACATTTGTACACACATCAACGCGTGCAAAGACACACACACACACACACACACATACACACCCGTACAAGCGTTCGGTCACTGAGGCTTGCATAAACATACACATGCGAATCGTGCGGGGTTCGGTATATATATGTATATGTGTGCCGTTGCACATATACACACTCATTCGGTTGGCATATTCGAATGGTGTGTAGCGATGTCAACGCGCGAATAGTTGTCGATTTATCGTACGTACATATGTACTTTTGATGGGTTCTGTGTGGAACTATGGTAGGTAAGAATTGCTATTATTTTATTTAAGGCTGTATTATTTTTTGTTTTAAAGTTGGTTATTGGCTTGTTTTATTATTTTTTGTGGTTGCGTATATTTACATGTTGGAAATTCTAATTTTTAGTGCTTGTTAGTGTTTATTACTTATTAATTTTACTATGACTATTTTTTTTTATCCGTTTGGTATAAATTGTGATAATAGGTATTTATTTTCATATATATATATATATATATATATATATATATATATATATATATATATTGTCATCCGCAGACAGATCTGTTTCGCTGTATCACAGATCATCAGTACGGTTAGACTCCGATTGCTCCCTAACCCAGGCTCGAAACCCGACCGAATTGGCGTCAGTCGGCGACTCTACCTCTGGGCCACAGGGCGTTCGGTGGAAGAAGGCAGTCTTTTTTTTTTTTAGCGTATATCATATTACATGTGCTCCAATTCTTTTTACTGAATGAACTATTATATATATATATATATATATATATATATATATATATAATAGCTAGGAATAAACTTAAATTACATGACATTTATACTAAAAACTAAAAAAAACAACCGTTTTCATCCCAGAGAGAAAAAAAGCAGGAATTACTTTTGTGGATTGACTGTAGACCATTTCATTATTCTATTATAGTCCCACTATTTTTATCATCTAAATGTGCTAGAGTCTCTGTACATGAAATTCCGCAAACCTTTCTGCAAACAGAGAGATTTCTTGCTGGGTTTGAATGTCATTAGACTCTAAACTCTAGTTCTCCTTGCATATTTTTCTCGCCCTCATTATCATCTTTTAATTTACATGCTTAACATTCTTAAAATAAAACTTGATAAGCCTTGGGATGAAACCGGTTGTTTTTATTTTTAGTCTTTAGTTAAAATGTCATGTAATTTATATATATGAATTTACTCGAGCCATAAGATTAGGTCCAACCCTTTTACTGTGAAACCAATAAAATGTAAACGCAAATTCTACTCTTTCAGGTTCTTTTCTTGCACTTTCCGCCTATAGAGTTTCTTTCCATTTACTTGCTTCTCCGACAGCTACAATCTCCAAATATTTAGATGTAAAAAAAAATAGTCATCTCCTATCTCACTAACCTGCATCGTCTCCCGCATGCTCCTTTCTCCGTCCACTCCACTCTCATTAATAGTCTCATCCTTCTCTTATCCACCTCCTGACACTCCCTATAACCTGTCACGCTTTCTCACAACTTTCCTCCTATATAACCCCCTGCACAACAGTGTCAGTAAAATGCCTTGCTCGGGGTGATATGATTATAAAAAAAAGGTTACGCTTATTTCTAGCTATTATTAAGTTTTGTACGACTAAGAATTTGTAAGCGTAACTTTTTTTATTTGTCCCAAATATATATATATATATATATATAGCCCTCACATATAGACAGTCATAGCCCTCCAAATCTGTCTATCCCTTGTAACTCTTATACCTTCTTTCATGTTATTTCTCTCCAACCGTTCTCTCTCATCTACTTGCTCAAGCCCATCAAGTATTCCATGCGTTGCTTTCTCCGCTTTGAGGCTATCAGATTATCCAAGCCTTCCCTCCCATTACGCATCGCAGAAACTTCATCTGTCCCTTCCCGACGTTAAATATAAATTTCATTTTCGTCTCCATTCTCTTCAAAACCTCGCCGTTGATCACAAGTTCAGTCCATAGTATCCTCAGGATCTTTCTGTAGAACCAGAGTTCGGTTGCTTCGAGTCTTTCCTTCATCTTTGAGGAGATTGTCCAGCCTTTGCTGCCATATAGGAGAGCAGATAACAAGTAAGAGTCCAGTACTCTTTTTCTTTGTTTCCAACGAAATTTTCCTGTTTGTTAATAATCTGCTTAACCTTTGGAATGCATCTTTGGCAATACCAAAATACTTTCTGATCTCAGTTTCACACTTTTCGTCCTCTGTTAGTAGACTTCCCAGATATTTAAATTTCTGCAAAGGCTTGATTTTAGTATCTCCAATCTGTAATTGGCATTTTTGGCTCTCCTTTTTTTTTATGACCATGCATTCAACTACTTGATCGTAAAAAGAAAATTGGTATAATGCTAAGTAAAGCAAGTACTTTCTTCTTTTCCCTTATTCTGATTTCCACCTGATGCGATTGTTTTATATATCTTTTTCAGGCGATAACATTATTGATAAACACGAATACAGCACTGTTTACATGTCATACGGCATCCCGAAGGCTGACTGTGACGCCGCGTTTGACACCCTCTCTGATGTAAGTATCACTTACAAACTATTATCATTGATTTTTGTTGATAGATAAGAATAAATTAAACTGCACTCGGTACGGACGGGCAAAGGAACGAAAATTCCCCAGTCCCCTCAACCGCTGGTTGAGCGGACCCCGGTCCACCCCTCTGCTGCAATTTGATGGCGCAGCCGCGGGACACTGTTCTCCAGGACCGGGCAACTACACAATGTAATTTTTCTCAGATGCAACCCTGTCCTCGAGGACGGAGCTGCAACTGAGTCTCACTCTGTCTTCGGGGACAGAGATGCAAATGAGAGATGATTTTGGTACCTACCCGACACAAAAATGTGGCAGGTAAAAGATACGAAGTAACTTATGATTGGCTATATCACTTATATAAAGTGCTTTCTATAAGAACCACTCAAGCCGACCATGACTCGGCAATTGGACAACATTTACTCGACATACATGACTGTGCCTCCTGGTACGAAGACACATGGTTACCGATTTTGTACAGCGCTCATTCGTCTTACAATCTTCGTGTTCTTGAGGCTGTATACCTAAAGATCAACCAGCCCAGTTTGTGCATAAAAAAGAGCAATTTATTCCTTCCTTACATTTGTTGGAGGATTTGTGAGTTCCTTTTTATTCTTTTTAAATACTCTTATGAAGCTGTATGTTTGCACCCCCACTTACATTTTAATTATTTTTCATTAAAATTTGTTTTTAGTCGAGTTCCAACTTCCCTTCTCAAACGTTATATTGATGTGTTCTTGATTATTATTATTTGGGTTTTGCCAACGTACACCTTTGATAATGTTTTGATCGAAAGGTTTTTGAGGTGTAAGGTGTACTCTGACGTCTACTACTTTTATATGTCTCTTCTGCGGATACAAATCACTTTTTATATATGTACTAGCAGTATAGCCCGGCGTTGCTCGGGTGTAATGAAAGCTCTAAAACTAATCCATGGTCCTGCAGCTCAGACTCTTTGGACGTTGGCACAAAAGACTAAAAAGCAATAGTTGTTTCCAGTTAAAGCGAAACCATAGACTGAAAGAAAAATGAATGGATGTAAGTCAAATTTTGATTTCCTGGTATCGATATCAGATAAGCTTTTTCGTCATAAACTGAATTTTGAAAGCTAAATAAGTCCTCTGAGTAAATGGTATCATGGTTGAGACTAAGAACTACAATTATACCTACTTAGAACCAAACCCGAAACAAAAACTAAAATAAAAGGGCTGAAAAAAATACAGACATACAGGCAGATTAACAGACACATCACAAACATCTTGCCTTTTATACATATATCATCGATTTCCTGCACTATTGTAAGATCTGTAACCTTGAATCTTCCGAATATCGTTTCTTATGTTTTTGTCTATGAGTGTATCAAATTTGATTAAAATCGGATCACTCCTTCTATAACCCGATTTTTTCGATTATCGATTTTCGATATTTATCGGGGGTACCTCGACACAAAACCTAGCTGAGAACACTCGCAGACGCTTATAGTACAACTGTGTAAATTTTCAAGAAAATTGGTTGAGCCGTTTCGGAGTCTATAGGTAACGGACACGTACACACAGACAAAGTTTCATTTAAAAATAAGTTTAGATTATATATATATATATATATATATATATATATATATATATATATATATACGCAAAACACACCCACTCACGCACCCACATATACAGGTTGAAATTATTAGGCAAATCACATAAAATTTAATCATGAATTTTCTTTGAAAAATGTTTTTCAAATGTTAAACGATGAATTTAGAGTTAAAAACAAAGATAAATCCGCTGCTAAGAAAGTCGGTTCTCTGTGTAGGGCCAGGAAATATTTTTCCGCCTGAAACAATCCTGCACATATATAAATCTACCATCCGCTCGTGCATTGAATACTCCTACCATATCTGTTCAGGTGCTCCTGCTATCCACCTAGGTGTCCTTGACAAAATTCAACGGAGGATCTGTAATTTAATAGATCCCGACTTGGCAGCTCAGATACAGTGACTTTATCACCGGCGCAATGTGGCTTCCCCGTGTCTCTTCTACAAATACTTTCATGGCTTCTGCTCCGATGAACTTGTCAACTGGTGCCTCCTATATATAAATTTACTCGAACCACAAGATTAGCAACTAGGTCCCACCCTTTTACTGTGAAACCAATAAATTGTAAACGCCAATTCTACTCCTTCAGCTTTTTTTCTCGCACTTCCCGCCTGTCGAATTCCCTTCCATTTACTTGCTTTCCCGAGAGCTACAATCTCCAAGAATTTAAATGTAAAGTCAACAGTCATCTCCCATCTCACTAACCTGCATATTCTCTCGCATGCTCCTTTCTCCGTCCACTCCACTCTTATTAGTATGCGCATCTTTCTCTTACCCACTTCCTGACACCCCCTATAACCTGTCACTCTTTCTCATAACTTTCCTCCTACGTAACCCCTTGCAAAACAGTGGCAGTAAAATGCCTTCATTGGGGCGATATGATGATAAAACAAACAAACAAAAAAGCTTTACTTAAATCTTTATGTAGTTTGATTTTGTTTTATTAAAGTTATTGCATTTATTATAAAAGGAAATTTTGATCCGAATTATTATGCAAAACATGAAAATGACTTTTTGTTTCAATCACAATGTAATAAAATTATCAACAAATTGATCAAAACCTATAACAGAACAAACGACAAACATATATGATAAGTATTTGCATCCTAATATAGTGACCCTTCTTACGAAAATCAGTCTATAAATTATCCGTTGATTTAAATCTTTTTTCACTTCATCGGCTTAAATTTTCAAAATGGCTTTAAATTTCTTTCTATCGGTTTCATATTATGTCATACTGTTTGCAATCACCATATAACTTCATCTGTACAATTGACCATATATGGTCTGTCGGATTCAGATTGACACAAATTATAGTATTTTTTCTATTCCAAACCTTTTTGGGTTTAAAAAAAAAACGGGTAACCTCAGATACACGAGAGAAGGAATATTGTGTTGTGATCTGTTTTGGTATATATATATATATACTTCTTTTGAAATTGCAAAGCCATTTACCATTTAAAGATATCATTATCCATGAAATGACAATAGTTACTACGGTTCATTTTAATACCTTCATCGATTTCCAATGTTCTAAGAAGTCTTTAATCTACAATTCCAGCCTATATCATTACACTGCCAACTCCTCGCAGATTTTTTTTTAGACAGAGGAAAAACTGCGTTAGATATACATCCCATCAGCCGAGATTCGATCGCGTAGATTTCTTCAGAAATGACAGCACTTTGTCCAATTTCAACGCTTTAAATGATTTGCTTTCGGAAGACGAGTTTAGCGCGGAAGTTTCATGACCGATTCCAATTTATAAAGTATTCTGCACATCTTTTCCTTCTTCATCCCCTCAAACTGAACCTGATCAATGATCTGAGCACTACTCAAAACGGTTGGTGAGCTATAACTCGCTTGCGTTTACGTTCCCCTCGAGAAATCAATCCTTTCATGCTTTTTTTTGCCACCAGTACTCAACTAAGGTACATTTTCAAAGCCTTATCATTCGTCCACCTCTGCGTAGCTTATTTGATAGCTCCCACGTGGACATTCACTCACTCAATCATTTTTTTTTTTTTTTTTTTATAAGCGTTTCACCCCGAGCAAGGCATGTCACTGCCACTACTGTGCAGGGGGCTACGTAGAGAGGAGAAAGGCTGGTTAAATATAGGACATAACAGAGGGTGGGTGATAGGCGGGTGAGGATACCGAGAATGAGGGTTGGGTAGATGAGAGTGTTCTGAGAATAGTTGGGAGTTAGTGTGACCTATCACACTAACTCCCAACTATTCTCAGAACACTATTCTATTGTGTCTATTGACCCTACATTTAAACACCTGGAGATTGTAACTGTCGGGAAAGCAGACTTGTGGAAGGGAGTTCCACAGGCGGGAAGCGCGAGAAAAGAAGCTGTTGGAGTAGAATTTACGGTTACATCTTATTTGTTTAACTGTAAAAGGGTGGGACCTAGTTGCTAATCTAGTATCTCGTGTAAATTCGTGCTTGGGCGGCACCAGTGATCTAAGCTCATCGGAGCAGAAGCCATGAAAGTACTTGTAGAAGAGGCACAGGGAAGCTACATCACGCCGGTGTGAGAGCGGCTGCAGCCGGTCTGCCAAGTTAGTATCAACCACGTTACAGATCCTCCTTTGTATTTTGTCAAGAAGCCCAAGGAGAGCAGCAGGGGCACCCGACCAGATATGGCAGCAATATTCAATACACGGGCGGATGGTAGATTTGTATATGTGCAGAATAGTTTCAGGTGGGAAAAATTTCCGGGCCCTGCACAGAGAGCCGACTTTCATAGCAGCAGATTTGGCAATGGATTCAATATAGTCATTCCATTTGAGGTCCGCCGAGAGTGTAAGGCCAAGGAGGCGTAGTATTTTACTCTCGGGGAGGCTAGCCTGTCCCATGCTAATGGGAGGTAGATGCGATAGTCTATGGTGGTTAGTTGATTACAGCTTTGTTTTGGAGGCATTGAAATTTACCAACCATTTCCTACCCCAGGTCACTACGGATTGGAGGTCCCTTTCCAGTGCGGCAGCGAGGTTCACTTTGTCGTCCAGACCTGGTTTCTGATCGATGCGGGAGTAGATTGTTGTGTCGTCGGCATACATGCCAACTTGGGATCTAATGGTGTCGGGGAGATCATTAATGTAGATCAGAAATAGCGTGGGACCTAGGATAGAACCTTGAGGGACGCCCGCGTTCGTCTGGTAGTTTTGGGAGGCATGCCCATTTAATACCACCTTTAATGTGCGGTTAGAGAGGAAGGACTGGATGAGGTCAAACAGATGTCCAGTTATCCCATAGCTCCGCAGTTTGCACAAGAGGCCAGCATGCCAGACCCTATCGAATGCTTTGGAGATATCCAAGGCAACGGTTCGGGCTTCACCATTCTTGTCGAGTGCCTGGTATATGTACTCGGTAATGGTCGTTAGCATATCAGCAGTAGACCTGGTGAAGCGAAACCCATACTGTTTGTCAGAGAGAAGCCCGTTGGTCATAAGGTGCTGAATCACCTCGGCGTTGATAATGGCTTCGAAAACTTTGCCAAAGATTGGAAGGAGACTAATAGGACGGTAATTGGCGGGGTCCGAGGGTTCGCCAGAATTCTTAAATATAGGTACTACGCAGGAGGACTTCCAACAGGCAGGAAAGCAGGAAGCAGATAGGCAGAGGTTATAGAGTTTAGAGAGGACAGAGGAGAGTTCTGGGGCACATTTCTTCAGTACTATGACTGGGATTCCTTCATTATTTTCTGTTTTTTCGCATTTGTCATGTGTCGACACATATTACAAAAATATTCCTATTAGATTTCAGAGTCTTTAAACTACTATTAGTTTAATTTGTATAATAATTTCGGTTATTCCATTTTCTTGAATCTAAACATTTAAAATATAACCCATATTGTTTCCAAACTTTTTGAGTTATTGAAGTTTGTGTTATTTACATAAAACTTTCAGACGTGATGTATGCTAGATTGCCCGTTTTCATTGATGGATAATGGTTTAACTATATCTTCCGATCATTAATATTGGACATTTTATTAAAGTAAACGCGTCGTTGAACAAGGATCAAATATGTAATCCTTTTTTTTTTGGGGGGGGGGGGAGGCGGGGAGTATTTTTTTTTGCCAAGCTTGTTCATCTAAGTGTACGAAATTATATGTTATCAGTTTATTTTTTTTTTAATTGCCAAACGATAGTGCACACTAAGCTAAAAGCTGTCTAATTTATTTTCTCTTTTATTTTCTAGGGAGGCAAGACGCTGGTGACCCGAGAGATCTTCGCCTGTCTGTGGACAGAATATTTTGTATCTAACGATCGTGGGGCTAAGGGCAACCATCTGTTTGGTACTCTAAACATTTAAAACAAACTTATCAATTATTTTTAATATGTTCATCTGAAGTGTGAAAAAAAGCACCTTTCCCTAAAAAGAAAAAAAATCAACACAACAAAGTTCCCAAAGTTTTTTCTACAAATTAAAAAAAAATTCTTTCTAAACTATGTATTATTTTTTATCTATTTTAAGTCGCACAACGTTTCCAATATTAAAATAAGTAAAAAAAGTAAAAACAAAAAAAAAAACAATTACGTTCAAAGCTTAGTGAGATATATAGCATGCGAAGGAGTCTGATTTTCTTAACTTATTTAGCATAGCCCTACATTTTTTCACACACAAATATATATATATATATATATATATATATATATATATATATATATATATATATATGCGTGTGTGAGGGGCTTAAGTTTTGCAGATATATTCGCCAATTCGATTTGGTGATAAGGACTACGTAGCCTTAATGTTTTCAATTTGTATATGAAATTTTACAATCAAAACGTATGAAAATAAACATATTTAATACGATTAATTCTTACTAACAATAACCATCCATTATAATTGATTACATTTAATCTAGTATTTCGTTTTTTGTTCCTTTTTTATATTCTTGTTGATGTTGTTTCTTTCGGCTTTTATGCACTGTTTTTTCAGGAGTCAGTGAAAAGAGCTTTTTTCTTCAAATAATTTCTCTTAATATCAATGGGACAGTTATAATTTTGTTATCTTTTTATCTATCACTCTATCTTAAGTCCGTTCAAATTTATCAGTTCAAATTTATCTATCAATTTTAAGTCAATTCAAATTTATACATATTAATTCTGTTCAAATTATTGTATCTTAAGTAAGTTCAAATTTGTCTATCTAAAGTGAATTCAAATTTATCCATCTTAATTCAGTTCAAATTTATCTATCTTAAGTCCGTTCATATTTATTGATCTAAGTCCGTTCAAATTTATCTAAGTCCGTTCAAATGTATCTAAGCCCGTTCAAATTTATCTAGTTAAGTCAGTTAAAGTTTATCTATCTTAAGTCAGTTCAAATTGATCTGTCGTAAGTAAATTCAAATTTTTCTATCTATTTTAATTCAGTTATATTGAACTATTTGTCTGTCAGGAGATACGCGTGCTATTTAAGATTACACGTACTAAAGATTTGAAAATTCAAATTTGCGTGTAAATAAATATTAAGCTTAAATCAAATTCGAAGTATCTCTAACAAAATACATGACATAGGACATTATAGTAAGCTGAAACAAAATTCCTCTTTGATGTAGGTATGTAAATATATTTACTGCTTGGCGTTTGAGAAGTTTGTTGATAAGAAGGGTGTATGCGACAAATTCTTTTACTTTAGCTAGAAAAGCACCTGAACAGTTAGGTTGATAAAATATAGTTTTACAAAACAGCGTCTCGTGTCGGACGCTAGAAGTCTTCAGCTAATCCGAACTTTAGTTATCTTCATTGTTCATTTCTTTGGTTTGCATCAAGATTAATGGTATATGTCTTCTTGGAAGACAAATATGGCGAAAAGCCTAAATTTATTGAGGGCTACAAAGAGCAGGAATTGTGGATTGCCAACATCCTGAAGAATGGTGGTAACAGATAAGATCGTTTAATAAGTCTGATGATATATACAGTAGTGATTATGAGGGGGTGCAGAATGAGCCAAGACCGGGATTTACCCTACTCCCCCACTAGAGCGAGTTGTGACACAAGGTCAGTTTTTAACGTGGGGAACCTGAGCCCGTATACTCAAGCCACTGGTCAAAGATTACCCAGCCCCCGCTTATACGGTAACTGGGTAAAAACCTGGTCTTAGCTGGTCATTGGTTGTCAAAGCTGGTCAAAAGCCAGTCTTAGCTGGTTATTGATTCCAAAACCGGTCAGCGGGCAGAAAGTGAGTATCTGAGAACAGATACTACAGTTTTGATTTACCTTACACCCCACTGGAGGGAGTTGTGACACAAGGTCAGTTTTTAAATCTAGCGCGTACGTTCATGCTATTGGTCAAAGATTACCCAGCCCCCGCTTTTTGCGGTAACTGGGTACAAAGTTGGTCTTAGCTGGTCATGCTTGTCAAAGCTGCTCATTGCTTGTCAAAGCTGGTCAAAAGCTAGTCTTAGCTGCTCGTTCCTTTCCGACCGGCGATCAGGTAGTGAGTATCTGAGAACAGATACTACACTTTGATCCAGGCTACCGGGAAGTTTTTGCTGGCTCCTCGGTTGCACCCCCAAACTTTTTTTATTAGCTTCAAAAAGACTGAGAGCTGAAAAGAGGGCAAAGAAAAGATTAGAACTCCACTGCTAGGAATGAAATTTTTTTTCCGTTTAATTTAGTGAAGTAACATAATTATACTAAAAATTCCTAAGTTGTGTATACAATAGTGGTGTATGGAAATGAGGACGATACTTTAGTTTTCTCCCCTTCTCCTCCTCAGAAAAATCTCGGGCCCTAAGCGTCCCCACCACTTTCAGAGTTCTACAGTCGCCACTGGATATATAATAAGGTGCAGAAATTAAACTGAGATTAATAATAATGTTTTTGTAGATAATGACGATGATGATGATGACACGGTTTGTAATGATTATAACCATATCATTAAAGCAATTGCAGAATGGCTGAAGATTTGCTAATCGTATGATAAATATTTCTTTTAACCCCAAGTTAGAATCTTTAGATTTAAGGGGATTAATGAATATTTACAATCTAATCCTACAATAGATACACATAGAAGTATATGTATATGTAGAATTGGAATTAACATAAAATGAACAAAACTATTTAATATATTGATTAATCAATAGTCTGAAATATTGGTTTAGGAAAAACAAGACATGATTAAATTAAATTTAAATGTAATTTGAAAAAATCAATAAAATAATAATGAAATTATAATAAGGTAATAATTATAATTATTATTTTCTTATAATTTAATATAATTAATTATATTATAATATAATATAATATACTTATAATGTAATGGTTTTCCTAATTGAATAAAAAAAATGAGTCGATTAATTAATATGAACTTTCCGGAATTTTCACACAAAAACTAAAAACTAAAAACTAAAAAAGACAAGATAAAAAATAAAAAGAAAAAAAAGAAAATCAACAACAGAAACAAAGATATAATTTAATACTTTAATTTTAAATGAAAGGGAAGTGGGTATTATTATTATTATCATTATCATTATTATTGTTGTTGTCATTGTTGTTATTATTATTATTATTGGCTATGAGAAATAAGATTTGATTAAATATGTCTTTGAAAAATGTAATTTTGGGTTGCGGAGTCCTTCTTCTGTTAAACATTATGTTTCATTACTTGTAATATATATATATATATATATATATATATATATATATATAAAGGGTATCTGTAAAAAGACAAGACGAATAAAGGTAAAAGGAACACTTTTCTTTGTGAAGATATTTCGTTCTCTGATGGAAATTATCAAGATATCAGGTATCTACTTTCCTAAAGGAGATACTCCTTTCACTAGCCAGCAAATTTAAGAAAATTAAAACGAAAATAATTAAAATGAACACATTATTCTATCTACAATGAGTAAATCTAGTATTAATTTATTGAATTAAAAAAAAATATTAAATAAAAATTACACACACACACACACACATATAATATATATATATATATATATATATATATATATATATGTATATGTAAAACGTTGACTTTCATTTATTACACATTACATTCGCTGATTTAGCATCCACCGTAGTTAACCTTGACTTTCATAATTAGCAGTATAAATATTTTTCAGCATTATCGAAAACTTAAAAATGTAACTATACAATTTGATTCTGCTTATAAATACATGTTTCAATAAAATCCTTACATTTACCTTGATAAAGTCCATCACAGGACGAAATGTACATAACTGATATGTCATAAAGTCCATCAGAGGGTTAACACATACATTTGATTATATATATATATATATATATATATATACATGCTGAATGCATTTGTTTCAAGAATCAGTCATTCTCAATATTTAATATGCCAAAAAAGAGTCCTTATTGATTTTTATAATATATATATAGATAATTCGATATTCCCGAGTAGCTTATTATTATTATTATTATTATTATTATTATTATTATTATTATTATCATATTATAATAATAATAATAATTATTATTATTATTACGTATATCATATCCCAAACCCGCGAATCCCTCCTTATTAGAAGTAATATTTTAAAAAGTATTCATGCAGATGAAAAAACGCATACGAAAACACAAAACACGGACACACATGCATACATAGCATACACAAATATATATATATATATATATATATATATATATATATATATAGTCAATTAAACGTAATTATTCATAAAAAGATAAAATAAAATAAAAAATGGCGTAATGTTACCTTTCTTGCCTTCAAAATTCCTTGGTGTCTGGAGTCTTTTTAAAATGCAATTTTGGACAAATTATTATTATTACTATTATTATTTTTATTGTTTCATGTTATTATTATTATTCTTACATTAAAATCGTTTAAAAAAGAAAGAAACTTCATATACATTTTCCATAAAATGTACATATATATTTGCAAAAAAGCGTATATATATATATATATGTATGTACTGTGATGAGAAGAAGAAATGAGCCACCTAAACCAAAAAATCAATTTGCTTAATTCTTTACTATATTTGCCAAGTAACTTTAGGATCAGTATCCGTGGTCATTCAGAACTATAAGGCAAGTTATCGCATTCAAATGGACTCACTGCGAGGGGAGATGCTGACCCGGAAAACATTGTGATACCGAAAAAAGGGAATGTGAAAGTTATCAGTTATTACACATAACCGAGAACTGATTGTTTTTATTGATGGAAGTTGAACTCAAATAACTCAGAATAGAAACATTGATACAAGCAGAATAATTTAAGTATTTCTACTCGAATTTTCTGATTACTCCTAATCATTAATTTAATGATTGAATATGTTCCTTGAGATTTCCGCGACTATACATGACGCGTGAAAATTCCTTTTTATAGGCCCTTTAAATATTTCCGATTAAAGATTTTGACAGAATATCGCATTAACAACCAATATGCAAGTCAATACTTCAAGAATTAGGAGGCTTGAAAAGAAAATACTTGAAAATGTTTACATTTCATTGAAGCAGACGTTGAACACATGAATGTCTCGCCATTTTTATCCCGTCTTCTCTTTCTTTTTTTTCTTTTCTCTATTTCCTTTTCGTTTTTTTTCTTTCCTTCCTATATCTGCTCTTTATTTCTTTCTTTGTTTTTTTCTTTTGTCTGTTTTTACTTTTCATTCTCTATCTCCTCTACTCTTCCTTTCTTTCTTTCCCTCATTGAAACATAACAGCCTTTCTCATATGGCTTTTTTGTCTTACGTCGCGATCAAAATGGAATAGTTCATTATATGATTGATGCAATGGCAGGACCTCACTAAGGAACATGCAGAATAACAGTATGATATTTAGAAAAATTAAAAATCTTTAAAATATTTAGCATCGGACCCAAGTCTTGAATTAAAGTTTCAGCTTGATGCGGAACGAAGGAATACAATTTGATAATCAAGTTCAGCATTTCTCTTTTTATTGTGTACTCGTGAATATTACACCTTGCATTCGAGTGCTGATTGGTCACATATATTCCCGAAAATTGATAATCGAATGCTTACAGCTTGCGAGTAATTCAACCCATCAGTCATTCAGTCATTTTCCAATCGAGTGGTCGCGAAGACGTTGAAAAGAGAAAGACACCACTGTCTGTCAGCCACCGCTTTGGGGGCTGTTTGCGCTGTTAGATCTTGATCCGCGAGGTTTTGGCAATCTGTTGATGTCAGAAGGTACATTATCCGGGAGGGGACATCGTTTCGGCTTTGACTCCACAAATGTAAAATTGAATATTGTCTGGATTTCTTCTTTGCCGTTACTGATAGAGATCCTCTTTTTAATTTGCACAATTAAGGCGAATGTGAGTTGTGGTGCAGTGGATATCGTCTCGGAACAAGAAATCGAAGAGCCAAGTTCAAATACGAGTTGAATTCCAAATGCCTCTGAGAAAGGTATTAATCCATCGTTTCTCCATCCAGTTATGGATTAAATTGGGTTCTCTAATCTTGGTTGACAACCAGTCTATTGCAGAATGACAACCTACTGCGGGAAAATCTTCTGGCCAGACAGTCATGTCTCTTTCGAGACATGATCGCCCAAGCATGTATAACGTATGGCACTTAACTGACTGATAGCAGTGAGAGGTTATGCGAAATTGGGTTAATCGTCTAAGCCGTCTCCTTTCTCACACAGAAAAAGGGAGGAGGTTCTTAGTAAAAGTAAAGCAGTTGTATTTTTTGTTTATTTTTCATTTTATTTCAAAGGTAGCTCATTTTTTGCTTACCACTACCTATATATATATATATATATATATATATATATATATATATATGCGTGTTGATCAATGTATCATTGTATAAGTATACGTTAAATTTTTCAACATTCTTATAAAATCATGGAGTACCCAGTTTGCGTTATGCACTGACTTATTTTATCACTCAACTGCATTAAGTATATAAATATATATCCATATCTGAATATGTACGTATATCAGGACATATATATATATATATATATATATATATATATATATATATATATATCTGGCCTGAAACGCGCAATGTGCGTGTGCTGACAGACATACAACGTCGCCCATTTACACAGATGCATATGCAAGGGTGTATAAATTCACCAGCATGTATTTATTTATGGATGTTTTAGGTAAGTATGCCTTCAGCTGTGTGTGTAAAAACAGTGGCAATGATTTGAATGTTCAGATGAACACATGCATAAACACACACACACATAGACACACATAGACACACACACACACACATATAATTTATTTGTTTAAACTTTATGTTTAATGGATACTCATATATGAGTAGAATATCTGTTTTTATTTAAGAATATAAATGAATTAAATACGTAAAAAGAGAGCAACTACTCAAATATGAGTATCCATTAAGGAACGTTTAAACAAATAAATTTAAAATATGTGATTTAATCCATTTCCTCTATATATATATATATATATATATATATATATATATATATATATCCATAAATATATGTGAAAAAAGCTTACATACGTGCATGGTTGCACACAATCATAAGTGTTTTGCGTGTTTATACTTACGTACATATATACATTTATTGATTTATACGTATATATATATATATATATATATATATATATATATATATATAACTAGAGATTTCTGTTCATTTGATATGTTATTAAAATCTTTTTGGACGGATGTCAGAAAAATATCGCGCGTTTGTTGTTCTTTCATGCCATTGTTTATTTATTCATTATTATTGATATTTTATTTCCTTTAATTTCTGATGTATGCTCATTAGATTCCTAAGATCACACACATTTTTAATAAAGATAAAGCCCTACATACAATTTTGGTGACTTGAGTTCCAATAGATCGCTTTAATGTATCTATCTGAGCTGTTTCCAATCAAACCTAATGTTTCAACTCGAAATATTGATATCCTCACATTCCACATTTTTAAGATTTCAATTTCATGTTTCCTTGTTCGTTTTTTTTTTCAAGATCTTAAAAAATACATTACAGTATACACGGACTGATATGTCAACAAGAAGGCTTTTTCTGCTTTTGCGGCCTATGATCATAATATATGAGCGATTCGCTTTGATTGTTCTCTCTCTGTGTCCAGTTAAATCCCACAAAAGTGCTTAAATGTTATTCCTTCTAAGCATGACTGGAGAGAGTATATATATATATATATATATATATATATATATATGTTTACTAATAGACTCCAATTTTAGTTCTACATACACACGCAGAAAGAAAGAAAAATACTGGATTTTAAAATTAAATACACACAAGCTAGGGTTAAATAGGGACTTAGGTGCTTTGAATCTTTACAAATACTTCAATAACTAAACTTTTTTAGATACATTTAAAAAAAAAATAAAAACTTTTTTAGATCCATTTAAATTTTTTTTTTATCTAAAACATATTTACAAGCATTATTAAAGATAGGTTTACGTTTACAAACATAATTTTTTAAAAATCTGTCGCTTTCAACGTCACTTGATGTAAAAACAAAAACTCTCTCCACAAACACGTCACATGATGTAAACAGACTCTTCACAGTCGTTCTCGTGAAATCTCGCGAAATACGTTACTAATTCAAATTTTAAAATCATTTGTTTCTGATGAAGGACCGAGGGCGGTCTGAAATATATAATATAATAGTAAAACTAAACAAATACTGTAAAAAAACACATTTTTAAACTTAAAAAGCTTTAATAATCTTTCCTATATATATATATATATATATATATATATAATTTCCGGTAAAATTTACAGTGGAAATAGTTATCTTCAACATGTCAATTTAAGACATGCATTGTCAACCTCATCCAAACAAAGTATGAGGAAAAATTCTAATGCCAGAGCATTTGTCTAGTAATGGAAGGGGCTGGGGAATATTGACTTTTATAGGGTTAAGCTAGCGGAATCTTAGTAGTAATTTCTTTGGTAGTGGGAGGTATGTGGCTTGACCATTGGGTTAGTAGTGGTAGGTAGGAGGGTAGGTAACTGCTTAGTCAAATTAAATTGTGACTAAATGGAAGAATAAGATAATTATTGTAATTTATATTTATTTCTATGCAGACACATACTAATGATCCCTCTACGTTTATTCAGAAGTACATTCTGATATTGAAATTTCAATATATATATATATATATATATATATATATATATATATATATATAATTTTAAATTTTATTTATATATATATAAATATATTTTATTTATATATATATATATATATATAATTTTAAAGAGAGACAACGGTATTATCACTTCATCGGATGGTATACTGGCCAATTCAAAAAATTCACACAATTAGCTAGTTAAATAATAAGTCATTGTATTAATTTAAAATGTGGAAATGAAGAAGAGGAAACAAGCCGAAACTCGATTAAAAGAATAATTTTTTTCTAAAAACATTATAAACGAGTTCCCCAAAATGAGGAAAGTTTCAACGGTTATAAAAGAGAAAAAGACTTCATCATCATCATCATAAGCCGCTACACTGCAAAAGCAAACGTAGCAAATAGCCTCTGAACAGACTCGGTCTCTGAACTCTAATATAAACAGACTCTAAAACACGCAAACAGAAGTCCGACCGAACGGCCTCTAAACGAAATAGAAAACCAACTGTGCCCCTGCGCATATCGTATTTTCCATGGAAAGCCACTATCGTCTACGTCATGAGAGGACAAGGCACATAAGAAGATGAATTACGCGTTTTGCGAGTATCATTGTATTTTTTTCATAATCATTTCACCCCAAGCAGGGCATTTATAAATAACCTTAAAGAGAGAAAACCTGTTGTTTTAAAAACCGTGAGGAACATTTCAACCAGTGGCAGTTCTGCCTTTCTTGGGGTGAGATGATTAAATAAAAATAAAAAATTCCTCTCTTATGTACCTCTTAATAAACTTTTTTTCTAATGTTATTTCTCCTAAACCCCGTTACTATATATATTTAGTCAAGCTATATATGTGTTGTTTTTCCCCAGTCTCTCTAACCTTCAAGCTCACCTGTGAGTACCATATTTCTCAAGCCCTCCTTCCTCGATTATATACAGTAGAAACTTTGTCTCTTCCTGATGCTAAGTATTAATCTATTTTTAGTTTTCATTTTCTCCAAAACTTCATCACACGTTCGATCTTCAATATTCTCAGCATCCTTCTGTAGAACAACATGCCTATTGCCTCAAGAATCCTCTTCATCTTTGAGGAGATCATCCAGCAATAAGCAAGTTATCGAAATTTTTGAACCAGTTTGATTTCGACATTTTCAATCTTTAATTTACATGCTAACAACTATACATTACAACTGATATTTAAAATTTTCTTCCGGCTTTTCTTAAACTTAATAAGCCCTAATTATTTTACAGAAAGAAGATACCATGAACTGAACATGTGAGCGACTAAGAGGTTCTGGAGACAATGAAAACTAAAAGAAAAATTATACGTAACACCAGGGAAAAACAGCTGAAGTTCTTGGAACATGTACTGAGGAATGAGGGCTTGGAGAATGTAATACTCACAGGTCAGATAGAGGGAAAGAAGAACAAGGGAAAGTAAAGTATAACCTACTTAGTTGGGCTTGAGCAAATGGATGGCAGAACGGGGTTTGGGGATATAACATGATAAAATGTGTTAAGTGCTACTGGGGATAGGAAGATGTTGAGCGCCATGGTCGTCTACGTACCCGGCACATAGAAAAAGAATTATGTTTTCGGAGAATAACTACACAGCTTAGAGAAAGGGTTTAAGCATAATTTCCCTTTTTTTTCTTCTTCTATGTGCCCTGTTCTTTCCGGACGTAAGGCTTTCCATGTCTCCCTATCCATGGTGGCTCTTAGCAAGTTTTCTCCTGTTACACCACACAACCCACGTTCTGTCACCCACCTGATCAAACCCTTCAGATATGTTATCTGCTGCTTCCCCACCCCATCTCTTTTTCCCTATATCTGGCCTGTTAGTATCAGGTTCTCCAAGCCCTCATTGCATGTCACAGGAACTTTAGCGGTCTCTTCCTGATGCTCAGTACTAATTCCCCTTTCGTTTCCAACTTTTCCAAAGCCTCATCATTGTTCACATGCTCGATCCATGATATTCGCAGCATCATTACAGTTGCTTCGAGTTTTTCCTTCATCTTTGGTGATATTGTCCAGCACTCACTGACATATTGAAAAACTGACATGACATAGCAATCCAGTACTCTTTTTTGGTTTTTTGTTTCAAACGAAATTTTCCTGTCTCTTAATACTCTACTCAACTTCTGGATCGTCATTTTTCTCGTGTTCGATTTATGGTATCCTCAGCATATTTCTCTTGCTTCAAGTCTTTTCTTCATCTTTAAGCTGATTGATCCGCATTCGATACATAAAAGACAGAAAGTGGAAAAATGACTTTATAAACACGCAAATATAAGTCCGACCGAACGACCTCTAAACAAAATAGAAAACCAACCGTGCCTCAGCGCATACCGAATTTTCCATTAAGTGTTGATCAATGGAGAATCCATGTACGGTCTGTGTTGTTTGCCTAGGATAGATTTGATTCCTGGATCTTCTATAACTAGGTACACGCTGGCCAATTCTGGATTCCAATTGCTGATTGTTCCGACCCACATATTCAGTTCCACACTTACATTTATACTTATAAACAATAGAAGATATTTGTAAAAAAAACTGACCACGTTTAACGGAAAAAAAGAAACACAGACGAAATACTAAACACAGCGCTCAATTTTGCAGTAGTGAATCTGTTATAGTGGCAATCTGTCCCCGATTTGTCGTGACCTAAATAATTTGACAATGTTGAAATATATCTTCGAAGCAAAGTGTTCACCTGGTATAAATCCTAAGAGCCATTCAATGTAGAGCGTTAGAAAGTCAGATGTACAGTGTATGTGTGGAGAAGATAACAGTTCAACCTAGACATGAAAAAATTAATATAGTAGGGAACGGGATGCAACGTTTTGGGAGTCGATTTTACAAGTTTGTGGAAATAAACTCTACGTGTAGAATTTATATCTCAAAAATGAAATACGAAATGAATGTGGGCGGTTCCCGACAGTGTGCATAGTAAAGGAAAGAGAGAAAAAAGGACTAACTATCAACTGTAAGAAGACAGAAAATATTGTGATCAGAAAGAGAAGTGAGATTTTAACATCTAACAAGTAGAAAAGTTTTAATCCCGAGGAAGGTTTTTTAGCAGATATTGAAAAATGCGACTCCGAAATTCTGACCATATCAGCTAGCAATAGAATTAACAAAGACAGGAAATTTTGTGAGAAGTGAGAAAAAATGAAAAGAAGACAGAAGTGCTGTATAATTTCAAATTTTAAAAGAAGACTGAAGTGCAGTATAATTTCAAATTTTAAAAGAAGACTGAAGTGCAGTATAATTTCAAATTTTAAAAGAAGACTGAAGTGCAATATAATTCCAAATTTTAAAAGAAGACTGAAGTGCAGTATAATTTCAAATTTTAAAAGAAGACTGAAGTGCAGTATAATTTCAAATTTTAAAAGAAGACTGAAGTGCAGTATAATTTCAAATTTTAAAATAAGACTGAAGTGCTGTATAATTTCAAATTTTAAAAGAAGACTGAAGTGCATTATAATTTCAAATTTTAAAAGAAGACTGAAGTGCAAAATAATTTCAAATTTTAAAAAAAGACTGAAGTGCAATATAATTTCAAATTTTAAAAGAAGACTGAAGTGCAGTATAATTTCAAATTTTAAAAGAAGACTGAAGTGCAGTATAATTTCAAATTTTAAAAGAAGACTGAAGTGCTGTATAATTTCAAATTTCAAAGCTCTTAGGCGAAGAGACTTCGAGGCAACAGAAATAAGTGGTTATGGGGAAGAACAATGAGAATAGAATGAAAGAAGCGTGTTAGCAACAAACTATTATTGGGAAAAATAGGCAAAATGGTTACTTGTAATCAGAATCAGGAAGATAGAGCTGAAACATTTTGGACACATAATGAAACACGAGAGAATTAACAGTCACAAAACATAAAAACAACAAAGTCAGTGAGATGTAACGTGGCACTGACTTGACTACCTTTGTGGGAACGGATGGCAAAACAGCAAGCAGGAAATTTAACAAAGGGACAAACTTATCTAAAGACTAGAAGAGATAGAGTTTTGGAAAGAGCCATGATCACTACATTACGTAAGAACACGGTACATAGAAGATTATATCACGATCTTAACGCGTCTCGTAACGCATTAGAGTCGTAGAGGCACAACATGTTCTACAGCTTCAGTGGACGTATTGCGTGTTGGCCAAAATAGACCGACGGAGCAAAACCGTCTCCTGGTTAGTTTGAATTAAGTTGTTTTGCTCCGAGACCAGTTGCCATCCAAAACTACAGAACACAGTCTGTCTTACTATTTATCCATATCTGGCTGGGTAGAGATAGATTCATAACTTTCTTAATGGTATTAGAACTTAAGTAAATAGAATGAACTCGACTAGAATTCGAACTGATCTCGTCAGCTGCCAAACAGGGGAGGTAACAGACTTTCGGTGGCTAATGCAGTACTGCCAACCCTAGCACCACCAGAATCGTTTAGCCACTGGATAGCGTAATTTTGTCTGAAATTGTCTGTCTCTTGATATTTTATACAACTGCAAGTCCGATTTTCTAAATTTCCAAAATTTAGTAGTAGTTGTCCCACCTCTTTGTTCAAACAGATAAATAAACCTAAATAATTTTTTTTCAATCAATTCGTAAATAGGATTATACCAGTTTCCATAAATAGAAAAGAAATAAAATGTATAGTAAAGAAAGAGACAAGTGGAAGTTGACTATTAACAGCGTGTCTTAGAGCAGCGCAATATAACGGCATCGCCGATAGGGTGTCTAAGTTGCTGGGGTGAACTAGAATTTCTTCAAATTTGGCTCCAGTGTTTGGCAGCCTAGGTTAGTGTTAAGAAATTGAAAGACAACCAGTCAAGAGAAGGAGATAATGAAAAAATAAATAAAATGCCGTCACCGATAGGGAGTCTAAATAGCTGAGATGAACCAAAACTTTTTCAAACTTGGATCGGGTGTTTTGTAGCCCAAGCTAGATTTCAAAAATTGAAAGACAACCAGTCAAGAGTGGTTGATAAAATAATAAGCAAAATGCTGTCACCGATAAGTTCATTAAGTGCCATACATGATACACGCTTTGGATGATCATGTCTCTGGGCAGAAAATTACGCCGCAGTAGGTTGCCATTGCTTTCTGCAGTAGATTCGTTGCCAGCCAAGGCTATAGAACCCAATCTGTCCTATTATTTAAAAAGTCATATTATTTTATGTCTTTTTATTGAAAGACAACCAGTCAAGAGTGGTTTATAAAATAATAAGCAAAATGCTGTCACCGATCAGTCAGTTAAGTGCCATACATGATACACGCTTTGGATGATCATGTCTCTGGGTAGAAAATTACGCCACAGTAGGTTGCCATTGCTTTCTGCAGTAGATTCGTTGCCAGCCAAGGATATAGAACCCAATCTGTCCTATTATTTAAAAAGTCATATTACTTTATGTCTTTTTATTGAAAGACAACCAGTCAAGAGTGGTTTATAAAATAATAAGCAAAATGCTGTCACCGATCAGTCAGTTAAGAGCCATACATGATACACGCTTTGGATGATCATGTCTCTGGGTAGAAAATTACGCCACAGTAGGTTGCCATTGCTTTCTGCAGTAGATTCGTTGCCAGCCAAGGATATAGAACCCAATCTGTCCTATTATTTAAAAAGTCATATTACTTTATGTCTTTTTATTGAAAGACAACCAGTCAAGAGTGGTTGATAAAATAATAAGCAAAATGCTGTCACCGATCAGTCAGTTAAGTGCCATACATGATACACGCTTTGGATGATCATGTCTCTGGGTAGAAAGTTACGCCACAGCAGGTTGCCATTGCTTTCTGCAGTAGACTCGTTGCCAGCCAAGGCTATAGAACCCAATCTGTCCTATTATTTAAAAAGTCATATTATTTTATGTCTTTTTATTGAAAGACAACCAGTCAAGAGTGGTTGATAAAATAATAAGCAAAATGCTGTCACCGATCAGTCAGTTAAGAGCCATACATGATACACGCTTTGGATGATCATGTCTCTGGGTAGAAAATTACGCCACAGCAGGTTGCCATTGCTTTCTGCAGTAGATTCGTTGCCAACAAGGATATAGAACCCAATCACAATATCTGTTTAAAGAGTCATATTACTTTTATATACTTTTTGTTGAAAGACAACCAGTCCAAATGGTTGATAAAATAATAAGCAAAATGCTGTCACCGATCAGTCAGTTAAGAGCCATACATGATACACGCTTTGGATGATCATGTCTCTGGGTGAAAAATTACGCCACAGTAAGGACATTGCTTTCTGCAGTAGATTCGTTGCCAGCCAAGGATATAAGGCCAATCTGTCCTATTATTTAAAAAGTCATATTACTTTATGTCTTTTTATTGAAAAGACTCAACAAGTCAAGAGTGGTTGATAAAATAATAAACAAAATACTGTCATCGATCAGTCAGTTAAGAGCCATACATGATACACGCTTTGGATGATCATGTCTCTGGGTAGAAAGTTACGCCACAGCAGGTTGCCATTGCTTTCTGCGATAGACTCGTTACCGTGAGCTATAGAACCCAATCTGTCCTATTATTCCAAAGAGTCATATTATTTTATGTCTTTTTATTGAAAGACAACCAGTCAAGAGTGGTTGATAAAATAATAAGCAAAATGCTGTCACCGATCAGTCGGTTAAGAGCCATACATGATACACGCTTTGGATGATGTGTCTCTGGGCGAAAATTACGCCACAGTAGGTTGCCATTGCTTTCTGCAGTAGATTCGTTGCCAGCCAAGGATATGAGCCAGTCTAACTCCCTGTATTTAAAAGTCATATTACTTTATGTCTTTTTATTGAAAGACAACCAGTCAAGAGTGGTTGGTAAATAATAAGCAAAATGCTGTCATCGATCAGTCGGTTAAGAGCCATACATGATGCCACGCTTTGGATGATCATGTCTCTGGGTAAAATTACGCCAGCAGGTTGCCATTGCTTTCTACAGCAGTGAGCTCGTTGCCAGCAAGGCTATGGTCTCAATCAATACTATTATTTAAAAAGTCATGTTATTTTATGTCTTTTATTGAAAGACAACCAGTCAAGTGGTTTATAAAATAATAAGCAAAATGCTGTCACCGATCAGTCAATTAAGTGCCTTTATGATACACGCTGGATGACGGTCATGTCTCTGGGTAGAAGTTGCATACAACAGGTTACCATTGCTTTCTGGTAGACTCGTGCCATTGAGGCTATGAAACCCAATCTGTCCTATTTGTTTAAAAAGTCATACTTTTATGTCTTTTTATTGAAAGACAACCAGTCAAAGTGGTTGATAAAATAATAACAAATGCTATTCTTAAGTAAGTCGATTAAGAGCCATATGATACACGCTTTGGATGAAATCATGTCTACAGGTGAAAAATTACGCACAATGGGTTACCATTAACTCTGCAGTAAATTCGTGCCAGCCAAGGATATAGAACCCAACCTGTCCTATTATTTAAAAAGTCATATTACTTTATGTCTTTTTATTGAAAGACAACCAGTCAAGAGAAGGAGATAATGAAAAAATAAATAAAATGCCGTCACCGATAGGGAGTCTAAATAGCTGAGATGAACCAAAACTTTTTCAAACTTGGATCGGGTGTTTTGTAGCCCAAGCTAGATTTCAAAAATTGAAAGACAACCAGTCAAGAGTGGTTGATAAAATAATAAGCAAAATGCTGTCACCGATAAGTTCATTAAGTGCCATACATGATACACGCTTTGGATGATCATGTCTCTGGGCAGAAAATTACGCCGCAGTAGGTTTGCCATTGCTTTCTGCAGTAGATTCGTTGCCAGCCAAGGCTATAGAACCCAATCTGTCCTATTACGAAAAGTCATATTATTTTATGTCTTTATTGAAAGACAACCAGTCAAGAGTGGTTTATAAAATAATAAGCAAAATGCTGTCACCGATCAATAAGGGCTATACATGATACACGCTTTGGATGACTATGTCTCGTAGAAACAGCCATGCAGGTTGCCATTGCTTTCTGCAGTAGATTCGTTGCCAGCCAAGGATATAGAACCCAATCTGTCCTATTATTTGTGTCATATTACTTTACATCTTTATTGAAAGACAACCAGTCAAGAGTGGTTTATAAAATAATAAGCAAAATGCTGTCACCGATCAGTCAGTTAAGAGCCATACATGATACACGCTTTGGATGATCATGTCTCTGGGTAGAAAATTACGCCACAGTAGGTTGCCATTGCTTTCTGCAGTAGATTCGTTGCCAGCCAAGGATATAGAACCCAATCTGTCCGTTATTTAAAAAGTCATATTACTTTATGTCTTTTTATTGAAAGACAACCAGTCAAGAGTGGTTGATAAAATAATAAGCAAAATGCTGTCACCGATCAGTCAGTTGGTACATGATACACGCTTGGGATGATCATGTCTCTGTGAAAGTTACGCCACAGCAGGTTGCCATTGCTTTCTGCAGTAGACTGTTGTCAGCCAAGGCTATAGAACCCAATCTGTCCTATTATTTAAAAAGTCATATTATTTTATGTCTTTTTATTGAAAGACAAACAGTCAAGAGTGGTTGATAAAATAATAAGCAAAATGCTGTCACCGATCAGTCAGTTAAGAGCCATACATGATACACGCTTTGGATGACCATGTCTCGGGTAGAAAATTACGCCACAGCAGGTTGCCATTGCTTGCAGTAGATTCGTTGCCAGCCAAGGATATAGAACCCAATCTGTCCTATTATTTAAAAAGTCATATTGATTTTGGCGTCTCTTTATTGAAAGACAACCAGTCAAGAGTGGTTGAGGAAATAATAAGCAAAATGCTGGCCACCGATCAGTCAGTTAAGAGCCATACATGATACACGCTTTGGATGATCATGTTCCTGTAGAAAATTACGCCAGTAGGGCTACACAAGCTGCAGTAGATTCGTTGCCAGCCAAGGATATAGAACCCAATCTGTCCTATTATTTAAAAAGTCATATTACTTTATGTCTTTTTATTGAAAGACAACCAGTCAAGAGTGGTTGATAAAATAATAAGCAAAATGCTGTCATCGATCAGTCAGGTTAAGAGCCATACATGATACACGCTTTGGATGATCATGTCTCTGGGTAGAAAGTTACGCCATTACAGGTTGCCATTGCTTTCTGCAGTAGACTCGTTGCCAGCCAAGGCTATAGAACCCAATCTGTCCTATTATTTAAAAAGTCATATTATTTTATAGTCTTTTTTTATTGAAAGAATAACCAGTCAAGAGTGGTTGATAAAATAATAAGCAAAATGCTGTCACCGATCAGTCAGTTAAGAGCCATACATGATACACGCTTTGGATGATCATGTCTCTGGGTAGAAAATTACGCCACAGTAGGTTGCCATTGCTTTCTGCAGTAGATTCGTTGCCAGCCAAGGATATAGGAACTAACGGTTCCATTATTTAAAAAGTCATATTACTTTATGTCTTTTATTGAAAGACAACCAGTCAAGAGTGGTTGATAAAATAATAAGCGAAATGCTGTCATCGATCAGTCAGTTAAGAGCCATACATGATACACGCTTTGGATGATCATGTCTCTGGGTAGAAAATTACGCCACAGCAGGTTGCCATTGCTTTCTGCAGTAGACTCGTTGCCAGCCAAGGCTATAGATCTCAATCTGTCCTATTATTTAAAAAGTCATATTATTTTATGTCTTTTTATTGAAAGACAACCAGTCAAGAGTGGTTTATAAAATAATAAGCAAAATGCTGTCACCGATCAGTCAGTTAAGTGCCATACATGATACACGCTTTGGATGATCATGTCTCTGGGTAGAAAGTTACGCCACAGCAGGTTGCCATTGCTTTCTGCAGTAGACTCGTTGCCAGCCAAGGCTATAGAACCCAATCTGTCCTATTATTTAAAAAGTCATATTACTTTATGTCTTTTTATTGAAAGACAACCAGTCAAGAGTGGTTGATAAAATAATAAGCAAAATGCTGTCACCGATAAGTCAGTTAAGAGCCATACATGATACACGCTTTGGATGATCATGTCTCTGGGTAGAAAATTACGCTACAGTAGGTTGCCATTGCTTTCTGCAGTAGATTCGTTGCCAGCCAAGGATATAGAACCCAATCTGTCCTATTATTTAAAAAGTCATATTACTTTATGTCTTTTTATTGAAAGACAACCAGTCAAGAGTGGTTTATAAAATAATAAGCAAAATGCTGTCACCGATCAGTCAGTTAAGAGCCATACATGATACACGCTTTGGATGATCATGTCTCTGGGTAGAAAATTACGCCACAGTAGGTTGCCATTGCTTTCTGCAGTAGACTCGTTGCCAGCCAAGGCTATAGAACCCAATCTGTCCTATTATTTAAAAAGTCATATTATTTTATGTCTTTTTATTGAAAGACAACCAGTCAAGAGTGGTTGATAAAATAATAAGCAAAATGCTGTCACCGATCAGTCAGTTAAGAGCCATACATGATACACGCTTTGGATGATCATGTCTCTGGGTAGAAAATTACGCCACAGTAGGTTGCCATTGCTTTCTGCAGTAGACTCGTTGCCAGCCAAGGCTGTAGAACCCAATCTGTCCTATTATTTAAAAAGTCATATTATTTTATGTCTTTTTATTGAAAGACAACCAGTCAAGAGTGGTTGATAAAATAATAAGCAAAATGCTGTCACCGATCAGTCAGTTAAGAGCCATACATGATACACGCTTTGGATGATCATGTCTCTGGGTAGAAAATTACGCCACAGTAGGTTGCCATTGCTTTCTGCAGTAGATTCGTTGCCAGCCAAGGCTATAGAACCCAATCTGTCCTATTATTTAAAAAGTCATATTATTTTATGTCTTTTTATTGAAAGACAACCAGTCAAGAGTGGTTGATAAAATAATAAGCAAAATGCTGTCACCGATCAGTCAGTTAAGTGCCATACATGATACACGCTTTGGATGATCATGTCTCTGGGTAGAAAGTTACGCCACAGCAGGTTGCCATTGCTTTCTGCAGTAGACTCGTTGCCAGCCAAGGCTATAGAACCCAATCTGTCCTATTATTTAAAAAGTCATATTATTTTATGTCTTTTTATTGAAAGACAACCAGTCAAGAGTGGTTGATAAAATAATAAGCAAAATGCTGTCACCGATCAGTCAGTTAAGTGCCATACATGATACACGCTTTGGATGATCATGTCTCTGGGTAGAAAATTACGCTACAGTAGGTTGCCATTGCTTTCTGCAGTAGATTCGTTGCCAGCCAAGGCTATAGAACCCAATCTGTCCTATTATTTAACCCTTAATAGAGAGAAGAAACAGATTAATAACTTTCCCAAGGGTATTTTTTCCGTACGTGAATGCAAGGAATTCAACTGGGATTTGAACACGGATCCCCGATTTGTCGTTCCGGGTCGATATCCACTGCACCACAAGGGTGTCTAAATTGCTGAATTTGTTCAAACTTGTATCCGGTGTTTTGCAGCCCAGTTAAATTTGAAAGAAAAACAAGCAACGAGAAAGAGAAGCAAATAACTGTCCTCTTTCCATCTTTGGGATGTTGTGACGCATGAGATGAAGATTGATCTCATGACATAACCCAAATTATTAAAGAATTTGAGCTTCATCGAAATTTCAGTAATTATGAAATAAATTTTAAGACCTGATTAAAATATTATCATATCAGAAAGAACCAAATAGCTGTCCCCTTAAACAGAAACAACATGAATCAATTTTGCTATATCTTCACAGATTAGGAGAGGCTAGCATATTCTGACAATTTGTGAAACTTGGGACTTTACTACTGAGGTTTAATTGATTCAGTAACAGTTGTTCGATGACATGGATGATTCTTCTTCTTCTATGTGCCTTGTCTTTTCAGGACGTAGGCGATCATGGCTTTCCACGTCTACCTATCTCTGGTGACTCTTAGAATGCTTTCTCCTCTCACACCACGCAACCCCAGTTCTGTCATCAACCTGCTCAGGCTCTTAAAATAATGTTACCCGTTGCTCTCACCTGCCTCTTTTTCCCCTCTATCTGGCCTTTTATTATCAGGCTCTCCAAGACCGCTTTCCTCTTTGGATGCTACAGGAACTTTAGCTGCCTCTCCCTGATGCTCAGTATAAATTTCCTTTTCGTTTACATCCTTTCCAAAACGTCATCATTGCTCACATGCTCGATCTATGATATCCGCGGCATTCTTCTGTAGAACCACATTACAGTTGCTTCAAGTTTTTCCTTCATTTTGGATGATATTGCCCAGCATTCACTGCCATATTGAAGAAACGACATCACATAGAAATTCAGTACTCTCCTCTTTGCTTCTATGAAATTTCTCCTGTCTGTTAATATTTTGTTAATATTCTGGGTGCGTTAAGTCGATTAGCAACCGACATATTACCTTCAGTGCGAAAACTACCCCACAACAATTAATATAGAAGAATGGAACAATTACATTTGAATAATTTTTCTCTAACTGCATGTGTGAAAGTTATACAGCAGCTGCGATTGATAAATTATTCTACTGAGGACAATGTTGAAATTTACTGTATGAAAGAAGGAACGCAAGAAATGCAGATACTGTGACTATAAGCACAAAATTGACAGTAAAAAAGTGCCTCGCTTCTCGAAAGATTCGCCATAACTGCCGAATATACCGAATGTCTATATACAAAGATTGTTCCGTCTGGATGTACGTTGTGGTGCAATAGATATCGACTCAGAACAAAAAATCGGAGAACCGAGTTCGAATTCAAGTTCAAGTTGGATTCATTTCATTTACTTACGCGCAAATACACAAAGGAAAGGTATTAATCTGTTCCCTCCAACTATGGGTAAAATAACAGGACAGATTGGGTTCTTGCTTATATATATCTAAGATGAAGTAGTATTTAAACTATTTATATTGACCCCAATGAGTTGTGAGTTCAATAACAGGCTGAACAAATAACATAGAGAGTTAAGTGAAAGGGAGATGACTACATGATTACCAGAAGTGGTATCGTACATGGAATGAGAATGACATACCTTAGTGATCGTAATAAAGGGTTCTGTTTGAAATATCTAAACTTATTTATAAATGGAACTTTGTTTGTCTGTGTGTGTGTGTGTGTGTGTGTGTTCGTTACCTATAGACTCCGAAACGGATGAACGATTTTCTTGAAAATTTATACAGTTGTCCTATAAGCGTCTGCGAGTTTTCTTAGCTAGGGTTTTTGTCGAGGTACTCCCGATAAATATCGAAAATCGATAATCGAAAAAATCGGGTTATAGAAGGTCCGATTTTAATCAAATTTGATACACTCATAGACAAAGACATAAGAAACGATATTCAGAAATTTCAAGGTTGAAATTCTATCATTGCATGACTTATTTGACTCCGATATTAGAAATCGATACCACGATATCCTTTCGGGTCTGATCAAAATCAGTTTTACAGCCCTTTCATTTTAGTTTTTGCTTCGGGTTTGGCTCTAAGTAGGTATAATTGTAGTTCTTAGTCTCAGTCATGATATATATATATATATATATATATATATATATATATATATATATATATATATATGAACTAGACCAAAATTAACAAAAAAGATATTGAGTTTTAGTAACAGAATCACTTACTATGTAATTATGAGCTTGGTCAAAGACAGTTATTCCATAGTCAAAAGTGTACATAAATTTCGTAGGTCCAATAAACAGATTACATTATTTCGTGGTTGAGGATACTTTTAAGTGGCCTGAAATTTGTAAGTACAAAGTAAAAACAACTTTCACAGTTACAGGGATTTTTTACACGAACGATTTGAAGAACCGGCATTCCGAATATCATACTTTCGATTAACGACCCACAATTCACTACTTGTGAATTTAAAGACTTGCAAATAGTTTTCGATTGGACATTTGACTACACACTCTATTATTAAAGGTCAAACGGACAAGCTGAACAGTTTAGGGTTAGACAGCTTAAAAAATAATTAAAAAAGTAAGCGAAGCATCACTACAAAACATCTTTAGAGTATACAGGATAACGTCGAATGACAATACACAGACAGGTATGTTAGTAGCAGAATTGGTATTTGTAGAAAAAATTGAATTGATGTTCGACAAATTGTTACCAAATCCAAAAATAATACAGACGAACAAAAAAGAATCATACAAACTATCAAAATTGGAGAAAAAGTTTTATTCAAAATATTAGAAAGATGATGTCTATTGTGAAAGGAAAATAGGAACAAAAAAAGGCATTGGAATCAATAAAAGAAAAGTTTTACTAAAAAAAGGCCTGCAAGAAAGAAAGACATTATGCAAGTATTGAATGATATATTTGACGTACTAGTAGTCCAAGAATTAGTTTAACGTACAACTAAGAATGCCAGAAAAAGAAACGTACGAAAAATCTCTCCAGACAAAAAGAGGGGATGAATAAGAAAAAATAAAGAATATATATTTACTAGTGAAAAGAAAAAAATGTGTGTGAAGTATCAAAACTTGACAGAGCAAATCAGTGAAGCAACACTTTCACCTCTGACAAGGTAGTAAAGCTACTAATACACCATGGGTTACTGGGTATGGTGGAATTAGAAACAGAAACATTACTATTGAACAGGAACAGACAAAGTAATCAGATAGCGACTGAAATTACATTAAATGTTTGAAGATCAAAATCGGCCTGAATACATGGAACCGGAAAGGAGTTCTACAAGTGAAAGTGCAAAAGAAATTTAGCATAGAATTTACGGTAACCATCTCAACTTTAATTTGATGAGATCCTGACGCCATTCTAGTACTACGCTCAACCTCATAAAGCCTAGATATCATGGTGAAGGCCTCATCTGAACAATTACCAGAAAAGTATTTATAGAAAAGGCAAAGGGAGACAATCAAGGAGCTCAAGGTAAATAACAGTGTCACTGGACCATAAATTGACGTAACATTCTAAGCATGGACGAATAGTAGATTTATATATCCAGGATATATTCTGGAGAGAAAAACAGACTCTAATGATACAGTGAATCAAATTTTTAGCAGCTGTTATGGTGCCCCTATCTATAGGAATGTACTCTTCCTTCGTCAATAACTAAAAACCTGCGTACTTTCCGAGGAGGCAGTCGTGTGACAGTCGGAAGTCAGTCTAGAGACAGTCAAGGCGCAGCGTAACTATACCCTTCATACTTACACTTCGATTTATTGATTACTAATACTTATTATTGTATATATGTTCTGTTATTCTAACACACTGTTTGAACCTACCTTCTTGTTTCCGTGTCTTTCTTTTTGGCCCTAACAATACATAATAACTTGGCGATAAAGTTTCGCCACAACAGCAGCTGACCTGATAATGGATTCAGTATAATCGTTTCAATTCATATCAGCTGAGAACATTAGCTGGAGAAAGCGCGACAAGTTATATTCGTGGAGGTTATCATCAGCTATGACCTTGAACGGATAAGAGGGATTTCTCTGATAATTAATGAAAATATGTTTAGTTTTGGAGGTCTCAAAATTATATTTTGCTTCAGTTAAAACTATCTTTTGCTTCATTTAGCAACAGATTCAAAGTCGTTTCTGATATATGCAGCCAATTTGATCTTATCGAACCGACCTAGGAGTAAATGGTTGCGTCATCGGCGTAGATACCAAGTGGAGAGCTGATACCATCGAGAAGGTCTTTGAAGAAAATTTTTTAAAAAGTAGGATAATATATCTTGGGGATACACGGCATCATTTTGAGTACGCAGGTGATAACACTACTTGGAATATCCCTTATGCCGAGGGAAGTGTTTTTTCTCTAAGCTGTAGGTGTTATATAGCGACAAATAACAAACACGGGTGTATATAAAAATATATGACTTATATTTTTATTGATGAACGATGGACCGTGTGGCACAAGGGCAGAGAATTGAGAGCGCGCTTCTAATGGTGTTTCGACGGGAGCTGGCCTCTCCGCTTAGCTCGTCTAGCTTCTTCTTCGACTTCTCGAGACTGACTTATCTGTGTTTTCGCAGTCTTTATATATCTTCCAAAAGCGGAAATTGTTTCTTCCGGTTTTTGCCTCGATCCGCGACGCCCACGCGATTCTCAGAGTCACCTGTTTGTTTGCCTGCGTAGGCATTTCCGCCGCTGTCGGAAATAGGGTCAAAGTGACATCCGCTACTTTTCATCAACCGGGAACACCCACGCTTCCTCAGCCTTCTTGGGTGGGGCCAGACCGCTATATTACATAGGTAGGATCTAAGGTATGATAATTAGGACGGGGCTGAAATATTTAAAGCTTTGCTTTGGTTGTTTTTGTTTGTGAAATATCGATTTATATGGATCATTTAATTCTGAAGTCTAAACAGTGTTGTACATAATTGTTTTTTTCTTTTATTTTTGAAGATAATAATGATTTACTGGTACAAATTTTTAATAATTAAACCAGAGATGGATTCAGACCTTTTCGAAAGTGAATATAGACCTTTTTGGTGCAAGTGAATATAACAAACCGGATTGATATTTACAGTACTTACATTATTTGTAATATTGTTTTGTATTATTTTGAACTTAACTCACCGGTTAACAATTCCCAAGTATTTTCAATTAAACCTCTAGTACCTCCAAGATTACAGCATTTTTAGCAGGTTATTTAAGGCCAGGATATATTTTCTTAGATTTTAAAACTGTTTTTGGAGATAATACTGGTTTAGTTATACAATGTTTTAGTAATTAACCCATACCTTGGTGAAAAGATATTCATTCATTCCTTTACTAAGTGTATTTGAGCTTAACGAACCCAACGGTAATTGGAACTCCGCTTAACAATTCCGATCTATTATCGATTACACCACCCACACATTTCAAGCTTACAGCACCTGTTACTCCTAACCGTCGCTCACCTAGGTACTGATTACGTTCTACGTTGCTTAACTTTGGTGATCGTACAGAAACCGGTATTTCAATGGGTTGTGTTTGTAAGCTAATTACACCAACCGAACATCCAAGTTGACAGCACATGGTATTCCCAAGCAGTCACCCATCTCGATACTTACCAAGGACAATGTTGCTTACCTTCGGTTTTTCAACGGGATGTATCCATAAACCGATTACACCACCCGTACATTCAAGTTAACAACACATGGTATTCCAAGCGGTCACCCATCTAGCTACTGATCAGACTCAATGTTGCTTAACTTCAGTGATCGTACGGGAATCTATCTTTAACGGCACGTGTCTGTAAACCGATTACACTACCTGGACATTCAAGTTGACAGCACATGGTATTCCCAAGCGGTCACCCATCTAAATACAGACCAGTCTCGAAGTTGCTTAACTTTAGTGATCGTACATATAGACAGGATAACAAAAAGTTGCTTAACTTTAGTGATCATACATATAGACAGGATAACAAAAAAAAGAATTATAATAAATGGACTGGCGCTATACCAGTCTTGCTCCCGTGGGTTTTGTTCTTAACTGATTGGAGATATAAACATGCACGCATTTTTGTCTCTGTATGGGCTCCAGTAAATATCCCGTTTATCGCCATAGGTATGCTTGTTCTGGGGGTCGACACACTGCGTACACTCTTCATGTATTTCGGTATTTGTGTCATGACTGACCTTCGGGAGAGTTGTCTTTTTACAATTTTGAAGGACGACAGCGAATGCGAAATATGAACCTCATCGAGATATTTTCTCCCAGTCGGAAACTGTCTGAGAAGATTGCAGACTTGAAGGCAGATTTAAATCGGCCCAAAGTTCTGCCTTTATGAAAACCTATCATCGAGTAGCACACATATTTAGCTATGATACAGATGTATAAAATCCTCTTCTAAAACTTTGTGTTATGATAGACTAGCAGTTGCTCGGGTGTAATAAAAGCTTTAAAACTAATCCATGGCCCTGGAGCTCAGACTATTTGGACGTTGGCACGAAATACTAAAAAGCAATAGTTGTTTCCAGTTAAAGCGAAACCGTAGACTGAAAGAAAAATGAATGGATGTAAGTCAAATTTTGATTTTTTGGTATCGATATCAAATAATTTTTTAAACTGAATTTTGAAGGCTAAATAAGTCCTCTGGGTAAATGGTATTATAGCTGAGACTAAAAATTACAATTATACCTACTTAGAGCCAAACCCGAAGCAAAAGCTAAAATAAAAGGGCTGAAAAAAATACAGACATACAGGCAGATAAACAGACACACACACAAACATCTTGCCTTATATATATATATATATATATATATATATATATATATATATATATTATCGATTTTCTGCACTATTGTAAGAACTGAAACCTTGAAACTTCTGAATATCGTTTTTTATGTCTTTGTCCGTGAGTGTATCAAATTTGATTAAAATCGGACCACTCCTTCTATAACCCGATTTTTCCAATTATCGATTTTCGATATTTATCGGGGGTATCTCGATATAAAACCTAGCTAAGAACATTCGCAGACTCTTATAGTACAACTGTGTAAAATTTCAAGAAAATCGGTTCAGCCATTTCGGAGTTTATAGGTAACACACACACACACACACACACACACACACACACTGTGTGTGACTGTAAGCTATGCACGCCTACATTTTTTAAGCTACGCCATTCAAACTTTCTAGGGACACATATCTACAGGGAAGTTAGATCGACAAATGCTTTTTTAGTTTAAGTTCATCAATTTTCCCTTTCGCACTTTTTGGCCAATGGAGCCGATTGTTTATATTTGCTCCGTAAAACATCTATGATCTAAGATGGTTGCCATATTACGTCACAGAAATCAAATCACACGTGTCAAACGCGAGCAAAATATTTTTTATTAAAAAAAATGAGCCTTTATATTTAATTTTTATTCCGATGTTTTAAAAATTCATTTAGTCAACAAAAAATGTGAATATACTAAAAAAAACACAAGTGTTTTTTCAAACAAAATCAAAACAAAATATGTAAAAAAAAGTGCCAATTGCTAATTTAATTATTTAAGTTTTTTTTTTCAGATGTAATATTTCATACTTCAGAAAATAAAATAAAAAAAGCTTTTTTTCGCTAAATATTTCATGCAAGAAATCACCTGTCTGTAATTGGTGTGACACTAATGTAACTTTTCTCTAATATTAAACATCTATATTTTTAAATATTGTTCGAAAATTTCTGAACTAAGAGCGTAATAGTTTTTATATTTCTATTATAAATAAAACAAAATAAATAATTTTTATTTTTATGTTAAATTCATTTAGTCAACAAAAAATGAAAATATTTTTCCTCTTTATTTTGAAACAAAAACAAACGCAATGTTGTTTCAAACGTAACACAAAAAATCAAAACACGTTTACGCAAAACAAAAGAAAATAGATTTTTTATTGGAATTTTTTAAGAACTTTTAAACAACAATTTTTTATATAATTATTTTTTTTATATAACCGAGTTTTAAAGGAATTTATCCATTTAATATTATAAACATTATTGCATCACGAGATTGATGTTTGTATGAATATTGTAAACATTGCGTTCAAAGTAATTTAGCAGCCATCTTTGATTAAAGTAAAGGCACTCACATTAAGTGTGCTAAGTTTTTGTAGATTTTTTCACATGCTTTCTAAAAAAGAGCTCGGTTAACTTTGAATAAATGATTTCAATCTACTCTTCTCGTTGGCATCTTCTCCTACTCCTAAAATGTTCTGGGTTGCACGGGCAACGCCGGGCTATGATGCTAGTACATAATAATGTGGATCCAAAATGCAGGTTCTGTGATAAATACCAAGAAACAATAGACCATCTAATCTCAGGATGCTCTGTACTTGCCCCAAATGAATATAAAAATAATCACGATAGAGTGGAGCAATATTTACACTGGACAATATGCAAATACTATGGAGAATATGTCAACAAACACTTGTATGAACATCACCCAGCACCAGTTACAGAAATAGAAGATGTCACCATTCTATAAGACCATCAATACAGACAGAAAAATTGAAGCAAATAGGCCGGACATTATTCTTAAAAACCAAAAAGAAAAAACTTGCTTATTAATTGATTTGGCTTGTCCAGCAGATTGTAAAATAGCAACCAAGGAATTCGAAAGACTGTCAAAATAGAAAAACCTGGAAATTGATATAGAAAAAAATGGGAAATTGAAAACAAGAATCATACCATGAATAGTGGGTGCCCTTGGAATGATAAAAAAAGTGAACAAAAAACGCACTAAAATAATCCCTGTAAGCCCCAGCTTAAGAGATATACAAAATATTGTCTTGTTAAGTACAGCCCAGACACTAAGGAGAAATCTGTCGATGTAACGCTAGGGATGTTAGGGGAGATAGGAAAAATATGAAATGGAGCCATAACAACACACCACGACCTGGTAGGTAGTGCGACTATCGAAGAAATAAATCTATATTGAAAAATGAAATAATAATAATAATGATTCAATCTGTAGTTGGCGCCATCGGTTTGATTGGAAGCGATTCCGATAGACCTATTGAACAGATTCATGGTAGCCCAGTAACTACAAAAAAATTGTACTCACAAGTACAGTTTACATCTTAATAAGGGGTTTATACATGTAAAATGTGTGTGACTTCCGGTGTTTTTTGAAGAGATTTTGTAGGGATTTTATCTAAAAAATGTCTCAGTGCAACATGTCATAATGCTATTTCTGACTTTGAGTTTCTGGTTGGGACATTGAAAGAAATGATTATACATATAATATCAAAAGAAATGAAATAATAACATTTTATCTACACTTTAATGAGCGTGAATATGGGGGGACGTTTCAAAGTAAAAAAAAATATTAAACGAACGAACAGTACAAAATAAAACTTTTATTACACCGTTAGTATGGGCGTACGTGATATCCCCATCTGCATTTATAATGCCGTGTTCCTTCTGGTCGTAGGCGATCATGGCTCTCCACAGACTCTTTTCATAATATCTTTGAATTGCAACGAAATAACAAAAAGGAACAAGAAAAGATATAACACACGAGAAAGAAACAAAAAAAAAAAAAAAGAAAGAACAATGTTAAAACAAACCTTTTAGGTTTCACGTACGGTATGCGAAAATATAATGTCGCCAAGCTTTGCGTTTGGGTCTCCACGGGTCACTTTCTTAATATTTTTTATAATGCCACAAATGTGCGTCGTAGTGCAATGGCTATCGGCTCGGAACGAGAAATCTTAGAGTCGAATTCGAATTCCAGTTGAAATAAATACCCTTAAGAAAAACATTGATGCGTCGCTTCTACCTCTAGCTATGGGTTAAATAGAGAGATTGGGTTTTATAGCTTTGGTTGGCAACCAGTCTACCACAAGAATTAATGGCAACCTACTACGGGAAAATCTTCTACCCAGTCAGCCATGTCTCTCTCCATACATGATCGCCCAAGTATGCATCACGTATGGCACATGACTGACTGAATGGATGCTACAGAATATAAAATAAGAAGTTTACTCTCAGCGGACCTCAAGTGGAATGACTACGCCGAATCCATTGCTAAATCCGCTGCTATGAAAGGCGGCTCTCTGTGCAGGGCCCGGAAATTCTTTCCGCCTGAATCTATCCTGCATTTATACAAATCTACCATCCGCCCGTGTTTTGAATACTGTTGCCACATCTGGTCGGGTGCCCCTGCTATTCTCCTCGGGCTTCTTGACAAAATACAGAGAAAAATCTGTAATGTGATTGATACCGACTTAGCTGACCGCCTGCAGTCACTCTAACACCGGCATGACGTGGCTTCCCTGTGCCTCTTCTATAAATACTTTCATGGCTTCTGCTCTGATGAACTTAAATCACTAGTGCCCCCTAGGTGTGCGTTTGCACGAGATACTAGATGGGCAACTAGGTCCCACCCTTTTACAGCGAAACCGATGAAATGTAACCGCAATTTCTACTCCAACAGTTTCTTTTCTCGCACTTCCCGCCTGTGGAATTCCCTTCTGCATGCTTGCTTCCTCGACGGCTATAACCTCCAGGAGTTTAAATGTAGGGTCAATAGACACCTCCTAACACACTGACTCACACCCATTCTCTCCAACTCTCTCCCTATGTACATCCTAACTCGTCTATCACCCTCCTTCTGACATTTCCTATATCCAATCCCTCTATGTAACCCCCTGCGCTATAGTGGCAGTGGAATGCCTTGCTTGGGGTGACATGATTAAAAAATATGAAGCTAGATAAAGCATGAGTTAAGAAGAAAGAATGAAAAACAATGTGAAAGATGAACATTTATGACAGTGAGATTTCACCTTTAGTCTTCGCATACGTGATATCAACTTATGATTTTATAATCCCGTGTTTCATCGGAAACAAGCATTGCCCTCCACAGCTTCTTTTCTTAATACATGTGAACTGCCACGAAGTACAAAGATAACAAGAAAAATAACACAGGAGAAATCAGTTTGAGTTTGAGTTTTTGTTTAACGGTGTATCATCCTCTCTCAGTTATTTAATGCCAAAAAGATGGGGTTTTAAGGTATTTTTATGTTCATTTATTGTGAGGAGGTTGATTTAGTTAGATTTTATTGAAAAAAATTATTTTACTTTAGTTTTTAGATGCATTCTGTTTTTGCATTCAAAAACGTATTGCTGGTAATAATTTTTCCTTCAAAAAGGATTTTTTATAATTATTTAACCCTAAGCAATGCAGAACTGCTACTGGTGCGTAGGGGGTTACAGAAGAGGTGAGTGATGAGAAAGTGGAACAAGCTACAGGGGAGTCAGAGAATAAGTAAGATGAGGATGAGCATACAGGTGTGAAGAGGGCTGCATGAGAGTGGAGTGAAAAGGAAGAACATGATACAAAGGTTGTCAGGGAAAGGATGTGAATCAAGAAGATAAGAGATAGCAGTTTACTTTGTATTTAAATTTTTGAAAATTGCAGCTGTCAGGGAAGCAAAGTATACGGAAGTGAATTCCACAGGCGGGAAGTGCGAGTAAAGAAGCTGTAGAGTAGAGGTTGCGGTTATATTTTATTGGTTTCACTGTAAAATCTGCTAGTCTCGTAGCTCGACTAAATTCATGCATTAGAGCAGAAGCCGTGAAAGTATTTGTATAGACAGAGGGAAGCCACATAACGCCGGTGAGAAAATGACTGGAACTGGGATACCAGGTCGGAATCAATAACATTGCAAATTCTTCACTGGATTTTGTCAAGAAACCCGAGTTGAATAGCAGGATCACCCGACCAGATATGGCTGCAATATTCAATGCACGGGTGGATGGTAGATTTATATATGTGCAAGATAGATTTAGACGAGAAAAACTTCCTGACGCTACGCAGGGAACCAACTATCCTAGCAGCGGATTTAGCTATGAATTCAGTGTAGTCCACTTGAGGTCGACTGATAGAGTTAGGCCGAGGAGGCGCACTGCTTTGTTTTCTAAGAGACTATGGTAATATTTTTCTCTTTCAAAAATGTAATGTTGGTAATATTTTTCCTTAGAAAAATATATTTTTTCTATAAAAATTTATTTTTATGTCTATATTTCTATAAAAGTATATTTTTAAACTTTCATAGTGTTGATCAACATATCAGTAATCCGTTGATAAGGGTTCTGTGCCCGGTAAACCGATGATGTGGATGTACGGGGATTGGTTGCCTCGGCAATAGTTAACCCCCAGGTTGGGGGTTAACTATTTGCCCTTAGCTGGGACTCTAACAGGTGCTATTGCTCCGGGTCAGGGTGGACCTGAGAATAATAGCAATTATGAGATGGTTTCATGCTCCTCACAATCTCTCAATCAGAAGCCTTACTGCCGGATGCAGTTTACCGTCATACCCAGAACCACGAGAAAGGAAAAAGTAAGTACTATGTTTAAGAAAGGCTTCTATTACAGTGTGATTTCACCTTTGGAATGTTCGTTTCCTTTATCTTTATTGCCATATTTACGCCATTTTAGCCTTTGTACCCTCGGGAATTCTCCAAGTGCTATGAATTTCAAAGCGAACTCTTCATTTCACCTTTTTATTGGCTTAGGGAATATAAGTGTTCCATAGCCTTGATTCAAGGAGTTGTGAGTTCAATACCTGGCTACATCGGTGGTGAACAAATAAGTTAGAGTTGAGTTAAAGGGAGATAACCACATGCGATCCGTAAGTGGCATTGCATATAGATTGAGAAGTAGATAAATAAATAAATAAATAATGAGAATTATTAAAGAAAAGCTTTAATAAAGAAAAACTTTTAAAAAGAAAAGCTTTACTAAAGAAAATCTTTTAAGATGTGAGATTTCACATTTGGTTTGTGCAAGTACAGTGGAGTGAAACAAATATTCGTACACATGAAAAATTGTATTTTAATGATTGTAAAACCCTTAACTGAAACAAAATTCGATATATTTTATGTATAAAGATACATACTACTAAAAATTAATAATAATCTCAAATAATTGTTATTCTAACAGAAATTAATGCATTATTTTCATTTTAAGAGGTGAAAAAGTATTCATACAAATCAATTTTAACGAATATTTTATGGTAGTATTTTCTAGAATTTTCAAGTAATGTTATCCGTAACTATAGTTAACGCTATTAGCCACTATCAGAGCATTCTGCAATAGTTAACGCTATTAGCCACTATCAGAGCATTCTGCAATAGCTAGTCTTACAAGAAGGTTCCAATAATGCCTAAAGGGAAAGAATTGACTATTTCACAAAAACGACTGATTTTGTCTCTTTGGAAAGATGGGAATAGTTGTAGAATGATTTCTAGCAACCTGAAAATTCCTTTTACTACAATTGCTTCGTTCATTGCGCGGTTTAAGACTCGTAACAGCATTGAAAACCTAAGACGAACAGGTGCTCCGAGGAAGATTTCTCCAAGATCAGCAAGGATATTAGGACGCTAGATCCAACAAAATCCACAGGTTACCCGAGAAGAGCTGCAGGAACATCTGAGTGCATCTGGGATTAAAGTAACCAAACGTACAATAAGTAATGAACTACACAGAAACAGTCTGAAACCACGTAGCCCAAGGAAGACTCCACTACTCTTGAAACGACACAGAGATGCTAGGCTAAAATTCGCTAAAGAGCATAAGAATAAAGAATGTACGTTTTGGAAAATGGTACTATGGACTGATGAAGCTAAAATAGAGTTGTTTGGTCACAATTATCGAAAGCATGTGTGGAGGAAAGACGGTGAAGCCTACTTACCAAAGAACACTGTGCCAACTGTAAAGTTTGGTGGTGGCAGCATCATGATATGGGGCTGTTTTTCTGCAAAAGGTATTGGTAAAATATCAGTAATAAATGGTAAGATGAATGCAGAAAGCTACCAGAAAATTCTGCAAGACAATTTAATGACTTCTTTTGAGAAGCTTTGGCTACCTCCTGATTGGATTCTTCAACAAGATAATGATCCTAAGCATACCACTAGATCTACAAAGAAATTGTTCGTTGAAAGTAACGTTAATGTCTTGCAATGGCCAAGTCAGTCCCTAGACTTTAACTCAATCGAGAATTTATGGCGATATTTGAAAATTCAAATTGTGAAAAGAGCCCCCCAAAATATTGAGAATTTAAAGACAATATGCCAAGAAGAATGGGAAAAAATACCAGTCAATGTGTGCAAATCATTAGTTGAGACATACAGGAATAGACTGGTAGCTGTTGAACTGAATAAAGGATATTCCACAAAGTATTAAATTAAATTAATATACTTTTGTTGTTTTGTACGAATACTTTTCTCGCCACTTAAAATGAAAATAATGCATTAATTTCTGTTAGAATAAGAATTATTTGAGATTATTATTATTTTTAGTAGTATGTATCTTTATACATAAAATATATCGAATTTTGTTTCAGTTAAGAGTTTTACAATCATTAAAATACAATTTTTCATGTGTACAAATATTTGTTTCACCCCACTGTATAACGTAATATTCTCTTTTTATAATACCTTGTTCGTCCAGCTCTTAGGTGATCATGGTTCTCCATCGCTTCCTTTAACAAAATATTTGAATTGTCACAGCTAGAGGGAAATATTAGTGTGGCTTCTCGTTGGCTCCCTGATTCTTTTGATGTTGGAATTTTTCTTCTCCTATACTGACCGCTATCTAAAATACTCGAGAGTTCAGATTAGCCTGCTCTTTTACGCATGGGTCCTGGACATGACGGTAAACCGTATCTGGCAGCAAGGCCTCTGATTAGAACATCGTGAGGAGCATGGAACCACTTCTTAATTGCTGTTGTTCTCAGGTCCACTCTGACCCGGAGTGGTAGCACCTGTTAGGGTCCCAGCTATGGGCAAATAGTTAACCCCCAAACTGAAGTCAAAACACTATAAATGTATAAAAATGCATTTTTATAGAAATATATACATAAATATAAACTTTTATAGAAAAAAATATACATTTTTGAGGAAAACTAACAATACATTTTTTGAAGAAATATTATTGCCATTTACACTTTTTTTGAAGGAAAAAATTATTCTCAGCAAAACATTTTTGAATAAAAAACTATAACACATCTTCACATTTCTAAAATAAAAATGAATAAAAACAAACAAATTCATTACAATCTGACTAAATTAAACTTTTTACTATAACATAACATTAAAAAAATACCTTAAAACACCACTTTTTTGGCATTAAATAACCCACAGAGATGTTGATATGCCATTAAGCAAAACTCAAATTCAAACTCTTTTACGCATAACTAGAGAAAGGGAAGAATTGGAATCATAGCTTTAGTTCGAAGTCTATCCAATAGATGAGGCCAGGGTGTGAAATAGGTTTGCCCAGGCAACCAATCCCCGTACATCCACATCATCGGTTTACCGGGCACAGAACCCTTATCAACGGATGACTGATATGTTGATCAAGGAAGAACCTATGTTTCGAAAACCAATGTATAACTGTTCACCGACATTGCCAGGAAGAGGAACGTGAGTGGAACGTTTTAAAATACAACTTCACCAAACTGTAACAAAAAGAGGGCGAAAAAAGTAAGAAAATAAATATAAAGATGACATAAAAAAGAAAATCCTTCATGATAAAGGAAAAAAATATCAAAATTACAGGGAAATTTACGACTATTCTAAGTGATAAAGAAACAAACAAGTAAACATTTTGATATAATTAAAGGATACAAAATATCTTATGGTTGAGAAATTTAAGAATGTTTATACTGGCAGACCACCTTCCAATTATATCTCGATCGTTGTAAAAAAAAACAAATAAATAAACCAATCTTTCTCGATAATTTTCTTTCTCTCTTTTTCACAGAGACACGATAAAAATAAGTGGAAACGTTTCTTATAGAAGAAGTTATTTTACAGAAATCGAAATTTAATGATTTCTGTTGATTCGAATTATACTTCATTATCAGTTAGACCATGATTTAAAAGTTTTTACTCGAATTAAAAGCTTCGACGTAAGAAAATTCGACATTCGAAAGTATTACTTTAGATTAAAAAACATTTTACCTTTTGACGGCATTAAGAGAGCTTAGATTTAACAATCTCCATTCAAAATTCGCTTTTGATAGTTAACCTGGTCATTATTGTCAAAATATTTCAGTCATTGTAACCTTAAACTGGATTGTGGTGCAATGGCTCGGAACGAGAAATCTGGGAGCCGAGTTCGAATTCCAGTTGAATTCCTTGCATTCACTTAAGCGCAAATACCCTTGGGAAAAGTATTAATCCGTCTCTTCTCTCCAGTTATGGGTTAAATAACAGGACAGTTTAGGTTCTATAGCCTTGGCTGGCAACCAAAAAGTAATGGCAACCTACTGCGGGATAATCTTCTGCCCAGTCAGTCATGTCACTTTCGAGACATGATCACCCAAGCGTGTATCAAGTATGGCACTTAACTCACTGACTCTCTGGCTGTGGGATTATTACCCCCGACTACAGGGACGACCGAATATAAGACTGTCAGCAAAAGAAATATCTGGGCATGCAAATTATGAATTGAAACAAGTGCAATAAATTAAATTTCTCGGAAGTGAAACAAACGATGAAAAATGCGACGAAGAAATTTTTCAGCCTCTTTACGATTGATCGTATAACGATTCTAACAATATTCCAGCATAATATAAAATCAATGCTCCTGATGTAATAATTATAACGTGTCCTTTTATTATGCAATCAGATGCGCGTATTTTAGAAGATGATTTTCGCTCCTCATATTAAAATTATGTATTACCTTAACAAAATTTGGCAATTTACGTCGATTCAATAATTAATATGAAATTGTATAACCTAAAAATACGGGTTGAAAAATAAATAATATATCTACAAATACTTTTGAGGCTTTCACGGCTTCTGCTCCGATGAATTTAACTCACTGGTGCTCCCTATATATAAATTTACTCGAGCCACAAGATTAGCAACTAGGTCTCACAATTTTACTGTGAAACAAAAAATGTCAACTGGTGCCGCCTATAGATAAATTTACTCGAACCACAAGATTAGCAACTAGGTCTCACACTTTTACTGTGAAACAAAACATGTCAACTGGTGCCGCCTATAGATAAATTTACTCGAACCACAAGATTAGCAACTAGGTCTCACACTTTTACTGAGAAACAAAAAAATGTCAACTGGTGCCGCCTATAGATAAATTTACTCGAACCAAAAGATTAGCAACTAGGTCTCACACTTTTACTGTGAAACAAAAAAAATGTCAACTGGTGCCGCCTATAGATAAATTTACTCGAACCACAAGATTAGCAACTAGGTCTCACACTTTTACTGTGAAACAAAAAAATGTCAACTGGTGCCGCCTATAGATAAATTTACTCGAACCACAAGATTAGCAACTAGGTCTCACACTTTTACTGTGAAACAAAAAAATGTCAACTGGTGCCGCCTATAGATAAATTTACTCGAACCACAAGATTAGCAACTAGGTTTCACACTTTTATTGTGAAACAAAAAAATGTCAACTGGTACCTCCTATATATAAATACTGTGAAACCATTAATTGTAAATTCTACTTCACCAGCTTCTTTTCTTGCACTTCCCGCTTGTGGAATTCCCCTCCGTTTACTTGCTTCCCTGACAGGTACAATCTACAAGAATTTAAATGTAAAGTCAGTAGTCATCTCCTAACTCACTAACCTGCATCCTCTCTCTCGTGCTTCTTTCTCCGTCGACTCCACTCTCATCAGTATTCTCATCCTTCTCTTACCCACTTCCTGACATTCCCTATAATCTGTCACTCTTTCTCATAACTTTCCTCTTATGTAACCCCCTGCAAAACAGTGGCAGTAAAATGCCTTGATATCGCTTGGGGCGATATGATTATTAAAAAAAAATTCGAGGTATAAGTCTGTAGCCTCTAAAATCCGCAGGTACCGTTAAAGAATAATCTGAAAAGTGTCTGCTTCATCAAAGAACATTGAAACCTGAAAGAGTGGTTTAAATTGACAAAGTATAGTGGATCTTTGATGATTATCGGGATAAACTGAAAGAAGAATGGGCAAAGAATAACAGCCGATGGTGTAGTAGAGAAAGGAAAGACGTGCCACGCTATATAACTGTATGATTTGTCGGTCATCTATATTAAACTAAGAGAATTAAGGATAATTTTCGTTTAAATGCAGTGTCAATACTCATCTCTTAACCACTTGACTGTAGTTCTTTCACCACCTCGTATATTCTTTCGTTTCTCTCCACCTTTACAACTGTCATCACACCTGTATTCCCATCCTTCTCTTGCTCCTTTCTAACTGGTTCGTCTTCGTCTTCATTCTCTTCTAATTAATCTTTTTACTCTTATGTAGCCCCCTGCACATCAGTGGCATTACCGCCTTGCTCGAGGTGATACGAATAAAAAGAAAAGAAGTACAAATGTCGGTCTCTTAGGTTCGACGTACTGGTGGGAACTTTGTATTATCATGTAGTAACGCAGAGTAACTTGCCAGAAAAAAAGAAAAAACTTTAACTTTTCAGCAACAACGCAGAATATCTTTTGCACTTAGGATCTACTCTCAAGTGATACGCTAATTTCCTTTTTCTTTTTGATTGGCGCACTTTTGATAGATCCGTTACAGGTGTTGGTATGTCAAAAGTATCGTAGATTACATCCATCGCCGTTTCTTCCGCGGGACCACTGTCAACCTCGTCCGATAAACGCCGGCTGATTTGGTTGATGTGCCCTCTGCAGATAGACTTTTGATCTTTTACCACGTATATCATGTTCCCGACACTTCTTTCAATTGTGCCCCGCTCCCAAAAATATTTGTTGTTTTTATAAACTTTAAGATAAACTTTTTCACCAGGAGTATATCATTTCACAGGAACGAAATTATTTCTACCCGGCTTTGTCTGTTTGGGAGCAGTTTGTCCAAAACAGACCTTACACGTAGTGAAAACATCACCTCAGCTGGTGATTGTTAGGCTGGTGTTCTATCATTGGGTGTAATTCTGTAAATTTGCAGAAATGTTTGCAGGACTTTGTCCGCTGGGGTCTTCCAAGCGTGTTTTTAAGGATCTCTTCAAGGTATCAACAGTTTTTCTGCTAGTCCGTTTGACCTCGGATGGTACGGAACTGTGGTAATGATTTGGTATTCTTTAAAGAAGTCCTTAAATTGTTTTGAAGTGAATTGGCTTCCATTATCGGTTACTACCCCGAATCTTGCAAATAACTCACGAAGAAAAATTTTTGTGTTCTCCGACGTTGGGTTTTTAATTCTGTATTTCGGGCCACTTTGAAAAACTATCAATTATAATGATGTAGTGATATCCTTCCAGTGGGCCGGCCAAGTCGATATGTAATCTCGACCATGGTATGTCTGTTTTAGGCCAGGGATTAAATTTGATAAGGGGTGCCTTTGCTGCTAAGGCACAGCCTTTACATCTTTTAACTGCGTTTTCGATGGCCCTGTCCATATTTGGCCAATAAACGAAACTACGCATTAGGCTTTTCATTTTTGTGCTGCCTGGATGACCAGCTTAAAAATCTTTTCAGATTTGTTTTTGAAATGCCAACGGTATTACTACACGTTCTCTATACAACAGCAGCGTGTCGCGTAATGAAAAAACGTTCGTCGTACACTGGTCTCTTTCAGCTATTTTTTCCTTTATTTGAATAATATATTTATCCGTGTATCCCCCTGTTTGATTTTATCTAACGTTACTGGTTACGAACCGCATTGCACACAGTGGATTTTTACTCTCCTTCCGATTTATGCGAGACAATTTCCGTGTCTTCTAACGGTTCCCTAAATTTTGGGATCAATCTCGATAGTCCAACCGCGTAGCCAAACTTATTAGACGTACATACTTCATATTGAAATCATAATTTAATAAGATTGTTCCCAATCTTTGTAGCCTGTTGGCTGTATGCGTCGGAAAATTTTTCATCGAAAAAATAGAAAGTAGCGGCTTATAGTCGGTTTGCAATATGAAATAACGACCGTGGACAAAACGGTAAAACATCGACACCGCAACTATTATTCTGAGTGGCTCTTTTTCGATCTGCAAGTAGTTCTTTTCAGAAGGAAGTAAGACTATAGAAGCATGGACTATCGGTTTAATTTGACCGTCTGGTAGTTTATGCAAGATGCATGCCCTCCTATACCATACGCGCTTGCAACACAAGCTACTATAATTTTTAGATCCGGGTTATAGTGGGTTAGAAATATAACTGAAGTTAAAATTTCTTTTATTTTTTTCAAAAAGCCTGCTGGCATTCAGTTAGCCAATTCAAAGGCTTTTCTTTTTTTAGTAACTCATTCAAGGGGGAACGCAGATCATACATTTTAGGAATAAAATTTTAGGAAAATAATTCGCCAATGCCAAAAAACTTTGCAAAGACGTGATATTATTCGGCGCCGGCATATCTTTAATGGCCGCAGCTCGATCTGGGTCTGGCCTTCTGCTATTTTTGTCGACTATATGCCCAAGGTATTTTATTTTTTTACCATAAACTATTCACACTTATTTTCTTTGATTTTAAACCAATAGTCTTGGATTCTAGAATAAACTCAATTAACGGCTTTTCATTAGGATATCATCTAGATATGCCACCGCGAAATCAAGGCCACTTAGCATTGTATTCATTATCTGTTAAAGAATTGCCGATGCCACCTTGACTCCAAATGGCAATCTATTAAATTTTTATAACCCACGATGCGTGTTAACACATAGTAGATTTGAACTCTCCTCTCCCACCTGGATTTGTAAGGATTCGCCACTAAGGTTGATTATTATTTTTTTTTTTTTTTTTTTTAATCATTTCACCCCGAGCAAGGCAGAAACGCCACTGATGTGCAGGGGGTTACATAAATGTAGAAAGATTAATTATAAAAGAGTGAGGAGTACAAGCTAGTTAGAAAGGAACAATAGAAAGCTGAGAAAGCAGGTGCAATGACAGATACATGGGCGGAGAGAACGTGAAGATTATACAGGGGAGGGGAGAGAGCTAGAGTCCAGTGGTTAGTAGGTGAGTATTAACTTTGCTTTTAAATTTCTGGAGGTCGTAGCCGTCAGGAAAGCAAGAATACGGGAGTGAGTTCCACAGGCGGGAAGTGCGAGAGAGGAAGCTGCAGGAGTAGAATTGTCGTCTGCGTTTGGCTAACCTGACTGTGAATGGGTGGGACCCAGTTGCCAGTCTGGTTGCACGGGTAAACACCTGTTGAGGAGGCAACAGTGACTTAAGCTCATCCGAGCAGAAGCCATGAAAGTATTTATAGAAGAGACAGAGGGAGGCCACATTTCGACGATGGGAAAGTGGCTGCAGACGAGTCGCCAGATCAGTACCTATCACATTACAGACTCTCCTTTGGAGCTTGTCAAGAACACTGAGGAGAACGGCAGGGGCACCTGACCATAAATGGCAGCAGTACTCCATGCACGGACGGATGGTTGACTTGTATATATGCAGGATGGATTCAGGTGGAAAAAACATCCTGGATCGACATAGTGACCCAATCTTCTTAGCAGTAGATTTTGCTATGGATTCAATATAGTGCTTCCATTTGAGGTCTGAGGACAGGGTAAATCCGAGGAGGCGTAGTGTATTACTCTCCGGGAGAATCATCTGGTAATATTTTTCTCCATTTAGCTTTGCGAAAATATCCTCCGGTGACGGAAGAGGATAGTTGAAATCCTTAAGTGCAGTGTTCAATCCTGTGTAGAAATCGGCGCAGACACGAATTTCTTTAGGTTTTTTTCTTTACGTACACTGGTGCATTGGATATCGGCTCGGAACGAGAAATCCAGTTGAATCCATTGTATTCACTTACGCGCAAATACCCTTGGGAAAGGTATTAATCCGTCTCTTCCTTCCAGTTACGGGTTAAATAGCAGGACAGATTGGGTTCTATAGCCTTGGTCGGCAACCAGTCTACCGCAGAAAGCAATGGCAACCTACTGCGGGATAATCTTCTGCCCAGTCAGTCATGTCTCTTTCGAGACATGATCGCCTAAGCGTGTATCACGGATGGCACTTAACTGACTGACACCGCCGGTGCAGCCTAACTGCTGCATTATACTTGTGAAAAAACACCGTTTTTTTTTTCCAATTTATCAAGTTCGTCATTGATCTACTGAAGTGAGGCGAAAGGCGCATTTCGTTTCTTTTTAAAAACTGGTTGTCTAATTTCGTGGAGTTGAAATTTCGCTACCATCTTGGTACATCTACCCAACCCGGGAGAAAAACAGTAGTAAATGTTTCCTTTAGTTTTGTAATTAATTTCTGAGCTTCGGAATTAAGGCTTTCCACTTTATTGCAAAAAGAATGTATTGGTAAATACCAAAGCTGAAATTCGGTTATCCAGTTTGTCCCAAGCAGATTAGTAGTATTCTTTTTCACCAGTCATTGTCTTAGCGTTCTTATTTGGTCGGCTTTTCTAATTTTTCCCTTGTATACAAATTATTTATTGACAGATCAGATACTCTGTCGAATTGCATTTTTATTTTTTATTGAATAATGTAGCAGTGACAATTTTGCGAGTTCAATGGTTCACTCTATCTGAATTTAATTTTTGATGTCACTAATTTTAATTTTCAACCGGCAATGTGTATTTTTACGACCAAATTTGTTGCATTAGAAGCATTTCTTATGTCTAAAATTACAATATTTATACCAATTTAATTACCGCACCCATAGCACGGTTTCGGGGGTTAACCCGTTTGGTTAATTTTCACTGGTACTTCTTTTGACAAATAGTCAGTAATTTTAGATTTATTTTTTCCCTTAGAATGACTTTGTTTCTTGTAGGGTTAATTTTTAATATGCGTCACGCCTGATTTTTCTGTTTTCTTTGAATCCCGCTTTACACTTACAAATCTTTGGCAGTCTTCCGCGACTTGTTGTAACGTGATATTTGGCTCGTTTTCCAGTTTATTCAGAATTCTTCGTCGTATTTCTGCGTCCTTAGCAACGACTAATTCATGTACGAAAATTTATCATTTAAAATTGTTAGCACCTAATTCTGCGAGTCTAAAATCGTTGCAGTGCTTCTTTACGTGAGATGCGAACGTAGTATAGTCCTCTTCTTCGTCTCTCGTTAAATTTAAGCATTTCCACCTCTTGTGGAAGAGAGATGTTTTGGGGCTAAAATGTTCTGTAAGCCTCGGCAAATACCAATTCCCTAGTCTTTCTTGGTAAAATAAAATTAACCAATTTAGGATGCTTTCTTGTTCCCAATTTGCTAACGAGAAGTCGTAGTTTTTTCGCGTCATTCCATGATTGACAATCTGCATTGTAAACGTCCTCATAATTTTTGAAGTATGCCACGAAGGTTACCTTCTGTTCTGGAAGGGATGAAGATTTTTCAACCGTATTCCATACTGTACTTTCTGGGAAAGAATTGAATTGTTGAAATGACTATTTTCTATTCAAAGTTATTTCAAGACTTGTTTTTGAAAATCAAGCCCAATTTTTTCCATCTTTTCTTAAAATTTCATTCGTTGCTCCAGAGTTTTCGCTTGTTGCTCACTTTGGATTTTCTGTTGTTCCAGTAGAATCTTCTCCAATCTTTCCTGTTTTTTTTTTTGTTTTTTTTGTTCGCTTTGGAATTTTATAAATTCCAATAATACACTTTTAACATCCTCCAGCAGGAGGTCCGAATACCTAGTACTCAGATTATTGTGGAGGGGTTCCGTAACGAATTCGAGGACCTAAACGCCAATTTGATATGGAGGAAAAAGTCTGCAGTGAATTCGAATTCGTCTCCAAGTTGTTGTGGAGAACAACGTAGAAGATTGTGCGTTGTATGTAAGTACAAATGTCGGTCCCTTAGGTTCGACGTACTGGTGGGAACTTTGTATTATCACGTAGTAACGCACACTAACTTACAAGGTCGCTGACTCGTATTTTATCCTTAACTACACGCTACACTGTTACTTATATTAGGAGGGAGAGACCATTGTCCCTACACAGTAAAGCTCACCATAACACTACCGGATCTTATTTTTTGCTCAAATAAAGTTTTAAACAATTTCTGATGGGATTGGCTCTTAAATTGAGATTGATTGTTTCAACGATCAATAAAAATATTCGGCAATTAAGAAGTGGTTTTATGCTCATCACAAACTCCCAATCAGAGGCCTTGCTGCAGGATGTAATTTAAAGTCATATCCAGGACCTATGATAAAATGACCCATACTACATTTTTTATCGTACATTTGAAGACATTGTATAAATTGACAAATATATATATATTTTTAAATCCTATGATTAATCTAGTTGCTTAAAAGCAGAAGCCAATTTTTACTTCACGTTTGAATTTGTCAGGTTAATTAGTGAACGGAATGCATAAGTAATTATAAATTAATCATAAGATGATGTCATTCTTTTGAATTAATTGTAAAATTTGAATTTTCATATTTATATTTCGGCGTTAAAAAATTCCGTACGATTTTTTTTATAGCAATAAAAATAAAATAAAGAAAACTAAACAGTCAATACAAATAACGTCGGCGCCCCATTTGCCGGGTGTCAACATTGATGTGGGTCCAACTTACTCAACCGATTGCGGTATACTTTCACCGTCATTGCCGTACACCGACCTTTCATAGCCTAATATGATACTTTTAAAGAATTCTCACTGTTAACCAACTCCTTATTGTCCATGGCACCCTCCAGCTTGTCTTCCTCGTTCGGAAGACAAAACGCAACATTTTGCCGTTATTTTATTTTTCAATATTCTTGCACGAACGTTTAGAAAATTACTACATTTTTAAAATAATACTCACGCTGTACAAGACACAAGAGGCACTCTAGGTAGAGAGTAACAGATTAAGAAGTAAATCTACCATCCGCCCGTGCATTGAATACTGCTGCTCTATCTGGTCGAGTGCCCCTGATATCCACTTAGGGGTCTTGGCAAAATCCAGCGGAGAATCTGTAATATGATCGATCTCGACTTGGCAGCTCAGATACAGTCACTTTCTCACCGGCGTAATGTGGCTTCCCTGTGTCTCTTCTACACATAACTGTCACGGCTTTCGCTCCGATGAACATAGCTCCCTGGTGACCCCTATCTATGAATTTACTCGAGCTACAAGATTAACAACTAGGTCCCAACCTTTTACTGTGAAAGAAATAAAATGTAAATTCAACTTCTACTCTTATAGCTTCTTTTCTCGCACATCCCGCCTGTGGAATTCCCTTTCATTTACTTGCTTCTCCGATAACTACAATCTTCAACACTTCAAATGTAAAGTCAATAGTCATATCTCATCTCACTAACTTGCATCCTCTCTCTCTCTCTCTCTCTCTCTCTCTCTCTCTCTCTCTCTCTCTCTCATGCTTCTTTCTCCGTCCACTCCACTCTCATCACATCATTATTCCAATCCTTCTCTTACCCAATTCCTGACACCTCCTATAACTTGTACCTCATTCTCATCACTTTCCTCCTATATAAACCCCTACGCACCAGTGCCAGTAAACAGCCTTGCTTAAGGGCAATATGATTATAAAAACAAGAAAAAAACATCCCAATAATCGTGATAATAGCAACAAAACGCAATGGGTCAGCAGAAGAGAGAGGTAAGGAAAATATTTTAGAACTCCAGAAATTTCACGAAACGGCCACACGACGATTTGCACAAGTCACAATAGTCACTCTCTCGTCAATTGATGGTGATTTTCTAAGCACAGTTTAGATGCAGCCCAAAGCCGAAAGAATGCGCTGCACAGTGAGAATCGAATTCATTACTCTATTGTAAGGATCTTACCGAGACAAGCTCGCTGAACGTCATGTGGAAGAATATCCAGCTTTGGATGTTTTTTTCTGATTTCAAACACTGGACAACTGATAAAACTGAAGTAATTCAACCTGATTCCCCGCCAGCGAATAAATTAACTTTTTTCTACCTAGCCTCACCAGTTTAAAAAAAAATTAGAAAAAGGTCCAGAAACAGTCGGTCATTTAATGCGACTGGTCTTACGCATTGTCACGCGTTTTATGACATTAGTCAGTGAATTAAGTGCCATACGTGACAGACGCTTGGGCGATCATGTCTCGAAAGAGACATGACTGACTGAGCAGATGATTATCCCGCAGTAGGTTGCCATTACTTTCAGCGGTAGACTGGTTGCCAGCCAAGGCTAGAGAACCATGTTATTTAACCCATAACTGGAGGGAAGAGACGGATTAATACCTTTCCCAATGGTATTTGCGCGTAAGTGAATGCAGTGAATTCAACTGGAATGCGAACTCGGCTCCCCGATTTCTTATTCTGAGCCGATATTTACTGCACCAGAACGCACATTATTAGGAGAACCAATTTCACTTAATATGTGATGAATTTCTCAAGTTCAAGTGTTCAAGATAAAATTACCAACGCGCTCGGGACTAAAGTAGATATATACGGTTGCTTTTGCCTTTTTTAGAGGTTCTTGTTTAACTTACAGACGGTTTAATTTTTACGTATGTTTATCGCAAACCTACCACTCACAGGTCTTTACACTAACTTGATCTAAAATCTGGTAAAATAAACTTGATATCTATTCACGCTGTGCAGGGCCCAAAAGACACTCTAGCAAGTGGGTAACTGATTAAGAGGTAATACTAAGAATTAGGATAATAAAACCAAGACTTAGAAATCACTACAAGGGAAAGAGAAAGAAAACATTTTTACAGAAACCAGAAGCGCAAAAATTAACTTCGGAAATTACATGGTTGTAATACGTCTCTTTTCCCTCCAGCTATGAGTTAAATAGCGGGACAGATTGAGTTATATAGCCTTGGTTGGCAACCAGTCTACCGTAGAAAGTAATGGCTAAGGGAACAATTTTTGTCCATTCAGTCATGCCTCGAAACAGACATGATCGTTCAAGCTTGTATCATGTATGGCAATTAATTGACTGACTAATGTGGAAGAATGTCCACCTATGCATGTTCATCCTGATTTGAAAAACATAAGTTCTGCTATCTAAAAATACCGTCAACGGTCAAAACAAACTCGTCGTTGGCTTTGATGCAACATTAGAAAAACAAAATCTCCGTAACTTTTTTTTCCGAGTTTTTAACAAAATTTTCCAGAAGCACTTCGACCTTCAAGTTCCTTGATTGTTCACCTTCGAGGGGGGAAAACATGAAGCACAAAAAGAATCAAGTTCACTTTAAAATAGGTAGCTCAATACTAACAAACGTTGCGTGATGCAGGGATTTAAAAAAAGAGAAAAGAAAAGAAATATGGCCAAGGTTACTGCTATAGAATTCAAAAACACTTCAGTCGAAAATATGAATAAAACGTCTCCTATTAGTCTAATGTTATATAATTCTGATTCTTTTGTGTTTTTATGTATATTTTTTTAACCAGTTCAAACTCAGGTAAGGCGATAAAGCCATTAATACTGAAGGAAAATAGTCTAAAGAAAAGTGACAAAACCTTACAGAGGAGAAAGAGAGTAAAAAGAAATGCAATAAGGAAGACAAAATATGACGACTAATGATGCATTAAATTTTTTTTTCTTTTAAAAGATGCTATTCTTCTTGGACCCAACTGACTTATATATATATATATATATATATATATATCTCCAACTATGGAAGTTTTTTTCTGATTTCAAACACTGGATATATATATATATATATATATATATATATATATATATATATATACGTCAGTTATATATAATGGTATGAACTAATAGATATATATTATAGAGTTTGGTAATTTTTACTTTTTATGAAGTGCTCAATACAAATGGAGAGCAATTATAAAGGTATAGTCATTATTACTGTTATATCTACTTAATCACGAGTATCGATCAAAAATAATGTTCAAACAAATATATATATATATATATATTTCTGAAGTACCTTTAGACAGTAACAAACCAATTATTTGTTATTTTCTTTCAGCCGAAAAGCCATTTTTCTGTTGTACGTTTCCAGTTTTTAAATAAACTATCGTGCAAATTAATTGAAACAGCTGTTTCGGTTTCCTTTCTTTCAATACACGGTCGGTTTTAGACCCACAGGAGTGACAAGGTGTAATCGACTTCTATTTTTTCCTCAGATTAGGTCATTTGCAGTGAGGTTCAGTAACATGAATCTGTTTTAGGGGTGTATCATGAAATTTCTTTGGCCTTGAAAAATATTGCGTCATCCATGATTACTTGTAATTTTTATCACTCCCAGACACTACTGTCTCGACTTTTGATTAGTTGTCCTATGGTCATAGCCTGCGATGGACGTTACTCCAATGAAGCGTACGAAAATTGTAACGCTTCACGAACACACCGGCAATTCATACAGAAAGATTGCGGATATTGTTGGTGTCAACCTTTCAACTGTCAGTCGTATCATCAAGGTAAAGAAACAAACTGGATCCTTCAATCAAAAACATAAAGGAAAATGCGGTCGAAAGAGTAAAACAATGTCAAAAGATGACGTATACGTGATCAAGGGAAGGGTGAAATTCGTTTTGTTTCAATTAATTTGCAAAAAAGGGTTTAAGTTTTACGGACCCTTATTAAAATTAAAAAAGATTGTGTTATACGCAGTTAGGTCATATTATGTCATCTATAGGCTTACAGCCATATCACGTTGAATACACCGGTTCTCCCTCGATCACCGAAGTTAAGCAACGTTGAGCCTGGTCAGTAGTTAGATGGGTGACCGCTTGGGAATACCAGGTGCTGTAAGCGTTTAGTCTCGGATGTGCGTTTTGGTGCAGTGGATATCGGCTTGGAAGGAGAAATCGGTGAGCTGAGCTCGAATTCCAGTTGAATACCCTGCATTCACTTAATCACTGGTAACCTTGGGAAAGGTAGTAATCCGTCCCTTCCCTCCAGTTATGGGTTAAATAACAGGGTAGGACTTGTGGTCCCTGCCCTTTAAAACGAATTCCAATGAATCTTGATACTCGAAAAGAAAAGTTATTACTAGACACAAAAACTTATATAAAGAAACAACAATACATTGTGGCAAGAAAAAGGTATTACCAGCAATAAATAAATAATATTTAGTTTAGTTGACTCATGCCTAATGTTTTGTTTTATCGCATATCAACCTCGGCGGGTCATTTATAAGACCCATAAAACAAACCAACCAACCAACCAACCAACCAACCAACCAACGATAGAATCACTGGAATTATAATTATTTTATTATCAAATCCTTCGTTACGATACCAAGGCCCTTGCGGTCAACGCAATTGTCCCCCAGGGGTTACTTCTCCAACCAATCTTCTTTCTGATGAACATAACGGATCTACCTAAGATTATCAGTCAGTTAGTTGCCATACGTAGTACACGCTTTGGGCGACTGGGCCATTTTTTTTTAAGTGTTAGGTAATTGTTGACCATGTTTATTGCTTATCCCGCAGTAGATTACCATTGCTTTCTACGGTAGGTAGAACCCAATCTGTCCTATTATTTAACCCATGACTAGAGGGAAGAGGCGAATTAATACCTTTCTTCAGGGTATTTGTGCGTAAGTGAATGCCATGAATTTAACTGGAATTTGAACTCGGATCTCCGATTTGTCGTTCCGAGTTGATATCCACTGCACCACAACGCATATTCACCTAAGAATATACTCCGATCATTTGATCATACTGTGCCGAGAATGGATATTGGGCCTCAAACTCACACTTGACCTCAAGTAGGAGTCCTGTATCTGAGCCATGTCTAAAGGTGCAAGTGAAAGGATCATATCATTATAAATACCTGACTCTCATGTTAACCTCTATATTTATAAGAGCCAAATCAGACCGAAAAATGGAATACTGAGCCCTTGTCGAAGAAGAATTATTCATCATCCAACTTTCTCTATCTCTCTGTCTGTCTCACAGGCGGAAAATGGCAAGTCTCTCGCCACGACCATGGAAAGGGCTCGTATGAAATACATTTCTTGGTTTCGCCAAGTCTAACCTTCACGGCTAAGACTAAAATGGCAACTTACATATTAGCACACTACCCATATTTCTTATATATTCCATCGGCAGAAAGTAAGTTCCACTCAAACAGATTCTTCTCGCAAATCACTATTCTGTGGAATTGATTCTCAAGAAGGTGTATACCCGATTTTCTTCCAAACCTTGGACTAAATAATTACTTTTTAGTGTTTTTCTTTCTAACCTTTTGTAAAATAATTACTTTCCAGGTCCTCTAGTATTTCTGCCAGGGATTGTAATAAAAGGTTCGATTCGAAATTCCTAGCACCTGAAGAAGGCCGGAGCGTACAACGACCGAAACGTCGTACAAATGGCAACAAAGATGAGGACAATAATCCGAATAATGCAAATACTACCTCATCTCAGAAATATAGACAAATACTTCCCATATGTTTTGTTTTTAATTTAGGACTAACTACTTTTCTTTCAAACCGAGGGTCAACTAATTACTTTCCAGCAATTTTTTTTAACCAAAGTTAAACTCATTCTTCTCAGGTTTTAATTCCGAATGAAAGGTCAATTAATTGCTTCTCATTTTTTTTAAGTGTTAGGTAATTGTTGACCATGTTTATTTTTATTTTTATTTTTATTTTAATCATTTCACCCCGAGCAAGGCAGAAACGCCACTGATGTGCAGGGGGTTACATAAATGTAGAAAGATTAATTAGAAAAGAGTGAGGAGTACAGGCTAGTTAGAAAGGAACAATAGAAAGCTGAGAAAGCAGGTGCAATGACAGATACATGGGCGGAGAGAAAGTGAAGATTATACAGGGGAGGGGAGAGAGCTAGAGTCCAGTGGTTAGTAGGTGAGTATTAACTTTGCTTTTAAATTTCTGGAGGTCGTAGCCGTCAGGAAAGCAAGAATACGGGAGTGAGTTTCACAGGCGGGAAGTGCGAGAGAGGAAGCTGCAGGAGTAGAATTGTCGTCTGCATTTGGCTAACCTGACTGTGAATGGGTGGGACCCAGTTGCCAGTCTGGTTGCACGGGTAAACACCTGTTGAGGAGGCATCAGTGACTTAAGCTCGTCCGAGCAGAAGCCATGAAAGTATTTATAGAAGAGACAGAGGGAGGCCACATTTCGACGATGGGAAAGTGGCTGCAGTCGAGTCGCCAGATCAGTACCTATCACATTACAGACTCTCCTTTGGAGCTTGTCAAGAACACTGAGGAGAACGGCAGGGGCACCTGACCATAAATGGCAGCAGTACTCCATGCACGGACGGATGGTATTTGCTTATTTTATTTCTTAGTTTTTTTTCCAACAGAGAGTCAACTACTTGTTTCACAGGATTTTTTTTTCGTATTAAGGCTCTACTAATTGCTTCTCAGGATTTTTTTAAACAAAGGGTTAGATAAATGTTGCCCAAATTATTTTCGAACCGACGGTGACTAATAGCTTCTAAGAATTCTTTCGAGGTATAGGTTAATTAATTCCTTCCAGGAATTTTTTCGAACTAAGGTTCAAGTAATTGATGATATTTTTTACGAACCGAGTGTCAAATAATTACTTCCCAGGATTTGTTTTCTCAAACCGAAAAGTTTTTCAAACTAAATTTTTACCCTGGACTTTTCCGAACCGATGGTCAACAAATTGCTTCCCAGGATTTTATTTTTTTTTTTTTTTGCGAAACAAGGATCAACCAATTTCTTACCAGGAACATTTTAGAGCCGAGGATCAGCTAATTGCTTCCGAGGATGTTTTTTGAACCGACGGTCAATTAAATGCTACTTAGGATTTCTAGTAAGAGCCGCTATCTACATAGATATTGTAGAATACTGTTCACTATTAATGTAATTAGTCAGTGAATATTATTCTTTACTTAAACATCCGTATTCCTTGGTGCATTCGAAAAATAAATTGTTTTCACAATTCCTTCTCAGTTGATTTGCCATGTCGATAAAAGAAAAGGGAAAGACATGAGGAAGTCTCCACACACTGAAGGGGACAGAAATATCTATATAAACTTAGGACTTCATTTAAGTACCTAACTTGTTTTGTGAATTGTTCTTTACAAATTATTACAGCGTTCGATTGGTTTCATATATCAATAATGCGAGTGTTTCCGTTTCTTTTGTTATTAACTTTGCGAGCGTTACTGTCGAAGATTAAGTGATAAATACGGTGGAAACTAAGATCTGCAAACATATATAGTGATTCACTAAGTTTGAGTTTGATATTTTTATTATGACATATCAACCTCTGTGGGGAAAATGTGGGGTTTTATGGTTTATTTGTTATTTTTAAAATGTTCGGTTATAGTGAGAAGGTTGATTTATTCAGATTTTAATGATTTTTTTTCTTTTTATTCTTTTTTATTTTAGAAAACTGAAAATGTCTTCTAGTTTTGTATTCAAAAATATTTTGCTGAGAATAATCTTTTCATTCAAAAATGAATTGTTGGTAATATTTTTCTTTCAAAAATGTATATTTTTCTATAAAAGTCTATTTTTATGAATATATATTTATATAAAAGTGTATTTTTACATGGAGTTTTGACCCCAGTTTGGGGGTTAACTATTTGCCTATAGCTGAGACCCTAACAGGTGCTACCACTTCTGGTCACTGTGCACCTGAGAACAACAGCAATTAAGAGGTGGTTCCATGCTCCACACAACCTCCCAATCAGAGGCGTTGCTACCGAATGCAGTTTACTGTCATGCTCAGGACCTCATTTACTAAGAACAGCTTAGATTTGGCACAAAGTTTGATGGAGGGAACAGCCCGTGACTATCTAACTCTTTTCTCATTCGTAATTCTTCAAGCTTGCTGTTTCACCATCTTGAAATAACCTGCAATTTACAAACTGTTGTAACCACGTTTGTTTTGTTTTGTTTTAGCCTACAAGGTTACTGGCGTGTTCTGTTGGTATCACACAGTTGTATATCTTGGTCTTGGTATATTCAGTTAGTTATTCGTAATATGATTGATCCACGGTGGATTCACGGGTGGATTCACGGGTGGATCACTCGATGGATCCGTTATTTACTAAATACCGATTATTCGTTATTAGCTCATCGCCACAGACTGGTACTTATATTGAGATTTTTAGTGGTCACTTCATCGCCAGTGAAATAATTCATTTTCCTAGTAGTATTCTTCATCTGGCGATCAGTGTTCAAGTACACGCGTCGGTGTTTATACTTCTTCTCCATGACAAGATACATTGTATTTATTTTCAATTTTTCTAGTTCAATTTTTTACCTATATTGCATATAATTCATTCTTGGTCATAATTAGGTTAAATTAAAATTCGTATTTTATATGAATACTACCTTATGAAAATTGAAATGTAATAGAGTAGTGGTGGAGCGGATCATAGATTCGGGGTATCCCGTACCATTGTGGGTCACAAGACGCTTGTACTGGTTCCATCTTTATTCCAAAATCTCCAGATATTAAAGGATTATTTATTCAAACGAATATGTTCGGTCGTTTAGCTCTAATAATCATCCGTTTTAATTCCAATGACGATATTGATATCTTTTATCCATAATGTTTAATGCATTAAAATTATTCAACGTTTTAATAAGAAAAGCTTCAAGTTGATTATAAAAATTTCCTCAAAACCTTATTGATTTGTTTAAGATGAAATGACATTTTATGACATGTCTCTAATTTATATTCAGATATGTTGTAACGTTGGTTGGGTGGGTGGTAGCTGGAAAGTTTACTGAGGTGTTGGCATCACATGGTTGTAGATCTTGGTTTTGGTATTTTCAGTTAGTTACACGTAATATGATTGATCTACAGCAGATTCACAGATGGATCACGTAACAGATCCGTTATTCGTTGAACGATTAACCGTTATTCGCTCATCGCCACAGACTGGTGCTTATGTAGTTATTTTAGTGGTCACTTGAAAGCCAGTGAAATGTGCTATTTTCCTTGTAGTATTCGTTATCCGGCGATCAGTGTTCAAAAACACGCGCCGACGTTTATATACTTCTTTCTACATGACATTAAGTGTAGCTTAAATGTCGCATAAAGACGAAATTATGAGACATTCAGTGAAGAGCAAAATCACTACTCAGTCGTAATTGATCCAGCGAGTCAGACTTGCTATTTCTCCATTACGTAATGCCCAACCTGCAAACATACTGGGTGTGATGGGAAATTTTTTTACCATTCTATGTTTTTATTTGCGCTCATGCACTTAGTTTATTTTTAATTTTGTCAAATGCACAGTATAGTAAGGTCAGTTGGGCACCGTCTGTGAGAAAAAGAGCACCATGACGCAATTTACTCCGCCAAAAATTTGGAAACGGCATGCTGTACTCCTTAGTAAAAAGCTCTCATACGAAAATTTAAATGTTTGGGTGTTAATCTGAGGAGAGTGCAAAAGATTTTGAAAGAGTTGGATGAGTCTAATGGTGATTACGATGGTACAGCAGCTCGGAAATCTGATCGTTTTGATAATGAAAGAACTCCCGAATTTGTTGGGGAGGAACTCAAACTTAACAGAGAGACCTACATCAAGTGCGTTTAAGAGGTTGTGCTGCCCTGAGTTAAGAGGGTTGTCATGGCGGTCAGATAATTTCTATGATTGCATCACCACTTACATCTGGCTGGCTTCTTAACTCCCCAGATTGCAACTTTATTGATTATTATGTGTGGGCCACAGTTAAAGGATAGACAAAAAATTCCTTGTAACACCAAAGATAACTTAACGGCAAGGATTTTGGCAGAATTCACTAACTTGAGCAAATAAATCGCCTAGAAGAGTTGCGGGAGATTGCGAAGTCTTTTGTAGACCGTGGTTCAAGCTAATGGCGATTTTGTTTAATAGGCTTGCTCTTTAGTATTTCAAGATAATATTTGCGTAATTTTGGAAAATGTATCAGTTAAAATGAGGTGTCGGCGTTATTTACATTTTTACGTAATTTAGACGACAATTTATCCATCGCACCATCTATCTATCTATCTATCTATCTGTCTGTCTATCTGTCTGTCTGTCTGTCTGTCTATCTGTCTGTTTTTCTATCTATGATAATAGCTATCGATATGTATATTTATAGAGGGTCAGTCTAATATTCCATGTTCTATCTATCTATCTATCTATCTATCTATCTCTCTCTCTCTCTCTATATATATATATATATATATATATTTCTTAATAAAATATTCTTGAAGTCATGGTGTGTGCAAACATTGCTTCAATTTACTTGACGTAGCAGAAAGAATACGAAATCCTATTAAATGGCATAACTATAGGAAACGCGACTGTTCGGGTGAAAATCTAATTGGTCCAATATATAACATCGTATGTAAAAGCTTCGCGGTTGTTATTTCATTTCATATCTCGGCTTTCTTTTGTATTGTACTCTATAACTGTTTTATCTCAAGTGTTATTATCAAGTGTGTACGGATAAAAAGTAGTAATACAAAGAGATTACAACTAATAATATTGAAAACGCTAAAACGCTTCATCAAAAAGCAACTACACTGCGTGCCAGAATTATATGCAAATCAATCTTTTTTGTTCTAACTCCGATAGTTTTTAATAAAAATTAGTGAAACTTGGCACGTTATATGGCCACGCTAACACATGCGCAAATCTAAAATTCTAAGCTAATCTGCACAATAGTGAACAAACGGCAGCCATTTTGGTGACTTGCAGCCTGTTTGTCATATAACGTGCCAAGTTTCACTAATTTTTATTAAAACCTATCGGAGCTAGAACAAAAAAGATTGATTTGCATATAATTCTGGCACGCAGTATAATATAAGATGAAGTTAAATAGTAATATATATAATAATGGTTCAAATACTTTATCCAAAAAAGCAACAATAATAAAATGAAATAATATTAGTAATAAAAAGAATAATTGTTAAAATGATTCATCTGAAAATCAACAGTAATAAGATGAAATAAAATTAGTAGTAAAAGAATTATTGTTTAAATGCTTCATCTAAAAAACAACAAAAATAAGATAAAATAAAACTAGTAGCCAAAAAATTAATGGTTAAAATACTTCATCCAAAAAGCAAAAATAATAAGATGGAATAAAACAAGTAATAAAATAATAAAAGTGAAAATGTTTAATCCAAAAAGCAACAAAATAAGATGAAGCCAAACTAGTAATTAAATATTAGTGAAAATGCTTAATCTAAAAAGCAACAATAATACGATGGAGATGTGCGTTGTGGTACATTGGCTATCGGCTCGGGACGAGAAATCGGGGAGCCGAGTTCGAATTCCAGCTGAATTCATTGCATTCACTTACGCGCAAATACCCTTGGAAAAGGTATTAATCCGTCTATTCCTTCCAGTTATGGATTAAATAACAGGACAGATTGGGTTCTATAGCCTTGGTCGACAACCAGTCTACCGCAGAAAGCTAGGCAACATACTGCGGGATAATCTTCTGCCCAGTCAGTCATGTCTCTGTCGAGACATGATCGCCCAAGCGTGTATCACGTATGGCACTTAACTGCCTGAATACGATGGAATAAAACTAGTATTAAAATGATAATAGTAAAAATGCTTCCTCTAAAAAGCGACATTAATAAGATGGTATTAAAGTAAATTAAAATAATAAAATGAGGATGTGCGTTGTGGTGGCGTAGATATCGACCCCGAACGACAAATCGTGGAACCGAGTTCGAATTCCAGTTGAATTCCTCGCATTTACTCACGCACAAATACCCTTGGGAAAGATATTAATCCGTCTCTTCCCTCCAGTTATGTGTTAAATAATAGGACAGATTGGGTTCTATGGTCTTAGTTGGCAACCAGTCTACCGTAGAAAGTAATGGCAACCTACTGCGCGATAATCTTTTGCCCAGCCAGTCATGTCTCTTTCGAGACATGATCGCCCAAAGCGTGTATCACGTATGGCGCAACTGACTGTCTGAATCAACAACGATTAAAATGTGGATTATGCTTTGTCCTACACTAATGATGAATTAAGAATTCAAAATGTGTTTCACAATATCTTATTTTATTAAAATGGGTGTATTTTACAGCCTACCAAATACAGCACTGCGTATTTGTGGTATTAGTATTTCTAAATTCATAACTGTAATTGTTTTGCTACAAGCCACAGGAAGTGTAATTGTTTAGGCAGTCAGTCAGTTAAGTGCCATACGTGATACACGCTTGGGCGATCATATCTCGAAATATTATCCCGCAGTAGTTTGCCATTAATTTCTGCGTTAGACTGGTTGCCGACCAACTCTATAGAATGCAAATCTGTTATTTAACTCATAACTAGGGAGAAGAGACGGATTAATACTTTCCCAAAAGTAAGTGAATGCAGGGATTTCTCGTTTCAAGCCTATATCCACTGATCCACAAATCCCTACTATTTTCTTCTGTTTTTTTTTGTTTTTTTTTTGTTTTTTTGATGTGGTTAGAAAATTCTACTCCAACATTCATTTTAGATTTGTTTTTAGGACTCAAAGCATTCTAATTTCTAGATATAGAATTATTATTTATTATCATTTCCTTTGATATTTGCTGCATACTCATTAGCTTCCGGGTCTCAATCAGCGACCTAAGGTCAGAAATGGCAGACTTCTAGTCGCCATTTCGCAATCTACAATTCGTAGCTGCTAATTCGGATTATACATTTTTATTTCGCAGTCGTCATTTTACAGTCACTATTTTGCAATCGCCTTTTCATAGTAAAAAATTCATAGTCACCATTTTGCAGTTATTGATTCGCACTCGATCTCGTAGTTGCTCTTATGATTCTTTTGACCAGAATTGGGATTAATTGATTGATTGATTCAATTTTTTATGGCTTATTAACACTTTGCGGGTTATTTTAAAGTCATAGACTATTTATTCGATTGTAAGAATTTATTCGGGGTGGTAATAATGATTTACTGATTCTGTGGAACATAAGAAATTATGAATTAAAATCAACCTCTTCACTTTTACAAAAATTCACAATGCCGTGTGAAATCCTGGTTTTACTGCATTCAAAAAGGACTGACCTCGTGCTTACAGAAAAAGTTGAAACCGGATTTCGCGAGTAGATGCTCAATTAGTTTTCTGACCAATGGGAGCGACTTGCATGAATGAAAAAGACTTTGCGATTCAGTGTGAAAAATCTAAAGGATATATAAATAACCTAGATCAGCCTCAGTCGGTCAGGGATGGAAGCAGCAGAGACGACAAGCTAAAATCTAGCTTTTAACTGGCTCGGACATTGTCTTCTTTCTCTTTCTTTCTCGTGTGCTGATTCCTTTTACATCTTCTTCTCCATCCAAAGGCATTCATAGCAAACGCACGCTTATACATACATACATACACACATACATACATACATACACACGCATAAACTCTTTCCAACAAATTACTGCTGCTACGAACATTTCTTGATACCCTCAACTTTCTCATTAATCATTAACTGCTACGAATTCTTGTTATTCTTTCGTTTTAATAAATTTCTATTTAAACATGAAAAATAAATATTTTTATTCTTCCAATCTTTCATACAAAAACGCATTCCAAGCAACCAGCTTTAACCTTCTGATTCCAACCTGATGATGAAAACCTTCTGATGAATATTCTGCATGAAACTTGTAAGCCGTTCGGAGTTCGGTTAAGTATGGCACAAGGCCGAATCAAAGAAACTTTAACCATCTCTCTATAGCAACGATACAAGTCCTACTAATTAACCCACAAAAAAGGAAAATATAGTTCCATGCCTTTTCGAAGGGTATTTGCGCGTAAGCGAATATAACGAATCCGGCTGGAATTGAAACTCAGCTCTCCCATTTCCAATTTCCAATTTCAATTCCAAGCCGTTATCAATTACACCACCCTCACATTCAAGTTTACAGATTTAGTGAATCTGATCATAAGTGTGAATGCGGGTCATTATTTAAAAAAGTTGCTGATAGCAGACATGCAAAGGAAACAACAAAACCGCCTATAGAATGTAACTGAAGAAAGCGGAAAAAAGGACTAGATATAAACTACAATAAACAGAACTTATGGTCATCGGTAAAAAGAGGAGCCCAAAATGTCAACTACAGGTTTGGGATACTAAAATCAAGCAGATACAGAAAGTTAAATATCCAGGAAGTGTCCCAACAGAGGACGGAAAGTGCGACTCTTAGATACGAAGGCGAATTGGCATGGCGAACGATTCATTCCAGAAGATGAGCAGCATATTAAAAAACAGGAAAATTTCGCTGCAAACGAAGAAGAGAGTACTGAATTGCCATGTAATATCAGTTCTTCAACATGGCAGTAAATGCTGAACAGCCTTCTCAAAAGTGAAGGAGAGACTTAAAGGAACTGAAACATGGTTCTACAGAAGGATACGGAAGATACCATGGACCGAACATTTGAGCAACGACGAGATTTGGGAGAGTATGGAATCGAACAGTTAACTAATACTTAACATCAGGAAAAGTCAGCTGAAATTCTTGGAACATGCAATGAGAAAAGAAGGCTTCGAGAATCTGATACTTGCAAGTAGAGGGAAAGAAAGACAGAAAAAAGCAACGCGTAACATACTTGATGCGCTTGAGCAAATGAAGGGAAGAGCGGGATTTGGGAGCGGTAACAGAAGAAGGATTGTCAAGTGCCACTAGAGATAGGGAGATATGGGAAGCCATGATCGTCTACGTCATGAAGGAACACTGTGCATAAAAGAATAAGAAGAAGTCAGTTAAGTGCCATACGTGATACACGCTTGGGCGATCATGTCTCGAAAGAGACATGACTGACTGGGTAGAAGATTATCCCGCAGTAGGTTACCATTGCTTTCTGCGGTAGACTGGTTGCCGACCAAGGCTATAGAACCCAATCTGTCCTGTTATTTAACCCATAACTGGAAGGAAGAGACTGATTAGTACCTTTCCCAAGGGTATTTGAGCGTAAGTAAATGCAATGGATTCAACTGGAATTCGACAATAACAAGTTTTAACACCTCCTCTATTTTTCTTTCCTACTTTCTTTCTTTCTCTCTCTCTCTCTCTCTCTCTCTATCTCTCTCTCTCTCTCTCTCACTTTCTCGCTTTACCTCTCTTTGAATTTGGGTTTGAGTTTTGTTTAACGACATACTATTTGTCGGTTATTTAATGCCAAAAATTTGGGGTTTTAAGATATTCTTTTCTTTTAGTGTTCGATTATAATGAGAAGGTTGATATAGTCAAATTTTGATAAATTTCTTTTTTTTTATTTAGAAAACTGAAAGTGTCTTAAGGATTAATACCTATCCCAAAGTTTTTGTGCATAAGTAAATGCAACCGGAATTCGATCTCGGCTCTCTGGTTTTTCATTTCGAGCCGATATCCGCTGCTCAAAAACGCACATAATTCTGATCTGAAAACTGATTTCTTACAAAGTATACATATTTTATTCATACGAATCAGTTGTTCGCATTAAATAATTGGATATATCAATTTAATATTTTGTTGCGTAGCTTGTTTTGTTTCACTACTTCCAGTCGCTTTCTATAGTTAGTATGTATGTATGTATAAGCGTGCGTATTCAAAAATGTTTTGCTGATAATATTTTTTTCCTTCAGAAATGTGTTATGGTAATAACATTTTCTTAAAAAATGTACTGTTGGTAATATTTTTCCTTCAAAAATGCATATTTTTCTGTAAAAGTCTATTTTTATGTATATATTTCTATAAATGCATATTTTTATACTTTCAAAGTGTTTTGACCCCAGTTTGGGGGTTAACTATTTGCCCATAGCTGGGACCCTAACAGGTGCTATCACTCCAGGTCAGACCTAAAGAAACATGAATTAAGAGGTGGTTCCCTGCTCCTCACAACTCCCCAATCAGAGACCTTGCAGTTTATCGTCATGCTCAGGATCTTACGTCTCCTTGAAACCAGTTTTTCTGATAATTATTTTCTTTCAACCCATACGATCAAAACGAAAAAGCCCATTATTTACAACATATCATCCGTGCTAACTAGGAAACTAAGTGGGAGTAATATCAGAATTATAATAAGAGGGAAAATTATTATACAATGATAATGAAGGCAATTAACAAATATATTCAAAAGGAAGAGCAACAGTGCCTGGGAGGATAACCCACACAATAAACCCTGCGCAATTCAGCCCAAAATAGAAGAATGAAAGTCAGCTTTCAGAAAATCTCGAAAGGAAGAAATAATACTAACCCGCTTCCGCATTGGCCATAGGAGAACAACCCACTCGTACTTGCTAATCAAAGAAGATTAACCAGTACGTTTAGCATGTTAAAGACGATTAAACATATACATACACCATTAAACATATACATACACCATTAAACATATACATACACCATTAAGCATATACATACACCATTAAACATATACATACACCATTAAGCATATACATACACCATTAAACATATACATACACCATTAAACATATACATACACCATTAAGCATATACATACACCATTAAACATATACATACACCATTAAGCATATACATACACCATTAAACATATACATACACCATTAAACATATATTAACCTAGTGTTCAGAACTTGCTCTCTCAAGATAAAAATCCTATAATATAAATAGATACGAAGGCGAGAAAGCAAAAATACATCGGTCAGTTAAGTGCCATACGTGATACACGCTTAGGCGATCATGTCTTGAAAGAGACATGACTGATTGGGCAAAATATTTTCCCGTAGTAGGTTGCCATTGCTTTCAGCGGTAGACTAAGACTATAGAACCCAATTTGTCCGACTATTAACAAACAAACAAACGCGTACATAATACTTGGGCCATGATCTCCAGAATGAGATTGGTTAGAGCAAGAGAAATGCAGAAAGTGATCTTACACTTCATAGATTGCACAAAAGAATCAGAATTATGACACATTTCCCTATTTGAATATGAAAAGATAACGATTGACATTGTATTTAATTTCTTGAAAATCAAAATTCATACAACGACGCTAAGGAAGTCATTAACAAATATATTCAAAAGGAAGAGCAATTATGCAAAGAACGCAATTTCGCCCAAACAAAGAGAATGGAAGTCAGCTTTCAGAAAATATGGAAAGGAAGAAATAATACTAACCCGCTCACGCATTGGCCGCACCAGAATAATTTATTCGTACGTGCTAAACATGGAATATTAACCACTAAGCCAAATATGTGAACCGAGTTTTCAGAACTTGCCCTTTCAAGGTAAAAATCTTATTAATATAAAGTATATGCATAAGCTCTTGCGAGAAAGCAAATATGGGTGGCATTATGTAATTCCGTAAAACAGTGGGTCGCTACTAAAAATATGAACGAAAATAGAATGTCAATAAAACCAACTCATACCCCAAAATAAACCAAATGCTACTAAAACCAATTTCTCTATAAAATTTATATCTGAAAAGAATACACCAATGAAACCAGAGTCTCGATGAATTCCTTTAGTCAGTTAAGTGCCATACGTGATACACGCTTAGGGTGTACAAATGTATATATCTATATGTCTGCGTCTGTCGTAACGACAGATTTTTTCCCCCACTTCCACAAAAATACACGAATATATCCAATTTTTTAAAAAACATTAATCAGTTTGTCTGACGATCGCAAAAGCGTGAAACCCAGGGTTACAAACTCACACCTATCTATATGAATATGTCTGCTCTAACACTGATATTGAGCGCTTTTAAATAAGTACCACGCATATATAATATGTAAACAATATAATATATATAACAAATTGCATATTTATATATATATATATATATATATATTGATATTTATAATTATATACACACACTTTTCACACACACACACACACACACACACACACACACACACACACACACACACACACACACACATATATATATATATATATTGTACATAGGACCCTTTCGGCTAACACATCCTCAAAAGTGCTCTTTGGCAAAATTTTAAATGATAGACAGGACACATTAATATGAATTAAATCTGAGGTTGGAATCACGAGTAGCGCAGCAGATCCCCGAAAATGCACGTGTTCTAGAGGCTGTGTATTTAAAAACACACCAGCCTAGCCTGGCGCAGACAGAAGGAGCATTTCATTCGCTCCTTACGGCTATTGGAGGGTGTGTGAGGCCCTTTTAATATTTTATTTCTCTTTTACACCCCCTTACATTTTAATGAATTTTGATTAAAATTTTGTTTTTAAGCGAGTTGCACCTTCTCTTCTTCATTTTATATTAATGTGTCCTCTCTATCATTTAAAAGTTTTTCCAACGAACACCTTTGATGCGATAGGGTCATAAGCTTGGGCGATAGGGTCATAAGGTCATATGTAAATTATGACGTTCATTCTGTTTGAATCCCTTTGTTTTTTTCAGCGTGTACAAGTCTCTATTTTATATATATATATATATATATATATATATATTGGTCGAGTTTCGATCCCGGCCGGGAGCAAGTAGATGTCTAGTCTAGTTACGCTGATGATCTGTGATACACCGAAACAGGCTTGTCAGTGAATGTCGAACCTATATATATATATATATATATATATATATATATATATATATATATATATAGTCAATAACTAACCTAGAGAGCCAACGAACCTACCAAAATTTCACCAAATTGGATCTTCAGGGAAACTTGGCTTTCCCTGAAGATCCAATTTGGTGAAACTTTGGTAGTTTCTTTGGCTCTCTAGGTTAGTTATTTACTTAGTTTGCTCTACTTGCGTATTGAGCGCTTTTTGTTTTAGGTTACTCGTCTCGAGTTTTTTTTTCTTTGGGCTACGTACTTTGACTGATGTTTGGGTGCTTAGCTCGTTCTTTTTTATTACCATTTTTTCCTTCCGTGTATGTACTCGAAGGGTTTTTCGAAACGAGTATAACGACAAGTTTACATATATATATATATATATATATATATATTTGTATAAAATTGTCTAAACTTTATTTCTTGACTATTTTTTAAGAAATATCAACTGCCATTTTCTAAATCTAAGTATAATCTTTCCTTTTCTATTTAAAATTTATGTTCTTGTACCGTTTGTGGTATGCTTCTCTATATCAATATAATGCTGATAAGTTACTACTCCGCTTGTGTCCACTAAGATCTACGGCCACATCCAGTTAAAACACCGGTTCGCAAAAGAGCATCGAAGTTAAGCAACGTCGGGCCTAGACGAATGAACGCTTGGAAATACCATCTGCCGTAAGCTTGGATGTGCAGCTGGTGTAATTGATAATAGCCTGGGATTATTAATCAGAGAGATGATTTCTAATTTCAGTTGTGTTCACGCAAATACTCTTGGGAAATGTATGAATTCATCTCTTCTGTCCCAGCTATAAAACATGAGACGTATTTCCCTAAACCATTATTATCTTCTTACTCAAAAAGAAAAAAAAATCTTTAAAAAATATGTTCTGCCTTTAAATAACATGCATTGGGTTGATCAACCGTAGAAAACGAATTAATCAATCACTGTATACACTGAGTACATTCGACACTACCCAGCTCAGGGATTGATTTCAAAATTGCTAGGCCACTAATATCAGAAACAAACCCTTTAATCCAGGAGGTTATTAATTAATGGAGGCGGGGTAGAGTAATGGCTATCGGCTTAGATTGAGAAAAATGCAGAGCCGAGTTCGACTTCTAGTCCAGTTAATTACATCGACTTACGCTGTTTTTCCCAGGTCCAGCCTAACCCGGAGTGGTAGCACCTGTTAGGGTCCCAGCTACGGGCAAATAGTTAACCCCTAAAGTGGAGTCAAAACATTATGAAAGTATAAAAATACCCTTTTATAGAAATATATACATAAAAATAGACTTTTATTGAAAAATATATATTTCTGAAGATAAATATTTAAAAAAATACATTTTTGAAGAAAAAATTATTACCATAACACATTTTTGAAAGGAATAAAATATTCTCAGCAAAATATTTTTAAATCCATAACTAGAAGACATTTTCAGTTTTCTAAAATAAAAAAAAACTGTCATTAAAATCTGAATATATCAACCTTCTCACTATAACTGAATATTTAAAAAAAACAAGCTTAAAACCCGATCTTTTTAGCATTAAATAACCCACAGAGGTTGATATGCCATTGAACAAAACTCAAACCCAAACTCAAACATCAACTTCTTCTTCTTCTATGTGCCCTGTCCCTTCAGGACGTAAGCGATCATGGCTTTCCACGTTTCCCTATCCCTGGTGACTCTGAGCACGCCTTCTCCTGTTACACCATGCAACCCTCGCTCCATCATCCACCTGATTAGATCCATCAAATATATTATCCGTTGCTTTCCCCTGTCTCTTTTTCCCTCTATCTGGCCTTTTAGTATCAGGTTCTCCTCGCCCTCCTTCCTCATTGTATGTCCCAGGAACTTCAGCTGTCTCTTCCTGGTGCCCAGTACTAATTTCCTTTTTGTTTCCATCCTTTCTAAAACCTCTTCATTGCTCACATGCTCGATCCATGATATTCGCAGCATCCTTTTGTAGAACCATATTTCAATTGCTTCAAGTTTTTTCCTTCCTCTTTGATGATATTGTCCAGCATTCACTGCCATATTGAAGAACTTGCATCACATAGCAATCCAGTACTCTCTTCCTTGTTTCTAGCGAATTTGTCCTGTTTCTTAATACTTTACTCAACTTCTGGAATGCTTCCTTCGTCATGCCAATTTCCCTTCGGATCTCTGTATCGCACTTTCCGTCTTCTGTAATAACACTTCCCAGGTATTTAATTTTTTGTACCTGCTTGATTCTATTATCCCCGACCTGTATTTGGCATATTGGGCTGCCCTTTTTACTGATGACCATGGCTTCGGTTTTCTTGCAGTGTATTTTTAGTTATTTCTTGTTACTTTCTTCAGCTACCTTCTGTGGGAGGTCTTGTAGTTTCTTTTCTGTGTCTGCTATCAGTATTGTATCATCTGCTTATCTTAGGTTGTTTAAATTGTCGCCTTCGATTACGAATCCAGACATTACTTCTAGAGTCCTCCAAATATTCTCGCTGTACAAGTTGAACAGATTGAACACGTGCTTATAACTATGGGAAGCGTATGAAACCAAATTTACCCACCTTGACGAAGCACATACTATACATCTAATGGAAAGATCGTTAGATTTAACTCGATGATCCTGACTGTAGTCGATCCTTTATTTTTATTAAGAGTTTTAGTCCACTTATATACCTGATGAATGTCGGCGAGCACAAAGGCCGAAACGTTGTGATATCAACAACAAAGTCTTTAGATAATACTCTGCATGTATATAGTGGAAATAAATAATTAATTAATTTAATAAAAAATATTTCTTTTAATTTTAGTTTTATAACAATAAAACGACAAAGACTATGAATAACTCATTACCGTGAAAATCATTCCACACCCTAATTTTTTTTTAAATTTCAAATTAATTGTCGAATTAAGTTTAAAATTAAATTTAAAATTAACATGATTAACATTCGATGCTTTTAAATGATTTTGAAGATATGACTAACAAACTGGAAAAAATTCAATGAACGTTTATTTGGGAGTGAAAATATCAACTAACCAGTTATCGATTTTGTCTGAAAGACTAATTCTATAGTTCACATCTCTTTCGAAGTAAAAAAAAATCATAAACGAATGAAAAACGCCCCAAGCGCTTATATTCGGTTAAGTTTTTCGTACTTAAATGGTTTTAAAATTATTCTTTTCGACCAAAAATGGCGACTTTATATATTTCCCAACGTTGAATTTGCTGTTTAATTAATTGAATTAGAAAGGTAATTAATCATTTGTGATATGCGTCTCAAAGATAATCGACATTAGATAACGGGTTTCAGTGTTGAAGCGGTTCAATTTAATCAGTCCATCATCAAGTGGATTCTGTGCTTTTCATTATCTCCAAATATTATAACAAAACAACAAAAGGCTCCAAATATAATAATGCAATAGTCCAAACACAGGCATCAAATAAGTCTCATTCTTTTATGTCCCATGTCTTTTCAGGAATTTGGCGATCATGGCTCTCCAAAACGTCCTGTTCTTTGTAACTCTTAAAAATGTTATTCCTTTTTTGTTATCCCTGTTAAACTTTGTCTCTACTTCCATATATTCAAGCTCTCTAGGTAGGTTACGATCTGCTTTCCACTATCTCCTTACCGTCTATTTGTCCAGAATGTCTCTCCACTTACAGCGCTCAGTGACGGATGTGCGTTGTGGTGCAGTGGATATCGGCTTTGAAAGAGAAATCAGTGAGCCGAGTTCGAATTCCAGTTAAATACCCTGCATTCACTTAAGCACTGGTACCCTTGGGAAAGGTATTAATCCATCACTTTCCTCCAGTTATGGGTTAAATAACAGGATGGGGCTTGGCGGTAACCCATCTAGTGTTGGTGTCACAATAAAAACACTCTTGGTAGCCCTGGCAAAGCATCAAGTATTCAGCTATTTGACAAGATTATGAATTTCGCTACAAGAAACTGCGCCAGGGTTCCAAATGCACAGGGAATACTGGAGGGGTGTAGTGAGTTATATCTTGGTCAATAGCCGCAAGACGACGACGACGATGTCTCTCCGGCTACCCTTCTGCTCTACAGAAGCGTCACCGACTAAGAAGTTTGCTTATGTATGACACATGGCCGACTCAAGAAACATTAACCATCTCCCTATAGCTTCAAGCGTCAGCAAAGCCACAATCCAGAAAAGCAATAATGCGTGGGAATTTTAAGACAATATAATGTACAGAATTTTTGGCTAAAAGACAGAGACTGGTTAAAAACTCCCAACGGCTCCTTCGTGTGTACGATTTCTTTGTCTGGCTACCCTCCCGCTCTACACAAGCGTGACCGACTAAAAATAAAATATAAGATTGTATTTTTATATATTTGTGTTCATCGTTGGTTTTCCAGTTCCACCGTATTATACTGTAATATTAAAAACTGTTCAGACCAAAAGATAATCGAAAAAAATTTACGATTTTGCTATTTGAAGATTCTGATGTATGATAATATGTAAGTTAAGAAAGACTATGACTGTAAAATACGAATTGAATTTTTACATATTTAAGTTTAATAAGTTTAATGAAATATATTCTTTTTGTTATCCCTCTTAAACCTTACCTCTGCTTCCAGTTATACAAGCTCTCGCTAGGTAGTATATGCTCTGTTTCCACTATCCCTCTTATCTTCAATCTGTTATGTATGTATCAAAATTTTCAAACGTATTTTCCTCATTATATATCCTAGAAATTTCAACTGTGGCTTCCTGGTGTAAAGTATAAGTGTCCTTTTTGTTTCCATTTTGCATAAAACTTCGTCTTTGCTCACATTTTTGGTTCACTGTATTCTCAGTATCCTTCTATTTTTGCTACGAGTCTCTTAATTTGTGATGAGACTGACCGACATTTATTGTCATAGAGGAGGAATCATATTGTAATATATTACCTTGAACAGGGGAGATAATTGACAGGTACAACAGGCCGTAGGTAAGGTCAACAAAGGACATGGGTGGTTGATAAATATATCTGACCATGGATAATGTCAGAAAGTGCCAAAAGAATCACAAGCGATAATCGGCTTTAAAAGCAATAGACCACCGAGGGTGATTGACAGATACTTCTGGCCGTAGTTAACGTGTGGTGGATAGGAAATTAAAGATTAAAATCAACCTTCTCCACTTTTACAAAAATTCACGATGACGTGCAAAATGCTGGTTTTGCCAAATAGAAAAGGGTTGACAACGTGCTTAAAGAAAAAGTCGGAACCGGATTTCGCTAGTAGATGTTTAATTATTTTTAAGACCAATGAAACCGATTTCTAAAACCTGAGAAGAGTTGAGGATCCAGTATGAAAAAACTAAATTGTTATAAAAGGCAAAAGGAAGGCTAGCCATACCGCGAGACGACACGTTAAAATGTAACGGGAGAAACTTCAAGTCGACACGCGTGTAAGGTCAAGTCGCACATTGTTCTCTTTCTCCTTCTTTCTTGTGTGCTGATTTTTTTTTTTACTCCTTCTTCTCCATTCAATGACATTTATACCAAACAGACTCTCATAAATATATGCATACATACATGCGGACATACATACGTACGGATAAATTCTTTCCAAACATTACTACTACGAACATTTCTACAACTCTTGATACCCTTAAATCATTACTTGTTTCTCACTGAACAGTAACTTCTACAATTCCTGTTATTAATTTCATTAATAAATTTTAACATGCAAAATGTATAATTTTATTTTTCCACTATTCAATACTATTCTACACAAATCAACACAACTTTCTGATGATTACAAATATATATTAAGTTGTAGGGAGTTTGGTTATGTATAACACAAGGCCGACTCAAGAAACATTAACCATCTCCCTATAGATTCAAAGGTCAGCAAAGCCACAACCCAGAAAAGCAATAATGCCTGGAAGTTTCAAGACAATATAATGTCAAGAATTTTTGGCTAAAAGACAGAGACTGATTAACAACTCCCAACGGCTCCTTTGTATGCAAGATTTATGTCTTTGGCTACCTTCTGCTCCACACAAGCTTCACCGACAAAGAATAAAAATATAAGATTATATTTCTATATATACATGTTCTTTGTTGTTTGTCCAGTCCCACTGTAATAGACTGTATTATTACAAAATGTTCAGACCAAAATTTTTTACGATTTTTCTATTTGAAGATTCTGATGTGTGATAATCAGTCAGTTAAGTGCCATACGTGATACACGTTTAGGCGATCATGTCTCGAAGGAGACATAACTGACTAGGCAGAAGATTATCCCGCAGTAGTTTTTTATTGCTTTCTGCCGTAGATTGGTTGGCAGCCAAGTCTATAGAACCCAATCTGTCCTGTTTAATACATTTACCAAAGGTATTTGCGTGGAATGCAAGGAATTCAACTGGAATTCGAACTCGGCTCCCCGATTTGTTTTTACGAGTCGATATCCACTGCACCACAACAAACATCCTCAAATATGTCTAAAAATACCTAAGTTAAAAATAGAACTATGACTATAAAATGCAAACTGAATTTTTACATATTTGAGCTGAATAAATTTAACGAAATATTGTAATAACAACCACAAACATGAACGCATGTCATTATTCAAAGAAGTAAGAGAGCAAAAATAAAACGATTCAAAACTGACAAATTTTCTATTCGACTGAAGCAGACGTTAAGCATGGCAAGTTTATTAAATGCTCTGTTTGAGCTCACCAATTTTAAACAAATAGTGCAATAACAACCTGTAGTACGATGATGCGAAAAAACATTCATCAAGGTTTTTCATTTTTCACCCCTTCTTTTACATTTCTTTCTTTCTTCATTCTTTCTTTACACTTTTTCTCTATCTATAATTTGTCTATAATTTCACGGCTTCTGCTCCGATGAACTTAGATCACTGGTGCCCCCTAAATACGAATTTGCACGAGGTACTAGATTAGCAACTAGATCCCACCCTTTTACAGTGAAACCGATAAAATGCAACCGCAACTTCTACTCCAACAGTTTCTTTCCTCTCACTTCCCGACTATGGAATTCCCTTCCACACGATTGCTTCCCCGACGGCTACAATCTCCAGGAGTTTAAATGTAAGATCAATAGACACCTTCTAACACACTAACCTGCTCCCATTCTATCAAACACTCTTCCCATCTGCCCAACCCTCATCCTCGGTATCCTTACTCATCTGTCACCTTCCTCCTGACATTCCCTATGTCTAACCACTCCTTCTCTTTACCTTCACCTATGTAGCCCCATGCGCAATAGTGGCAGTGGAATGTCTTGCTTGGGGTGAGATGATTAAAAAAAAATCTCACTGAAAATATAAAAAGTGTCGCTAATATAACTTTCCCGTCTTTTTTCGTGACCAAAATAAAAATTAAAACACAAAATGTATAAGCATATATTTAATAGTAAAATTAAAGATATGACATCAGTCAGTTAAGTGTCATACGTGATACACGCCTGGCTGATCATGTCTCGAAGCAGGCATGACTACCTGGGCAGAAGATTTTCCCGTAGTATGTCGTAATTACCTTTTGCGGTAGACTGGTTGCCAGCCAAGGCTGTAGAACCTAATTTTTCTGCTATTTAATCAATCGTTACGAAAAGAGATGAAGGTTTAATATCTTTCCCAAGGATATTCGCGCGTAAGTTTACGAAATGAATTGGACTTGAATTCGAACGCGGCTCTCCGATTTGTCTTTCCTAGCCGATATACACTGCACCATAAGATATGGGATATGTAAAAAAACAAAACAAAAAAAAACGTAAAACTTTGCTAGTTTTAATCTCATTTCTCTATGGAAAATCAGGTTTTAGCACCTCGTTTAAGCTTTTTAAGAAAAAGTACATAAAAAATTACAGCTAAGTAATTCTAAATTTAATCATAAAATAGTAAATTTCTATGTCTAGATTTCGGCATTAAATAACCCATATGTTTATAAGACGCTAAATAAAATCAATCAAATAAATTAAAAAAACAATTAAACATAAAAAAAACTCGTTTATATGGCATACTCCTAAATGCAAAAGAGAAAATCAATAAATGTCGACTCTGGCTATCAGAACATTTTGCATGACATCCTAAAGAGGAAACGTCAAAGATAGTTCAATGGTAAAGTGAGAACGCCGGATGGGCATCCTGCCATATTCATTGATAATATCAAGCAGGATTCTAACTCAGAATCTGCCCAGGAAGAACGTATATTGCTGTATTTACCGGAGGCTAGACATTGGCGTCAGGTTAAGAACAAGAAATTCCTGAAAAAGTTTAACGATTTTGCTATTTAGACTTTCTAATGAATCATAATTATGAAGTTAAGTTCCTGGCCAGTCTCAGAGCTATGAACTAGCGGTGGATATTCCACCATTGCCTCGTTAAATATTTGAGCTTTACAACATTACTCGAATATCGCATTAACAACAGCAATATAGAATGCAGGCCATGACTTGAAGAAGTAAGGGAGTACAAATAAAACGATTTAAAGCATTATTTAGCAGTTGTTATCGCCTTGTGTATTAAACATCGAAATCTGATACCCACTGAGTTGCATTATGCTATTATTATATATATATATATATATATATATATATATATATATATATATATATAGATAGATAGATAGACAGGCATTGATGTCCAGTCCGTAAACGGTGAGGATAATCCAACAAGATTAACTTAATATAAAATACTAAATTTATATCTATATACTAGAGAACTCAATGGATGTTATCCAGAGCAATATGATATTTATAAAGGAAAACTCAACACCACATTTAAATTGGTTATAAATTATAATTCATTTCAATGAGCTTAATTAGCTCATTTCATCAGACCACACAATATTCTTTCCATTTGCCACAAAAAATTTCGGCAAATTTTTTTTCCAAATGGAAGGAATATAGTGTGGTCTGATGAAATGAGCTAATTAAACTCATTGTGATGAAGTATAATTGATAACTAATTTAAATGACGTTTATATATATATATATATATATATATATATTAGTCATTCACATTTTTTAATTAGTCATTCACAATTTTTAAATCATTTTAATAAAACTGTGTAATAGTCTAATTAAATTATGAACAAAAACTAATTAATTAATTACATATATATATATATATATATATATATATATATATATGTATATACATATATATATAAAACCTAGTTCGCAAAATAACTCGTTTTTAAAAAAGTATTTCAAAGTTCTACAGCATAATTGTATTGAACACTTTTTAATACAACTGTGTACTGGTTTAACTTAATTGTGACCGAAACTAATTCAATTGAACCATGTAAAACTAAACTAATTAAAATGAAATATGTAAAATACCCCGATGTAATTTGGAGCATACTAAAAACAGCCAGACCTTACAACGGTTGTAAAATATGCAGATTATGACTGGAGAAAAATCAGTGATTATGTTGTTCTCAGACAAAAATGAATGACCAAATGAAAGAACAGAAATTATATCTAAGTGTACCCATACCAATGAATACCTACTAGGATCATACAATCAGGGATGAAAATATTCTAAAACATTTAAGTAACTTATACCTTTGAAAATTGCGCGTTCATAAACGATCATTGTTATGTAAGTGTTTGAAAAAATGATAAAATATGTCATTGTAAATCGCCTGAAGACTCCAAAAGATATAAACTTGGGTCTCGAAATAATATTTTTCTAAACCATATATATATATATATATATATATATATATATATATTGGGAGCAACCTTTCTTCAAACATCTTTTATTAAATACGGCAGATAAGGAGCATTTAAAAGTTTTTTTTTCCAACACATTTTTCCAATTTTGAAGCAGTAAGAAATAAGACAGTTCATTCTTTTGGTATGATTTTCATTGTTACATGCTGGTTCAGTATATATATATATATATATATATATATATATATATATATATTGGGAGCAACCTTTCCTGCAAAGATCTTGGATTAAATACGGTAGGCAAGCAGCATTTAAAAGTGTTTTTTCCAACACATTTTTTTCCATTTTGGAGAAGTAAGAACATAATTTTGCCATGGTTTTTATTGTCACAAGCTGTTTCGGTCTCTTTCTATACCCAATATATATATATATATATATATATATATATATTGGGAGCAACATTTCGTGCAAACATCTTTGAATAATACTGCAGACAAGGCGCATTTAAAAGTTGTTTTTTTCTAACACATTTTTCAAAATTTGAAGCAGTAAGAAATAAGAAAGTTTTTTTCCAACACAATTTGTTCCATTTTGGAGAAGTAAGAAAGTTCATAATTTTGCCATGATTTTCCTTGTTACAAGCTGTTTCAGCCCCTTCTATAGCGATCAATATAGTAAAACAATTTATTACTTCAATAAAAAAGTTTGCAAATAAACAAACATTGATCAGAACTGATAACTGAACAAATAATAAACATATGGTAACACCCAGAAACATTTACATGAGTATTCATCTCAAATCTTATTGTTGACTATTTTATTATCTTCTTTACTGTATACCTAGATGTGCGTAGTGGTGCAATGAATATCGGCTCGGAACGAGAAATCAGGGAGTCGAGATCGAATTTCAGTCAAATTTATTGCATTCACTTACGCTCAAATAGCCTTGGGAAAGGTGTTATTCCGTCTCTTCCCTTCAGTTATGATTGAAATAACAGGAAAGATTGGGTTCTATAGCCTTGGCTGGCAACCAGTCTACCGCACAAAGCAATAGCAACCTACTGCGGGATAATCTTCTGCCCAGTCTGTCATGTCGCTTTCGAGACATGATCGCTCAAGCGTGTTTCACGTATGGCACTTAACTGACTGACTGTCAACCTTATAAGATACAAATCCTATATCATTCAACAATTAACTAAAACGCAAAAATTAATTTTAACACACCCGCAAAAATGTATTAGAACGACTGAAAACATTTTTTAAAAACCCAGACTTGGGCAAATTTCACAAGTCAGTGTGAAAAGTAAGATTCTGGATTCTGATTGGCTAGGAAACAGCTTTAAATGCGGGGATTATCGGCTATGTCTGAAAGTAGCCTTATACAAGGCATGGCTGACGCCCCTACAATCTTCAAACTCAAATATTCAAAGTATAACCTTACATACATGAAAAAGAGTATTGTCGTGTATAAATGCTCCCTTCACTTCAAAACTTGAACCATTCAAATGAATTTGTTAACATGAAAAAGCAATATTTTGGATTGTTCGGTTTAACTTTTACATTGAATTAAATGTTTTTCAATCATAATATTAGTTTGATCGACAATTCCAGCATATATATATATATACATATGTGTGTGTGTGTGTGTGTGTGTGTGTGTGCATGCATTCCAAATAACCCGAAAATTGAAGATATTACAATAAAAGCATTACAGAACTTCGAATTCGACATGACTGAAGTAACAATATGCTGGCACACACAATATCCGTGATGTCTCTGTAAGGTTTGCCAGTGTGTTCATGCAGCTTTAAAATTTTTGTATGCTTCCATGGTGTAACGTCCATCGCAGACAATGGCCGCAGGACGTCTCGTCGTCAGTCGAGACAATAGAGTCTTTGCGGGATAAAAAACTGATGCAACCACGAATACTATAATATTTTTTAGGATCAAACAAATTTCATCATACACCCCGAAAACAGATTCACATTACTGCACATCACTGCAAGGGATCTAATCTGAAAAATATAGAAATTGATTATAGCCTGTCACTACAGCGGGTCTAAAACTGACCGAATGGGAAAGAAAGGAAACTAAAGCTGTTGTTTCAATTAGTTTGCACAAGAGTGTAGAATAGAAAGTTGACTCAGGTTTTAGACGTCATGCAATTGTCACCATTGATTGCGTTCATCATAGGGTGATGGAAAAGAGGCGATTGATTATAAATAAAATAGCCAATATTATTAGCACAGAGATTAGAATATTCTTCATAATAAACTTGGAATGACGAAAGTTTCGGTTTAGTGGGTTTCACGTCTTTTAACACATGATGAAAAGTGCACAGGGAGATCAGGTCACGTCAAAGAGGTAACGTTTTTTGTTTCTTTGAACATTTCCTAAGATGAGTGTTAGAGTCATCGAATTGAACCAGTGATAGAGGTAATACATACCCGCTCCAAGATCAAGGTCTTTTCATCTGCAAGGAAGGTGATTGCCTCAGTTTCTTCCGGTGTAAAAGGCATTGTGATGATTGACAATTTTCGAAAGTGGTACGCCAACAATGAAGGTTACAGTACTAACTTGCCGATGAAATTTCGAAAGTCCATCAAGACCGAACAACCAAGAAAACTGGCGAAAGGATAATTTATAAGGATAATGATCTTTCTGTCTGTCTGTCTGTCTGTCTCTGTCTTTCTGGCTCTCTCTCTCTCTCTCTCTCTCACGCACACACATACACACACACACACACACACACACACACACAAGTAATCGACCTCAATGACTGTTGTGCCCAATTCTGGCTTTGAACTCGGAGAAGACCCTGATTTTATTATCATGCTATCCGAGTATAAAACCATACATGGTTTTATACTAGGATAGCATGATAATAAAATCAGGGTCTTCTCCGAGTTCTGATAACCCTAGAAGTTATGCCAGGATTCATCATTGGAGGCCACAATTAAAACAATATAAAAGACGCAGATGATGCAGCCCTGATACAGACACAAAAAGAAAACTACAAGACCTCCTACAGAAGGTAGCAGAAGAGAGTGACAAGAAAGGACTACAAATATACTGCAAGAAAATCGAATGCATGGTCATCAGAAAAAAGGGCAGCCCAAAATGCCAATTACAGGTGAGGGACTCTAAAATAAAGCAGTTACAGAAATTTAAATACCTAGGAAGTGTTCTAACATAAGATGGAAAGTGCGACACTGAGATCCGAAGGTGAATTGGCATGGCGAAAGAAGCATTCCAGAAGTTGAGTAAAGTATTAAGAAACAGGACAATTTCACTAAAAAAAAAGAGGAGAGTATTGGATTGCTATGTGATGTCGGTTCTTCAACATGGCAGTGAATGTTGGACAATATTTTCAAAAAATGAAGGAAAAACTTGAAGCAGCTGAAATAAGGTTCTACAGAAGGATGCTGCGGTTATCATGAATCGAGCATGTGAGCAATGATGAGGTTTTGGAAAGTATAGAAACGAAAATAAATTTATACAGAGCATCAGGAAGAAACAATTAAAGTTCCTGTGACATTCAATGAGGAAGGAGGGCTTGGAGAACCTGATACTAACAGGCCAGATAGAGGGGAAAAGAGTCAGGAGAAAACAGCGGATAACATATTTGAAGGACCTGATCAGGTAGATGACGGAACGAGAGATGCATGAAGCAACAGGAGAAAGCGTGCTAAGAGCCACCAGGGATAGAGAGATGTGGAAAGCTATGATCGCCTCCGTCTTGAAAGGACATGATACATAATACATACATGATACATATACATATACATGATACATAAAAGGATATGATACATAAAAGAAGAAGAATCCTAGTATAAAAAAAACAACACATTTACTTAGAAACCATTTTCCCCGTTGTATTTGTGTGCCAATCGAATTCGTTTAATTCACTTAAGCACAAATACCCTAAGGAAAGGTAATAAATCTCCCTCCAGGTATGGGTTGAAAAGCAGGACAGAATAGCTTCTATAGCCTTGGTTGGGAAAAAGTAATAGCAACCTACAGCGGGAGAATCTTCCGCCGAGTCAGTCATGTCACGAAAGAGACATAATCACCCAAGCGTTTATCACGTATAGCAATGACCTGACTGATTCGGATTAAAAAATGAATAAGAGAACAGATTAGCTTTTATATCTTTGGTTGGTAATCAGTTTAACGCAGAAAGCAATGGCAGTCTACTACAAGAAAATCTTCTGCCTATTCAGTCATGTCTTGAAAGAGACATGATCGTTAAAGCGCGTATCACGTATGGCAATTTAACTAACTAATTTGAATAAAAGAATTGAATAGCAAGAAATATTGTGTTGTACAGTCTTGGTTTACCAAAGAAATAGTGGCAACCTAATGCCTCTTCAGTAATATCTCGAAAGATATGAGATCGCCAAAGCATGTATTACGCTTGGCAATTAACGGACTGAGCTGAATAAAATATTTAATAGCAATACAGATTGGGATCAACAGTTTTGGTTGTCAATTGATTTACCGCAGAAATAATAGCAACCTACTACGGAAAATGTTCTGCTTAGTCAGTTATGACTAGCAGTATAAACAATCGACTTTACACTGTCACATATCAGTTTACGTGGAAACAAACGATGCAATTATTTAAAGAAAAAGTTGAAATTAATGCATGCAACATTTCACAGCTCGAGATTCACTTTTTTAGCCAGTAATCCATTATTCATTGATTTTGTTAATTTTTGTACTTCAGTGGGTTCAATTTCCGACAGGGTGAACTTAATTGCTTTTCACAGGCACCTACATATAATTTTATCTTCGATGCTGACCACAGATTTTCGAACGTAATCATATCAGACTTGTTGGTGTCTATTCCATTATCTTTTCTCCGGTAAACCTTTAAGCTAAAATATTCAATGCATAAACCTATGAGAAGGAGAATTCTTGAACATGAAAAAGCAATATTTTTTGCATTGTTCAGTTTAACTTTTGAATTTAGGTTTTAAATAGTTGGATCAATAATTCCAGTATAGATCATCACACTGCCATATCAATGGTGCTTTTTTTTTAGATACATCTGTATCAAATTACGTCTATCCCTTGATCCATCCAATAGGTCAATGGAGTGTCAACCAACATAATTTTGACGTGTTAAAATATTTACTTTAATGAGAGGAGTTTCCCTAGATTTTCTTAACAGATGCAAAGCGTTCTGCAACTTTGAACTTTTAGCTCCTTCAATTCTAGCCTGTTCAAAGATGTGAGCCCTGGACAAAACTGCTTGTGATCGCTATAACTCGACTCGGTATACGTTCCCCTAGAGAATATAACATGTTAAAAATTTTCTTCATTTACTTTGTGTTCTAAATATAGTTATACTTTCAAATGTCCTCTGCGTTTCTCATTTGATATCTTAAATGTGGACACACCCTCACAATAACTTCGTTATTTTGTGCTTTTCAACATGTTCTCTACTAATGTTTCAACCCATGCCTTCAAAACAAAAGTACATTAATCCCCATATAGGAAAACATCCTGCCGCTATCAGCATAGCTTTCCTGCCGCCATCAGCTTCATGCAAATCCTCTCGAAAGCAACAATCTGTGCCTCCCTGGTCTCTCTTTTTAAACCGACATGAAATGGAAGGAATATAGTGGATCTATAGCCGCATCTTGTATATAAACAGCGTGTGTACACTGTTTATATACAACACGTTAAAATTTCCCTGTTCTGATTTCATGCGCCTATGGCTTAGGCGGGTAGCAACTCCGACTGACACCAAATCGGTCGAGTTTCGATCCTGGCTAGAAACAAGTTGATGTGTCTAACCATAATGATGGGCTGGGGTACAGCGAAACAGGCTTGTATGTGGATGATTAATATATATATATATATATATATATATGACTTAGAAATAGTACAAAGGAAGTGTTCTAACAGGAAATGGAAAGTGCGACACGGAGATCCGAAGGCGAATTGGCATGGCAAAGGACGCGTTCCAGAAGATGAGCAAAATACTAACACACAGGAAGATCTCAATAGAAACGAAGAAAAGAGTGCTCGACTGCTACGTGATGTCAGTTCTTCAATACGGCTGTGAATGCTGGACAATATCATCGAAAATGAGGACAAAACTGGAAGCGGCCGAAATGTGGTTCTACAGAAGGATGCTACGGATATCGTGGACTGAGCATACAAGCAACGACGAAGTGTTAGAAAGAATGGCAACAAAAGGAAATTGATGCTGAGCATCAGGAAGAAACAACTGAAGTTCCTGGGACATGCAATGAGGAAGGAGAGCCTGGAGAACCTGATACTGACTGGACAGATAGAAGGAAGGAGAGACAGAGGACGGCAGCGGATAACATATTTGCAGGGTCTGATCAGGTGGATGACGGAACGGGGGTTGCCAGGAGCAACAGGAGCAAACATACTAAGAGCCACAAGGCATAGGGAGACGTGGAGATCCATGATCGCCTACGTCCTGAAGGGACAGGGCACATCGAAGAAGAAGAATGTGTTGGCAATTCACTGTTTGTACTGATTTACTTAATTAAGAGTGATCGGTACTTAGTAGAGCTTTATATCTGTTAATATTTTCATTATAAGTTTCTCTCCAGAACTGTATAGAAGAAACAGAATGAAGATAATTTTTGAGGAGTACTACTTTTTCTGTCAGCAAGCCTGCAACTTGGTGAGTTTAGCCAGTGTGATCTTATTTTTTATTATTTTTTGAATTATTTATTTACTTATTTTTACTTGTATTTTTTATTTTATTTTATTCTTTTTCGGTTCTTATCTTTTCTGCCTAATTTTTGTGTAAATTGTTCTTAATTATGAAATTTAGGTTTGGTATATTGAGTTTGGTTATATGTAGGAATTCTAAGACCGGCCATGTTTTTTTTTTGTTTTTTTTTTTATTGTTCTCTGTCATTCCCTTGCTAACTGGACACATGACTTGGAGGTGGTCCCCCCCTCCATCACTACTGTCTGTTGCTTGCTTAAGGTAACCAATCTCTCCAGAACTCTCCAGAACTGTATAGAAGAAACAGAATGAAGATAATTTGAAATTTTCTTAACTTTTTTCTGTCAGCAAGCCTGCAACTTAGTGAGTTTAGCCAGTGTGATCTTATTTTTATTATTTTTTGAATTATTTATTTACTTATTTTTACTTGTATTTTTTTATTTTATTTTATTCTTTTCGGTTCTTATCTTTTTCTGCCTAATTTTTGTGTAAATTGTTCTTAATTATGAAATTTAGGTTTGGTATATTAGGGTTTTGGTTATATGTAGGAATTCTAAGACCGGCCATGTTTTTTTTTTGTTTTTTTTTTTATTGTTCTCTGTCATTCCCTTGCTAACTGGACACATGGCTTGGGTGATTCCCCCCTCCATCACACTACTGTCTGTTACTGCTTGCTTAGGTAACTTAATCTCTCCAAGTTCTCAGAACTGTATAGAAGAAACAGAATGAGAATAATTTTGAATTTTTTTCTTAACTTTTTCTGTCAGCAAGCCTGCAACTTGGTGAGTTTAGCCAGTGTGATCTTATTTTTTATTATTTTTTGAATTATTTATTTACTTATTTTTACTTGTATTTTTTATTTTATTTTATTCTTTTTGGTTCTTATCTTTTCTGCCTAAATTTTTGTGTAAATTGTTCTTAATTATGAAATTTAGGTTTGGTATATTAGGGTTTTTGGTTATATGTAGGAATTCTAAGACCGGCCATGTTTTTTGTTTTTTTTTATTGTTCTCTGTCATTCCCTTGCTAACTGGACACATGGCTTGGAGGTGATTCCCCCACTCCATCACACTACTGTCTGTTACTGCTTGTAAGACTAACTTAATCTCTCCAGAACTCTCCAGAACTGTATAGAAGAAACAGAATGAAGATAATTTTGAAATTTTCTTAACTTTTTTCTGTCAGCAAGCCTGCAACTTGGTGAGTTTAGCCAGTGTGATCTTATTTTTTATTATTTTTGAATTATTTATTTACTTATTTTTACTTGTATTTTTTATTTTATTTTATTCTTTTTCGGTTACTGTCTTTCCGCCTAATTTTTGTTAAATTGTTTGTGTTATGAAATTTGAGTTTGATATAATTGAGTTTTTAGTTCTACTGTAAGATTCTAGACAGGCTTGTGTTTTTTTTGTTTTTTTTTTTTTTGTTGTTCTCTTGTCATTTTCCATGCTAAGCTGGACACATGGCTTGGAGGTGATTCCCCCCCTCCATCACACTACTGTCTGTTACTGCTTGCTTAAAGGCCAACTTAATCTCTCCAGAACTCTCCAGAACTGTATAGAAGAAACAGAATGAAGATAATTTTTGAAATTTTCTTAACTTTTTTCTAAATAAACAAGCCTGCAACTTGGTGAGTTTAGCCAGTGTGATCTTATTTTTTTTATTATTTTTTGAATTATTTATTCTTATTTTTTACACTTGTATTTTTTTATTTTATTTATTCTTTTGAGTTCTTATCTTTTCTTACCTAATTTTTGTGTAAATTGTTCTTAATTATGAAATTTAGGTTTGGTATATTAGGGTTTGGTTATATATAGAAATTCTAAGACTAAGTGTGTTTTTTTTTTTGTTTTTTTTTTTATTGTTCTCTGTCATTCCCTTGCTAACTGGACACATGGCTTGGAGGTGATTCCCCCCTCCATCACACTACTGTCTGTTACTGCTTGCTTAAGGTAACTTAATCTCTCCAGAACTCTCCAGAACTGTATAGAAAACAGAATGAAGATAATTTTGAAATTTTCTTAACTTTTTCTGTCAGCAAGCCTGCAACTTGGTGAGTTTAGCAAATGTAGATCTTATTTTTTATTATTTTTTGAATTATTTATTTACTTATTTTTACTTGTATTTTTATTTTATTTTATTCTTTTTCGGTTCTTATCTTTTCTGCCTAATTTTTGTGTAAATTGTTCTTAATTATGAAATTTAGGTTTTTGGTATATTAGGGTTTTGGTTATATGTGGGAATTCTAAGACGTGTAATTTTTTTTTTTTTGTTTTTTTTTTATTGTTCTCTGTCATTCCCTTGCTAACTGGACATGGCTTGGAGGGTGATTCCCCCTCCATCACACTGTCTGTTACTGCTTGCTTAAGGTAACTTAATCTCTCCAGAACTCTCCAGAACTGTATAGAAGAAACGGAGATGAAGATAATTTTGAAATTTTCTTCAACTTTTTTTCTGTCAGCAAGCCTGCAACTTGGTGAGTTTAGCCAGTGTGATCTTATTTTTATTATTTTTTGAATTATTTATTTACTTATTTTTACTTGTATTTTTGTTTTTATTTTATTCTTTTTTTTCGGTTCTTATCTTTTCTGCCTAATTTTTTGTGTAAATTGTTCTTAATTATGAAATTTAGGTTTGGTATATTAGGGTTTTGGTTATATGTAGGAATTCTAAGACCGGCCATGTTTTTTTTTGTTTTTTTTTTTATTGTTCTCTGTCATTCCCTTACTAACTGGACACATGGCTTGGAGGTGATTCTATCTCCATCCTGTATCCTGTTACCTTGTAAGGTAACTTAATCTCTCCAGAACTCTCCAGAACTGTATAGAAGAAACAGAATGAAGATAATTTTTGAAATTTTCACTTAACTTTTTCTGTCAGCAAGCCTGCTGTGGTGAGTTTAGCCAGTGTGATCTTATTTTTTATTATTTTTGAATTATTTATTTTACTTATTTTTACTTGTATTTTTATTTTATTTTATTCTTTTTGAGGTTCTTATCTTTTCTGCCTAATTTTTTGTGTAAATTGTTCTTAATTGTAAATTTAGGTTTGGTATATTAGGGTTTGGTTATATGTAGGAATTCTAAGACCGGCCATGTTTTTTTTTTTGTTTTTTTTTTTATTGTTCTCTGTCATTCCCTTGCTTACGCTGGACACATGGCTTGGAGGTGATTCCCCCTCCATCACACTACTGTCTGTTACTGCTTGCTTAAGGTAATCTCTCCAGAACTCTCCAGAACTGTGCAGAGAAACAGAATGAAGATAATTTTGAAATTTTCTTAACTTTTTTCTGTCAGCAAGCCTGCAGACGGTGAGTTTAGCCAGTGTGATCTTTCTTATTTTTATTATTTTTTGAATTATTTATTTACTTATTTTTACTTGTATTTTTTATTTTATTTTATTCTTTTTCAGTTCTTATCTTTTCTGCCTAATTTTGTAAATTGTTCTTAATTATGAAATTTAGGTTTGGTATATTAGGGTTTTGGTTATATCTTAGGAATTCTAAGACCGGCCATGTTTTTTTTTGTTTTTTTTTTTTATTTATTCTCTGTCATTTACCCTTGCTAACTGGACACATGGCTTGGAGGTGATTCCCCCTCCATCACACTACTGTCTGTTACTGCTTGCTTAAAAAGGTAACAATCTCTCCAGAACTCTCCAGAACTGTATAGAAGAAACAGAATGAAGATAATTTTGAAATTTTCTTAACTTTTTCTGTCAGCAAGCCTGCAACTTGGTGAGTTTAGCCAGTGTGATCTTATTTTTTATTATTTTTTGAATTATTTATTTACTTATTTTTACTTGTATTTTTTTTATTTTATTTTATTTCTTTTTCGGTTCTTATCTTTTCTGCCTAATTTTTTGTGTATTGTTCTTAATTATATTTAGGTTTGGTATATTGGGGTTTTTGGTTATATGTGGGAATTCTAAGACCGGCCATGTTTTTTTTTGTTTTTTTTTTTTATTGTTCTCTGTCCAATCCCCTTGCTAACTGGACACATGGCTTGGGTGATTCCCCCCTCCATCACACTACCACGTCTGTTACTGCTTGTAAGGTAACTTAATCTCTCCAGAACTCTCCAGAACTGTATAGAAGAAACAGAATGATAATTTTAATTTTCTTAACTTTTTCTGTCAGCAAGCCTGCAACTTGGTGAGTTTAGCCAGTGTGATCTTATTTTTGTTATTTTTTGAATTATTTATTTACTTATTTTACTTAATATTTTTTATTTTATTTTATTTCTTTTTGGTTTTATCTTTTCTGCTAATTTTGTGTAATTGTTCTTAATTATGAAATTTAGGTTTGGTATATTAGGGTTTTATATGTAGAATTCTAAGACTAGGCCATGTTTTTTTTTTTTGTTTTTTTTTTATTTATTCTCTGTCATTCCCTTGCTAACTGGACACATGGCTTGGAGGTGATTCCCCCCTCCATCCCACTACTGTCTGTTACTGCTTGCTTAAGGTAACTTAATCTCTCCAGAACTCTCCAGAACTGTGAGAGAAACAGAATGAAATTAATTTTGAAATTTTTCTTAACTTTTTTCTGTCAGCAGCCTGCAACTTGGTGAGTTTCACTCCAGTGTGATCTTATTTTTTATTATTTTTTGAATTATTTATTTACTTATTTTTACTTGTATTTTTTATTTTATTTTTTTTATTCTTTTTTGGTTCTTATCTTTTCTGCCTAATTTTTGTGTAAATTGTTCTTAAGTATGAAATTTAGGTTTGGTATATTAGGGTTTTGGTTATATGTAGGAATTCTAAGACATGACCGTAATTTTTTTTTTTTTTTTTTTTATTGTTCTCTGTCATTTCCACTTGCTAACTGGACACATGGCTTGGAGGTGATTCCCCCCTCCATCACACTACTGTCTGTTACTGCTTGTAAGGTAACTTAATCTCTCCAGAACTCTCCAGAAGAAACAGAATGAAGATAATTTTTAATTTTCTTAACTTTTTCTGTCAGCAAACCTGCAACTTGGTGGGATTTAGCCAGTGTGATCTTATTTTTTATTATTTTTTGAATTATTTATTTACTTATTTTTTACTTGTATTTTTTATTTTATTTTATTCTTTTTCGGTTCTCTTTTCTGCCTAATTTTTGTGTAAATTGTTCTTAATTATGAAATTTAGGTTTGGTATATTAGGGTTTTGGTTATATGTAGGAATTCTAAGACCGGCCATGTTTTTTTTGTTTTTTTTTTTATTGTTCTCTGTCATTCCCTTGCTAACTGGACACATGGCTTGGAGGGTGATTCCCCCCTCCATCACACTACTGTCTGTTACTGCTTGCTTAAGGTAACTTAATCTCTCCAGAACTCTCCAGAACTGTATAGAAGAAACAGAATGAAGATAATTTTGAAATTTTCTTAACTTTTTTCTGTCAGCAAGCCTGCAATTTGGTGAGTTTAGCCAGTGTGATCTTATTTTTATTATTTTTGAATTATTTATTTACTTATTTTTACTTGTATTTTTTATTTTATTTTATTCTTTTTCGGTTCTTATCACTTTCTGCCTAATTTTTGTGTAAATTATTTCTTAATTATGAAATTTAGGTTTGGTATATTGGGGTTTTGGTTATATGCAGGAATTCTAAGACCGGCCATGTTTTTTTTTGTTTTTTTTTTTTATTGTTCTCTGTCATTCCCTTGCTAACTGGACACATGGCAAGAGGTGATTCCCCCTCCATCACACTACTGTCTGTTACTGCTTGCTTAAGGTAACTTAATCTCTCCAGAACTCTCCAGAACTGTATAGAAGAAACAGAATGAATAATTTTTGAAATTTTCTTAACTTTTTTCTGTCAGCAAGCTATGGCTTGGTGAGTTTAGCCAGTGTGATCTTATTTTTTATTATTTTTTGAATTATTTATTTACTTATTTTTACTTGTATTTTTTATTTTATTTTATTCTTTTTCGGTTCTTATCTTTTTCTGCCTAATTTTTGTGCTTAGGGTATTTCTTAATTATGAAATTTAGGTTTGGTATATTAGGAGTTTGGTTATATGTAGGAATTCTAAGACCGGCCATGTTTTTTTTTTGTTTTTTTTTTTTATTGTTCTCTGTGTTCCTTGCTAACTGGACACATGGCTTGGAGTGATTCCCCCTCCATCACACTACTGTCTGTTACTGCTTGTAAGGTAACTTAATCTCTCCAGAACTCTCCAGAACTGTATAGAAGAAACAAGGAATGAAGATAATTTTGAAATTTTCTTAACTTTTTTCTGTCAGCAAGCCTGCAACTTGGTAGATTTAGCCAGTGTGATCTTATTTTTTATTATTTTTTGGGTGTTATTTACTTATTTTTACTTGTATTTTTTATTTTATTTTATTCTTTTTCGGTTCTTATCTTTACTGCTAATTTTTGTGTAAATTGTTCTTAATTATGAAATTTAGGTTTGGTATATTAGGGTTTTGGTTATATGTAGGAATTCTAAGACCGGCCATGTTTTTTTTGTTTTTATTGTTCTCTGTCATTCCCTTGCTAACTGGACACATGGCTTGGAGGTGATTCCCCCCATCACACTACTGTCTGTTACTGCTAGCAAGAGTAACTTAATCTCTCCAGAACTCTCCAGAACTGTATAGAAGAAACAGGAATGAAGATAATTTTTGAAATTTTCTTAACTTTTTTCTGTCAGCAAGCCTGCAACTTGGTGAGTTTAGCCAGTGTGATCTTATTTTTTATTATTTTTTGAATTATTTATTTACTTATTTTACTTGTATTTTTTATTTTATTTTATTCTTTTTCGGTTCTTATCTTTTCTGCTAATTTTGTGTAAATTGTTCTTAATTATGAAATTTAGGTTTGGTATATTAGGGTTTTGGTTATATGTAGGAATTCTAAGACCGGCCATGTTTTTTTTTTTGTTTTTTTATTGTTCTCTGTCATTCCCTTGCTAACTGGACACATGGCTTGGGGGTGATTCCCCTCCATCACACTACTGTCTGTTACTGCTTGCTTAAGGTAGCTTAATCTCTCCAGAACTCTCCAGAACTGTATAGAAGAAACAGAATGAAGATAATTTTTGAAATTTTCTTAACTTTTTTCTGTCAGCAAGCCTGCAACTTGGTGAGTTTAGCCAGTGTGATCTTATTTTTTTTTATTATTTTTGAATTATTTATTTACTTATTTTTACTTGTATTTTTATTTTATTTTATTCTTTTTCGGTTCTTATCTTTTTCCTGCTAATTTTTGTAAATTGTTCTTAATTATGAAATTTAGGTTTGGTATATTAGGGTTTTGGTTATATGTGAATTCTAAGACCGGCCATGTTTTTTTTTTTTTTGTTTTTTTTATTGTTCTCTGTCATTCCCTTGCTAACTGGACATGGCTTAGGAGGTGATTCCCCCCTCCATCACACACTGTCTGTTACTGCTAGCAAAAAGGTAACTTAATCTCTCCAGAACTCTCCAGAACTGTATAGAAGAAACAGAATGAGAATAATTTTTGAGAATTTCTTAACTTTTTTCTGTCAGCAAGCCTGCAACTGGTGGAATTTCAACCAGTGTGATCTTTTTTATTATTTTTGAATTATTTATTTACTTATTTTTACTTGTATTTTTTATTTTATTTTATTCTTTTTCGGTTCTTATCTTTTCTGCCTAATTTTGTGTAAATTGTTCTTAATTATAGAAATTTAGGTTTGGTATATTAGGGTTTTGGTTATATGTAGGAATTCTAAGACCGGCCATGTTTTTTTTTTTTTTTTTTTTTTTTTTTTATTGTTCTCTGTCATTCCCTTGCTAACTGGACACATGGCAGGTGATTCCCCCCTCCATCACACTGCTGTCTGTTACTGCTTGCTTAAGGTAACTTAATCTCTCCAGAACTCTCCAGAACTGTATAGAAGAAACAGAATGAAGATAATTTTGAAATTTTCTTAACTTTTTTCTGTCAGCAAACCTGCAACTTGGTGAGTTTAGCCAGTGTGATCTTATTTTTTATTATTTTTGAATTATTTATTTACTTATTTTTACTTGTATTTTTTATTTTTATTTTATTCTTTTTTCGGTTCTTATCTTTTCTGCCTAATTTTTTGTGTAAATTGTTCTTAATTATGAAATTTAGGTTTGGTATATTAGGGTTTTGGTTATATGTAGGAATTCTAAGACCGGCCATGTTTTTTTTTTGTTTTTTGTTCTCTGTCATTCCCTTGCTAACTGGACACATGGCTTGGAGGTGATTCCCCCCTCCATCACACTACTGTCTGTTACTGCTTGCTTAAGGCAACAATCTCTCCAGAACTCTCAGACTGTATAGAAGAAACAGAATGAAGATAATTTTGAAATTTTCTTAACTTTTTCTGTCAGCAAGCCTGCAACTTGGTGAGTTTAGCCAGTGTGATCTTATTTTTTGTATTTTTTGAATTATTTATTTACTTATTTTTACTTGTATTTTTATTTTATTTTATTCTTTTTCGGTTCTTATCTTTTCTGCCTAATTTTTGTGTAAATTGTTCTTAATTATGAAATTTAGGTTTGGTATATTAGGGTTTTTTGGTTATATGTAGGAATTCTAAGATGACCATGTTTTTTTTTTTTTTTTTTTATTGTTCTCTGTCATTCCCTTGCTAACTTCTGGACACATGGCTTGGAGGTAGGATTCCCCCGCCATCACACTACTGTCTGTACTGCTTGCTTAAGGTAACTTAATCTCTCCAGAACTCTCCAGAACTGTATAGAAGAAACAGAATGAAGATAATTTTGAAATTTTCTTAACTTTTTTCTGTCAGCAAGCCTGCAACTTGGTGAGTTTAGCCAGTGTGATCTTATTTTTTATTATTTTTGGTATTTATTTACTTATTTTTACTTGTATTTTTTATTTATTTATTCTTTTTCGGTTCTTATCTTTTCTGCCTAATTTTTGTGTAAATTGTTCTTAATTATGAAATTTAGGTTTGGTATATTAGGGTTTTGGTTATATGTAGGAATTCTAGACCGACCATGTTTTTTTTTGTTTTTTTTATTGTTCTCTGTCATTCCCTTGCTAACTGGACACATGGCTTGGAGGTGATTCCCCCCTCCATCACACTGCTGTCTGTTACTGCTTGCCAAAAAGGTAACTTAATCTCTCCAGAACTCTCCAGAACTGTATAGAAGAAACAGAATGAAGATAATTTTTGAAATTTTCTTAACTTTTTTCTGTCAGCAAGCCTGCAACTTGGTGAGTTTAGCCAGTGTGATCTTATTTTTTATTATTTTGAATTATTTATTTACTTATTTTTACTTGTATTATTTTATTTTATTTTATTCTTTTTGAGTTTCTTATCTTTTCTACCTAATTTTTGTGTAAATTGTTCTTAATTATGAAATTTGAGTTTGGTATATTAGGGTTTTTGGTTATATGTAGGAATTCTAAGACCGGCCATGTTTTTTTTTTGTTTTTTTTTTTTATTGTTCTCTGTCATTCCCTTGCTAACTGGACACATGGCTTGGAGGTGATTCCCCCCTCCATCACACTACTGTCTGTTACTGCTTACTTAAGGTAACTTAATCTCTCCAGAACTCTCCAGAACTGTATAGAAGAAACAGAATGAAGATAATTTTGAAATTTCTTTTCTGTCAGCAAGCCTGCAACTTGGTGAGTTTAGCCAGTGTGATCTTATTTTTTATTATTTTTGAATTATTTGTTTACTTATTTTTTACTTGTATTTTTATTTTATTTTATTCTTTTCGGTTCTTATCTTTTCTGCCTAATTTTTGTGTAAATTGTTCTTAATTATGAAATTTAGGTTTGGTATATTAGGGTTTTGGTTATATGTAGGAATTCTAAGACCGGCCATGTTTTTTTTTTTGTTTTTTTTATTTGTTCTCTGTCATTCCCTTGCTAACTGGACACATGGCTTGGAGGTGATTCCCCCCTCCATCACACTACTGTCTGTTACTACTTGTAAGGTAACTTAATCTCTCCAGAACTCTCCAGAACTGTATAGAGAAAACAGAATAGAAATGAATTTTGAAATTTTCTTAACTTTTTTCTGTCAGCAAGCCTGCAATGGTGAGTTTAATAGTGTGTCTTATTTTTTATTATTTTTGAATTATTTATTTACTTATTTTTACTTGTATTTTTTATTTTATTTTATTCTTTTTCGGTTCTTATCTTTTCTGCCTAATTTTTGTGTAAATTGTTCTTAATTATGAAATTTAGGTTTTGGTATATTGGGGTTTTGGTTATATGTAGGAATTCTAAGATAAGCCATGTTTTTTTTTGTTTTTTTTATTGTTCTCGTCATTCCCTTGCTAACTGGACATGGCTTGGAGGTGATTCCCCCCTCCATCACACTACTGTCTGTTACTGCTTTTGTAAGGTAACTTAATCTCTCCAGAACTCTCCAGAACTGTATAGAAGAAACAGAATGAAGATAATTTTGAAATTTTCTTAACTTTCTGTCAACAAGCCTGCAACTTGGTGAGTTTAGCCAGTGTGATCTTATTTTTATTATTTTTTGAATTATTTATTTACTTATTTTACTTGTATTTTATTTTATTTTATTCTTTTCGGTTCTTATCTTTTCTACCTAATTTTTGTGTAAATTGTTCTTAATTATGAAATTTAGGTTTGGTATAATGAGGTTTTGGTTATATATAGAATTCTAAGACCGTATGTTTTTTTTTGTTTTTTTTTTATTGTTCTCTGTCATTCCCTTGCTAACTGGACATGGCTTGGAGGTGATTCCCCCTCCATCACACTACTGTCTGTTACTGCTTGCTTAAGGTAACTTAATCTCTCCAGAACTCTCCAGAACTGTATAGAAGAAACAGAATGAAGATAATTTTGAAATTTTCTTAACTTTTTTCTGTCAGCAAGCCTGCAACTTGGTGAGTTTAGCCAGTGTGATCTTATTTTTTATTATTTTTTAGTTATTTATTTACTTATTTTTACTTGTATTTTATTTTATTTTATTCTTTTTCGGTTCTTATCTTTTCTGCTAATTTTTGTGTAAATTGTTCTTAATTATGAAATTTAGGTTTGGTATATTAGGGTTTTGGTTATATGTAGGAATTCTAAGACCGGCCATGTTTTTTTTTGTTTTTTTTTTATTGTTCTCTGTCATTCCCTTGCTAACTGGACACATGGCTTGGAGGTGATTCCCCCCACTCCATCTTACTACTGTCTGTTACTGCTTTGCTTAAGGTAACTTAATCTCCAGAACTCTCCAGAACTGTATAGAAGAAACAGAAATGAAGATAATTTTTGAAATTTTCTTAACTTTTCTGTCCAACAAGCCTGCAACTTGGTGAGTTTAGCCAGTGTGATCTTATTTTTTATTATTTTAGAATTATTTATTTACTTATTTTTACTTGTATTTTTATTTTATTTTATTCTTTTTCGGTTCTTATCTTTTCTGCCTAATTTTTGTGTAAATTGTTCTTAATTATGAAATTTAGGTTTGGTATATTAAGTTTTATTATATGTAGGAATTCTAAGACCGGCCATGTTTTTTTTTGTTTTTTTTTTATTGTTCTCTGTCATTCCCTTGCTAACTGGACATGGCTTGGAGGTGATTCCCCCCTCCATCCCTTTTCTGTCTGTTACTGCTTGCTTAAGGTAACTTTAATCTCTCCAGAACTCTCCAGAACTGTATAGAAGAAACAGAATGAAGATAATTTTTTGAAATTTTCTTAACTTTTTTCTGTCAACAAATACAGCACTTGTTGAGTTTAGCCAGTGTGATCTTATTTTATTATTTTTTGAATTATTTATTTACTATTTTTACTTGTATTTTTATTTATTTTATTCTTTTTCGGTTCTTATCTTTTCTGCCTAATTTTTGTGTAAATTGTTCTTAATTATGAAATTTAGGTTTGGTATAGGAGTTTGGTTATATGTAGGAATTCTAAGACCGGCCATGTTTTTTGTTTTTTTTATTGTTCTCTGTCATTCCCTTGCTAACTGGACACATGGCTTGGAGGTGATTCCCCCCTCCATCACACTACTGTCTGTTACTGCTTGTATAAGGTAACTTAATCTCTCCAGAACTCTCAGAACTGTATAGAGAAAACAGAATGAAGATAATTTTGAAATTTTCTTAACTTTTTTTCTGTCAACAAGCCTGCAACACGGTGAGTTTAGCCAGTGTGATCTTATTTTTTATTATTTTTTGAATTATTTATTTACTTATTTTTACTTGTATTTTATTTTATTTTATTCTTTTTCGGTTCTTATCTTTTCTGCCTAATTTTTTTTGTGTAAATTGTTCTTAATTATGAAATTTAGGTTTGGTATATTAGGAGTTTTTGGTTATATGTAGGAATTCTAAGACCGGCCATGTTTTTTTTTTTGTTTTTTTTTTATTGTTCTCTGTCATTCCTTGCTAACTGGACACATGGCTTGGAGGTGATTCCCCCCTCCATCACACTACTGTCTGTTACTGCTTGCTTAAGGTAACTTAATCTCTCCAGAACTCTCCAGAACTGTATAGAAGAAACAGAATGAAGATAATTTTGAAATTTTCTTAACTTTTCTGTCAACCAAGCCTGCAACTTGGTGAGTTTGTAGTGTGATCTTATTTTTTATTATTTTTGAATTATTTATTTACTTATTTTTACTTGTATTTTTTATTTTATTTTATTCTTTTTCGGTTCTTATCTTTTCTGCCTAATTTTTGTGTAAATTGTTCTTAATTATGAAATTTAGGTTTGGTATATTGGGGTTTTGGTTATATGTAGGAATTCTAGACCACATGCATGTTTTTTTTTGTTTTTTTTTTTTATTGTTCTCTGTCATTCCCTTGCTAACTGGACACATGGCTTGGAGTGGGATATCCATCACACTGCTGTCTGTTACTGCTTGCTTAAGGTAACTTAATCTCTCCAGAACTCTCCAGAACTGTATAGAAGAAACAGAATGAAGATAATTTTTGAACACTGCTTAACTTTTCTGTCAGCAAGCCTGCAGCTTGGTGAGGTTTAGCCAGTGTGATCTTATTTTTATTATTTTTTGAATTATTTATTTACTTATTTTTACTTGTATTTTTTTATTTTTATTTTATTCTTTTTTCGGTTCTTATCTTTATTGCCTAATTTTTGTGTAAATTGTTCTTAATTATGAAATTTAGGTTTGGTATATTAGGAGTTTGGTTATATGTAGGAATTCTAAGACAGCCATGTTTTTTTTTTTGTTTTTTTTTTTGACATTTCTCTGTCATTCCCTTGCTAACTGGACACATGGCTTGGAGGTGATTCCCCCTCCATCACACTACTGTCTGTTACTGCTTGCTTAAGGTAACTTAATCTGCCAGAACTCTCCAGAACTGTATAGAAGAAACAGAATGAAGATAATTTTAGAGAAATTTTCTTAACTTTTTTCTGTCAGCAAGCCTGCAGCTTGGTGAGTTTAGCCAGTGTGATCTTATTTTTTATTATTTTTGAATTATTTATTTACTTATTTTACTTGTATTTTTATTTATTTTATTCTTTTCGGTTCTTATCTTTTCTGCCTAATTTTTGTGTAAATTGTTCTTAATTATGAAATTTAGGTTTGGTATATTAGGGTTTTGGTTATATGTAGGAATTCTAAGACCGGCCATGTTTTTTTTTTGTTTTTTTTTTTATTGTTCTCTGTCATTCCCTTGCTAACTGGACACATGGCTTGGAGGTGATTCCCCCCTCCATCACACTACTGTCTGTTACTGCTTGCTTAAGGTAACTTAATCTCTCCAGAACTCTCCAGAACTGTATAGAAGAAACAGAATGAAGATAATTTTGAAATTTTCTTAACTTTTCTGTCAGCAAGCCTGCAACTTGGTGAGTTTAGCCAATGTGATCTTATTTTTATTATTTTTGAATTATTTATTTACTTATTTTTACTTGTATTTTATTTTATTTTATTCTTTTTCGGTTCTTATCTTTTCTGCCTAATTTTTGTGTAAATTGTTTAATTATGAAATTTAGGTTTGGTATATTAGGTTTTGGTTATATGTAGGAATTCTAAGACCGGCCATGTTTTTTTTGTTTTTTTTTTTTTATTGTTCTCTGTCATTCCCTTGCTAACTGGACACATGGCTTGGAGGTGATTCCCCTCCATCCCTTTTTCACTGTCTGTTACTGCTTGCTTAAGGTAACTTAATCTCTCCAGAACTCTCCAGAACTGTATAGAAGAAACAGAATGAAGATAATTTTAGAAATTTTCTTAACTTTTTCTGTCAGCAAGCCTGCAACTTGGTGAGTTTAGCCAGTGTGATCTTATTTTTTATTATTTTTTGAATTATTTATTTACTTATTTTTGTATTTTTTATTTATTTTATTCTTTTTCGGTTCTTATCTTTTCTGCCTAATTTTTGTGTAAATTGTTCTTAATTATGAAATTCAGGTTTGGTATATTAGGGTTTGGTTATATGTAGGAATTCTAAGACCGGCCATGTTTTTTTTTTTGTTTTTTTTTTTTATTGTTCTCTGTCATTCCCTTGCTAACTGGACACATGGCTTGGAGGTGATTCCCCCCTCCATCACACTACTGTCTGTTACTGCTTGCTTAAGGTAACTTAATCTCTCCAGAACTCTCCAGAACTGTATAGAAGAAACAGAATGAAGATAATTTTGAAATTTTCTTAACTTTTTCTGTCAGCAAGCCTGCAACTTGGTGAGTTTAGCCAGTGTGATCTTATTTTTTATTATTTTTTGAATTATTTATTTACTTATTTTTACTTGTATTTTTTATTTTATTTTTGTCTTTTTCGGTTCTTATCTTTTCTGCCTGATTTTTGTGTAAATTGTTCTGGGTATGAAATTTAGGTTTGGTATATTAGGGTTTTGGTTATATGTAGGAATTCTAAGACCGGCCATGTTTTTTTTGTTTTTTTTTTTATTGTTCTCTGTCATTCCCTTGCTAACTGGACACATGGCTTGGAGGTGATTCCCCCCTCCCACATCCCCACTACTGTCTGTTACTGCTTGCTTAAGGTAACTTAATCTCTCCAGAACTCTCCAGAACTGTATAGAAGAAACAGAATGAAGATAATTTTGAAATTTTCTTAGCTTTTTCTGTCAGCAAGCCTGCAACTTCTGGTGAGGTTTGTAGTGTGATCTTATTTTTTATTATTTTTTGAATTATTTATTTACTTATTTTTACTTGTATTTTTTATTTATTTTATTCTTTTTCGAGTTCTTATCTTTTCTGCCTAATTTTTGTGTAAATTGTTCTTAATTATGAAATTTAGGTTTGGTATATTAGGGTTTTGGTTATATGTAGGAATTCTAAGACTGACCATGTTTTTTGTTTTTTTTGTTGTTTACTCTGTCATTCCCTTGCTAACTGGACACATGGCTTGGGAGTGATTCCCCCCTCCATCACACTGCTGTCTGTTACTGCCTTAAAATCCAACAATCTCTCCAGAGCCTCCAGAACTGTATAGAAGAAACAGAATGAAGATAATTTTGAAATTTTCTTAACTTTTTCTGTCAGCAAGCCTACCCAGCTTGGTGAGTTTAGCCAGTGTGATCTTATTTTTTATTATTTTTTGAATTATTTATTTACTTATTTTACTTGCTATTTTTATTTTATTACATTTCTTTTGGTTCTTATCTTTTCTGCCTAATTTTTGTGTAAATTGTTCTTAATTATGAAATTTAGGTTTGGTATATTAGGGTTTTGGTTATATGTAGGAATTCTAAGACCGGCCATGTTTTTTTTTTGTTTTTTTTTATTGTTCTCTGTCATTCCCTTGCTAACTGGACACATGGCTTGGAGGTGATTCCCCCCTCCATCACACTACTGTCTGTTACTGCTTGCCCAAAAAGGTAACTTAATCTCTCCAGAACTCTCCAGAACTGTATAGAAGAAACAGAATGAAGATAAATTTTGAAATTTTCTTAACTTTTTTCTGTCAGCAAGCCTGCAATACGGTGAGTTTAGCCAGTGTGATCTTATTTTTTATTATTTTTGAATTATTTATTTACTTATTTTTACTTGTATTTTTTATTTTATTTTATTCTTTTTGAAGTTCTTATCTTTTCTACTAATTTTTGTATAGAAATTGTTTAGCAGTATGAAATTTAGGTTTGGTATATTAGGGTTTTGGTTATATGTAGGAATTCTAAGACCGGCCATGTTTTTTTTTTGTTTTTTTTTTTTATTGTTCTCTGTCATTCCCTTGCTAACTGGACACATGGCTTGGAGGTGATTTTCCCCCCTCCATCACACTACTGTCTGTTACTGCTTGTAAGGTAACTTAATCTCTCCAGAACTCTCCAGAACTGTATAGAAGAAACAGAATGAAGATAATTTTTGAAATTTTCTTAACTTTTTTCTGTCAACAAACCTGCAACTTGGTGAGTTTAGCCAGTGTGATCTTATTTTTATTATTTTTGAATTATTTATTTACTTATTTTTACTTGTATTTTTTATTTTATTTTATTCTTTTTTCGGTTCTTATCTTTTTTTCTGCCTAATTTTTGTGTAAATTGTTCTTAATTATGAAATTTAGGTTTGGTATATTAGGGTTTTTGGTTATATGTAGGAATTCTAAGACCGGCCATGTTTTTTTTTGTTGTTTTTTTTTTTTTATTGTTCTCTGTCATTCCCTTGCTAACTGAACACATGGCTTGGAGGTAGATTCCCCCCTCCATCCTACTGTCTGTTACTGCTTCTTAAGGTAACTTAATCTCTCCAGAACTCTCAGAACTGTATAGAAGAAACAGAATGAAGATAATTTTTGAAATTTTCTTAACTTTTTTCTGTCAGCAAGCCTGCAACTTGGTGAGTTTAGCCAGTGTGATCTTATTTTTTATTATTTTTTTGAATTATTTATTTACTTATTTTTACTTGTATTTTTTATTTTATTTTATTCTTTTTCGGTTCTTATCTTTTCTGCCTAATTTTTGTGTAAATTGTTCTTAATTATGAAAATTTAGGTTTGGTATATTAGGGTTTTGGTTATATGTAGGAGTCTAAGACCGGCCATGTTTTTTTTTTTTTTTTTTTTTTATTGTTCTCTATCATTCCCTTGCTAACTGGACACATGGCTTGGAGGTGATTCCCCCCTCCATCACACTACTGTCTGTTACTGCTTGCCAAAGGTAACTTAATCTCTCCAGAACTCTCCAGAACTGTATAGAAGAAACAGAATGAGAAGATAATTTTTAATTTTCTTAACTTTTTTCTGTCAGCAAGCCTGCAACTTGGTGAGTTTAGCCAGTGTGATCTTATTTTTTTTATTATTTTTGAATTATTTATTTACTTATTTTTACTTGTATTTTTATTTTATTTTATTCTTTTTCGGTTCTTATCTTTTCTGCCTAATTTTTGTGTAAATTGTTCTTAATTATGAAATTTAGGTTTGGTATATTAGGAGTTTTGGTTATATGTAGGAATTCTAAGACCGGCCATGTTTTTTTTTGTTTTTTTGTGTTCTCTGTCATTCCCTTCCCCAACTGGACACATGGCTTAGGTGATTCCCCCCTCCACATCTTACTACTGTCTGTTACTGCTTGCTTAAGATAACTTAATCTCTCCAGAACTCTCCAGAACTGTATAGAAGAAACAGAATGAAGATAATTTTGAAATTTTTCTTAACTTTTTTTCTGTCAGCAAGCCTGCAACTTGGTGAGTTTAGCCAGTGTGATCTTATTTTTTTTATTATTTTTTGAATTATTTATTTACTTATTTTTACTTGTATTTTTATTTTATTTTATTCTTTTTCGGTTCTTATCTTTTCTGCTAATTTTTGTGTAAATTGTTCTTAATTATGAAATTTAGGTTTGGTATATTAGGGTTTTTGGTTATATGCTTAGAATTCTAAGACCGGCCATGTTTTTTTTTTTTTTTTTTTTATTGTTCTCTGTCATTCCCTTGCTAACTGGACACATGGCTTGAGGTGATTCCCCCCTCCATCACACTGCTGTCTGTTACTGCTTGCTTAAGGTAACTTAATCTCTCCAGAACTCTCCAGAACTGTATAGAAGAAACAGAATGAAGATAATTTGAAATTTTCTTAACTTTTTTCTGTCAGCAAGCCTGCAACTTGGTGAGTTTAGCCAGTGTGATCTTATTTTTTATTATTTTTTGAATTATTTATTTACTTATTTTTACTTTTATTATTTTTTATTTTATTTTATTCTTTTCGGTTCTTATCTTTTCTGCTAATTTTTGTGTAAATTGTTCTTAATTATGAAATTTAGGTTTGGTATATTAGGGTTTTGGTTATATGTAGGAATTCTAAGACCGGCCATGTTTTTTTTTTGTTTTTTTTTTTATTGTTCTCTGTCATTCCCTTGCTGCTAACTGGACACATGGCTTGGGGGGAGTGATTCCCCCTCCATCACACTACTGTCTGTTACTGCTTGTAGGTAACTTAATCTCCCAGAACTCTCAGAGGCATAGAAGAAACAGAATGAAGATAATTTTGAAATTTTTCAACTTTTTTCTGTCAGCAAGCCTGCAACTTGGTGAGTTTGTAGTGTGATCTTATTTTTTATTATTTTTTGAATTATTTATTTACTTATTTTTACTTGTATTTTTTATTTTATTTTATTCTTTTTAGAGTTCTTATCTTTTCTGCCTAATTTTTGTGTAGAATTGTTCTTAATTATGAAATTTAGGTTTGGTATATTAGGGTTTTGGTTATATGTAGGAATTCTAAGACCGGCCATGTTTTTTTTTTGTTTTTTTATTGTTCTCTGTCATTCCCTTGCTAACTGGACACATGGCTTGGTGATTCCCCCTCCATCACTACTGTCTGTTACTGCTTGCTTAAGGTAACTTAATCTCTCCAGAACTCTCAGAAGCTGTATAGAAGAAACAGAATGAAAGATAATTTTTTGAAATTTTCTTAACTTTTTTTCTGTCAGCAAGCCTGCAACTTGGTGAGTTTAGCCAGTGTGATCTTATTTTTTTTATTATTTTTTTGAATTATTTATTTACTTATTTTTACTTGTATTTTTTATTTTATTTTATTCTTTTTCGGTTCTTATCTTTTCTGCCTAGTTTTTTGTCTAAAATTGTTCTTAATTATGAAATTTAGGTTTGGTATATTAAGGTTTTGGTTATATGTAGGAATTCTAAGACCGGCCATGTTTTTTTTTTTTTTTTTTTTTTTTTTTTTTTTTTTTTTTTATTGTTCTCTGTCATTCCCTTGCTAACTGGACACATGGCTTGGAGTGTTCCCCCTCCATCACACTACTGTCTGTTACTGCTTGCTTAAGGTAACTTAATCTCTCCAGAACTCTCCAGAACTGTATAGAAGAAACAGAATGAAGATAATTTTTGAAATTTTCTTAACTTTTTTCTGTCAGCAAGCCTGCAACTTGGTGAGTTTAGCCAGTGTGATCTTATTTTTTATTATTTTTTGAATTATTTATTTACTTATTTTTACTTGTATTTTATTTTATTTTATTCTTTTTCGGTTCACATCTTTTTCTGCCTAATTTTTGTGTAAATTGTTCTTAATTATGAAATTTAGGTTTGGTATATTAGGGTTTTGGTTATATGTAGGAATTCTAAGACCGGCCATGTTTTTTTTTTTTTTTTTTTTTATTGTTCTCTGTCATTCCCTTACTAACTGGACACATGGCTTGGAGGTGATTCCCCCCTCCATCACACTACTGTCTGTTACTGCTTGCTTAAAGGTAACTTAATCTCTCCAGAACTCTCCAGAACTGTATAGAAGAAACAGAATGAAGATAATTTTAAAAAAAAAAAAATTTTCTTAGCTTTTTCTGTCAAGCCAAGCCTGCAACTTGGTGAGTTTAGCCAGTGTGATCTTATTTTTTATTATTTTTGAATTATTTATTTACTTATTTTTACTTGTATTTTTATTTTATTTTATTCTTTTCGGTTCTTATCTTTTCTGCCTAATTTTTTGTGTAAATTGTTCTTAATTATGAAATTTAGGTTTGGTATATTAGGGTTTTGGTTATATGTAGGAATTCTAAGACCGGCCATGTTTTTTTTTTGTTTTTTTTTTTATTGTTCTCTGTCCATTCCCTTGCTAACTGGACACATGGCTTGGAGGTGGTCCCCCCTCCATCACACTACTGTCTGTTACTGCTTGCTTAAGGTAACTTAATCTCTCCAGAACTCTCCAGAACTGTATAGAAGAAACAGAATGAAGATAATTTTGAAATTTTCTTAACTTTTTTCTGTCAGCAAGCCTGCAACTTGGTGAGTTTAGCCAGTGTGATCTTATTTTTTATTATTTTTTGAATTATTTATTTACTTATTTTTGCTGTATTTTTTTATTTTATTTTATTCTTTTTCGGTTCTTATCTTTTCTGCCTAATTTTTGTGTAAATTGTTCTTAATTATGAAATTTAGGTTTGGTATATTAAGGGTTTGGTTATATGTAGGAATTCTAAGACCGGCCATGTTTTTTTTTTTTTTTTTTTTTTAGTAAATTCTCTGTCATTCCCTTGCTAACTGGACACATGGCTTGGAGGTGATTCCCCCCTCCATCACACTACTGTCTGTTACTGCTTGCTTAAGGTAACTTAATCTCTCCAGAACTCTCCAGAACTGTATAGAGAAACAGAATGAAGATGAATTTTGAAATTTTCTTAACTTTTTTCTGTCAGCAAGCCTGCAACTTGGTGAGTTTAGCCAGTGTGATCTTATTTTTTATTATTTTTGAATTATTTATTTACTTATTTTTACTTGTATTTTTTATTTTATTTTATTCTTTTTTCGGTTCTTATCTTTTCTGCCTAATTTTTGTGTAAATTGTTCTTAATTATGAAATTCCAGGTTTGGTATATTAGGGTTTTGGTTATATGTAGGAATTCTAAGACCGGCCATGTTTTTTGTTTTTTATTGTTCTCTGTCATTCCCTTGCTAACTGGACACATGGCTTGGAGGTGATTCCCCCCTCCATCACTACTGTCTGTTACTGCTTGCTTAAGGTAACCCAATCTCTCCAGAACTCTCCAGAACTGTATAGAAGAAACAGAATGAAGATAATTTTTGAAAATTTTCTTAACTTTTTTCTGTCAGCAGCACAGCTTGGTGAGTTTAGCCAGTGTGATCTTATTTTTTATTATTTTTTTGAATTATTTATTTACTTATTTTTACTTGTATTTTATTTTATTTTATTCTTTTTAGGTTCTTATCTTTTCTGCCTAATTTTTGTGTAAATTGTTCTTAATTATGAAATTTAGGTTTGGTATATTAGGGTTTGGTTATATGTAGGAATTCTAAGACCGGCCATGTTTTTTTTTTGTTTTTTTTTTTATTGTTCTCTGTCATTCCCTTGCTAACTGGACACATGGCTTGGAGTGATTCCCCCCTCCATCACACTACTGTCTGTTACTGCTTGCTTAAGGTAACTTAATCTCTCCAGAACTCTCCAGAACTGTATAGAAGAAACAGAATGAAGATAATTTTTTTGAAATTTTCTTAACTTTTTTCTGTCAACAAGCCTGCAACTTGGTGAGTTTAGCCAGTGTGATCTTATTTTTTATTATTTTTTTTGAATTATTTATTTACTTATTTTTACTTGTATTTTTATTTTATTTATTCTTTTTCGGTTCTTATCTTTTCTGCCTAATTTTTTTGTGTAAATTGTTCTTAATTATGAAATTTAGGTTTGGTATATTAGGGTTTTGGTTATATGTAGGAATTCTAGAACCGGCCATGTTTTTTTTTTTGTTTTTTTTATTGTTCTCTGTCATTCCCTTGCTAACTGGACACATGGCTTGGAGGTGATTCCCCCCTCATCACTACTGTCTGTTACTGCTTGCTTAAGGTAACCAATCTCTCCAGAACTCTCCAGAACTGTATAGAAGAAACAGAATGAAGATAATTTTGAAATTTTCTTAGCTTTTCTGTCAGCAAGCCTGCAACTTGGTGAGTTTAGCCAGTGTGATCTTATTTTTATTATTTTTTGAATTATTTATTTACTTATTTTTACTTGTATTTTATTTTATTTTATTCTTTTTCGGTTCTTATCTTTTCTGCCTAATTTTTGTGTAAATTGTTCTTAATTATGAAATTTAGGTTTGGTATATTAGGGTTTTGGTTATATGTAGGAATTCTAAGATCAGCCATGTTTTTTTTTTTGTTTTTTTTTTATTGTTCTCTGTCATTCCCTTGCTAACTGGACACATGGCTTGGAGGTGATTCCCCCCTCCATCACACTACTGTCTGTTACTGCTTGCTTAGGTAACTTAATCTCTCCAGAACTCTCCAGAACTGTATAAACAGAATGAAGATAATTTTTGAAATTTTCTTAACTTTTTCTGTCAGCAAGCCTGCAATGGTGAGTTTAGCCAGTGTGATCTTATTTTTTTATTATTTTTTGAATTATTTATTTACTTATTTTTACTTGTATTTTTTATTTTATTTTATTCTTTTTCGGTTCTTATCTTTGCACTTTCTGCCTAATTTTTGTGTAAATTGTTCTTAATTATGAAATTTAGGTTTGGTATATTAGGAGTTTTGGTTATATGTGGGAATTCTAAGACCGGCCATGTTTTTTTTTTTGTTTTTTTATTGTTCTCTGTCATTCCCTTGCTAACTGGACACATGGCTTGGAGTGATTCCCCCTCCATCACACTACTGTCTGTTACCAGCATGGGTAACAATCTCTCAGAACTCTCCAGAACTGTATAGAAGAAACAGAATGAAGATAATTTTTGAAATTTTCTTAACTTTTTTCTGTCAACAAGCCTGCAACTTGGTGAGTTTGTAGTGTGATCTTATTTTTTATTATTTTTTAGATTATTTATTTACTTATTTTTACTTGTATTTTTTATTTTATTTTATTCTTTTCGGTTCTTATCTTTTCTGCCTAATTTTTGTGTAAAATTGTTCTTAATTATATGAAATTTAGGTTTGGTATATTGGGGTTTTGGTTATATGTAGGAATTCTAAGACCGGCCATGTTTTTTTTTTTTTTTTTTTTTATTGTTCTCTGTCATTCCCTTGCTAACTGGACACATGGCTTGGAGTGATTCCCCCTCCATCACACTACTGTCTGTTACTGCTTGCTTAAGGTAACTTAATCTCTCCAGAACTCTCCAGAACTGTATAGAAGAAACAGAATGAAGATAATTTTGAAATTTTCTTAACTTTTTCTGTCAGCAAGCCTGCAACTTGGTGAGTTTAGCCAGTGTGATCTTATTTTTTATTATTTTTTGAATTATTTATTTACTTATTTTACTTGTATTTTTTATTTTATTTTATTCTTTTAGTTCTTATCTTTTCTGCCTAATTTTTGTGTAAATTGTTCTTAATTATGAAATTTAGGTTTGGTATATTAGGGTTTTGGTTATATGTAGGAATTCTAAGACCGGCCATGTTTTTTTTTTATTGTTCTCTGTCATTCCCTTGCTAACTGGACACATGGCTTGGAGGTGATTCCCCCCTCATCACACTACTGTCTGTTGCTGCTTGCTTAAGGTAACTTAATCTCTCCAGAACTCTCCAGAACTGTATAGAAGAAACAGAATGAAGATAATTTTTTGAAATTTTCTTAACTTTTTTCTGTCAGCAAGCCTGCAACTTGGTGAGTTTAGCCAGTGTGATCTTATTTTTTATTATTTTTGGAATTATTTATTTACTTATTTTTACTTGTATTTTATTTTATTTTATTCTTTTTGGTTCTTATCTTTTCTGCCTAATTTTTGTGTAAATTATTTCTTAATTATGAAATTTAGGTTTGGTATATTAGGGTTTTGGTTATATGTAGAATTCTAAGACCGGCCATGTTTTTTTTTTGTTTTTTTTATTGTTCTCTGTCATTCCCTTGCTAACTGGACACATGGCTTGGAGGTGATTCCCCCTCCATCACACTACTGTCTGTTACTGCTTGCTTAAGGTAACTTAATCTCTCCAGAACTCTCCAGAACTGTATAGAAGAAACAGAATGAAGATAATTTTTGAAATTTTCTTAACTTTTTCTGTCAGCAAGCCTGCAACTTGGTGAGTTTAGCCAGTGTGATCTTATTTTTTATTATTTTTGAATTATTTATTTACTTATTTTTACTTGTATTTTTTATTTTATTTTTATTCTTTTTCGGTTCTTATCTTTTCTGCCTAATTTTTGTGTAAATTGTTCTTAATTATGAAATTTAGGTTTGGTATATTAGGGTTTTGGTTATATGTAGGAATTCTAAGATAAGCCATGTTTTTTTTTTGTTTTTTTTTATTGTTCTCTGTCATTCCCTTGCTAACTGGACACATGGCTTGGAGGTGATTCCCCCCTCCATCACACTACTGTCTGTTACTGCTTGCTTAAGGTAACTTAATCTCTCCAGAACTCTCCAGAACTGTAGAAGAAACAGAATGAAGATAATTTTGAAATTTTTCTTAACTTTTTTCTGTCAGCAAGCACACATGGTGAGTTTAGCCAGTGTGATCTTATTTTTATTATTTTTTTGAATTATTTATTTACTTATTTTGCCTTATTTTTTATTTTTATTTTATTCTTTTTCGGTTCTTATCTTTTCTGCCTAATTTTTGTGTAAATTGTTCTTAATTATGAAATTTTAGGTTTGGTATATTAGGGTTTTGGTTATATGTAGGAATTCTAAGACCGGCCATGTTTTTTTTTTGTTTTTTTTTTTATTGTTCTCTGTCATTCCTTTGCCTAACTGGACACATGGCTTGGAGGGTGATTCCCCCCTCCATCCTGCTACTGTCTGTTACTGCTTGCTTTAAGGTAACTTAATCTCTCCAGAACTCTCCAGAACTGTATAGAAGAAACAGAATGAAGATAATTTTTGAAATTTTCTTAACTTTTTTCTGTCAGCAAGCCTGCAACTTGGTGAGTTTAGCCAGTGTGATCTTATTTTTTATTATTTTTGAATTATTTATTTACTTATTTTACTTGTATTTTTATTTTATTTTATTCTTTTCGGTTCTTATCTTTTCTGCCTAATTTTTGTGTAAATTGTTCTTAATTATGAAATTTAGGTTTGGTATATTAGGGTTTTGGTTATATGTAGAATTCTAAGACCAGCCATGTTTTTTTTGTTTTTTTTATTGTTCTCTGTCCATTCCCTTGCTAACTGGACACATGGCTTGGGGAGGTGATTCCCCCTCCATCACACTACTGTCTGTTACTGCTGCCCAGGTAACTTAATCTCTCCAGAGCCTCTCAAGAACTGTATAGAAGGAAACAGAATGAAGATAATTTTTATTCTTAACTTTTTTTCTGTCAGCAAAGCCTGCAACTTGGTGAGTTTAGCCAGTGTGATCTTATTTTTTTATTATTTTTTGAATTATTTATTTACTTATTTTTATTTATTTTTATTTTATTTTATTCTTTTTCGGTTCTTATCTTTTCTGCCTAATTTTTGTGTAAATTGTTCTTAATTATGAAATTTAGGTTTGGTATATTAGGGTTTTGGTTATATGTAGGAATTCTAAGTTCAGCCATGTTTTTTTTTTGTTTTTTTTTTTTGTGTTCTCTGTCATTCCCTTGCTAACTGGACACATGGCTTGGGTGATTCCCCCTCCATCCACACTACTGTCTGTTACTGCTTGCTTGGGTAACTTAATCTCCAGAACTCTCCAGAACTGTATAGAAGAAACAGAATGAAGATAATTTTGAAATTTTCTTAACTTTTTTCTGTCAGCAAGCCTGCAGCTTGGTGAGTTTAGCCAGTGTGATCTTATTTTTTATTATTTTTGAATTATTTTGTTACTTATTTTTACTTGTATTTTTATTTTATTTTATTCTTTTCGGTTCTTATCTTTTCTGCTAATTTTTGTGTAAATTGTTCTTAATTATGAAATTTAGGTTTTTGGTATATTAGGGTTTTGGTTATATCTGTAGGAATTCTAAGACCGGCCATGTTTTTTTTTGTTTTTTTTGTTGTTCTCTGTCATTCCCTTGCTAACTGGACACATGGCTTGGAGGTGATTCCCCCCTCCATCACACTACTGTCTGTTACTGCTTAAGGTAACTTAATCTCTCCAGAACTCTCAGAACTGTATAGAAGAAACAGAATGAAGATAATTTTTGAAATTTTCTTAACTTTTTTCTATCAGCAAACCTGCAACTTGGTGAGTTTAATAGTGTGATCTTATTTTTTATTATTTTTTTGAATTATTTATTTACTTATTTTTACTTGTATTTTTATTTATTTTATTCTTTTTCGGTTCTTATCTTTTCTGCCTAATTTTTTGTGTAAATTATTTCTTAATTATGAAATTTGGGTTTGGTATATTAGAGGTTTTGGTTATATGTAGGAATTAAGACCGGCCATGTTTTTTTTTTGTTTTTTTTATTGTTCTCTGTCATTCCACTAACTGGACACATGGCAGGAGGTGGTTCCCTCATCACACTACTGTCTGTTACTGCTTGCTTAAGGTAGCAATCTCTCCAGAACTCTCCAGAACTGTATAGAAGAAACAGAATGAAGATAATTTTGAAATTTTCTTAACTTTTTTCTGTCAGCAAGCCTGCAGCATTGAGTTTAGCCAGTGTGATCTTATTTTTTTATTATTTTTTGAATTATTTATTTACTTATTTTACTTGTATTTTATTTTATTTTATTCTTTTTTCGGTTCTTATCTTTTCTGCCTAATTTTTTTGTGTAAATTGTTCTTAATTATGAAATTTAGGTTTGGTATATTCAGGTTTTGGTTATATGTAGGAATTCTAAGACCGGCCATGTTTTTTTTTGTTTTTTTTTTATTGTTCTCTGTCATTCCCTTGCTAACTGGACACATGGCTTGGAGGTGATTCCCCCCTCCACATCACACTACTGTCTGTTACTGCTTGCTTAAGGGTAACTTAATCTCAGAACTCTCCAGAACTGTATAGAAGGAAACAGAATGAAGATAATTTTGAAATTTTCTTAACTTTTTTCTGTCAGCAAACCCAGCTTGGTGGGATTTAGCCAGTGTGATCTTATTTTTATTATTTTTGAATTATTTATTTACTTATTTTTACTTTGTATTTTTTTATTTTATTTTATTCTTTTTCGGTTCTTATCTTTTCTGCCTAATTTTTGTGTAAATTGTTCTTAATTATGAAATTTAGGTTTGACTTATACTAAGTTAAAACTTCATTAACTTCAGTCACATATTTATTTTTTTTAATTGGAGTAGATAGTACCTTCTATCGCCAGGTCTCACACTCCACCCCCTTCTTTTGGACAGGAGTAGAGTTGATCGCCTTGTTTCTAGTTTAGGAAGGGGTTCCCGAGTAGATAGATTAAACTAATTGGAGTAGATAGATTAAACTATCGTCTGTCTAATACTCCACCCACATCTATTGAACAGTGAAGAGGCTCATCCCTTGTTTCCTGTTTAGAGCGGTTTCCGGTTTTCTCTTCTCCAATCTTTTTTCACTCTTTTCCTTGTTTGTTTTGTTTTTTTTTTTCAATTGGAGTAGATAGACCAAATTATCGTTCCGGTTTCTCCCACACTCCACCCACATCTATTGGAACAGGTGGAAGAGGCTCATCCTCAGCCTGTTTAGGATGCGGTTTCCGGTTTTCTCTTTTCCAATCTTTCACCTTTCTCTCTTTATTATTTTATTTTTTTTTTTTCACTGATATATAGACTAAACTATCGTTCGTGTTCACACTCCATTCACATCTACTGGAAATGCAAGGTGAAGAGGCTCATCCCTTGTTTCCTGTTTAGGACAAGTGTTTCCGGTTTTCTCTTTTCCATCTTTCACTCTTTTCCTTTATTATTTTATTTTTTTTTTTTTTCAATTGGAGTAGATAGACTAAACTATCGCCCGGTTCAGCACCTGTCCACATCTATTGAACAGGTGAAGAGGCTCATCCCTTGTTTCCTGTTTAGGATGCGGTTTCCGGTTTTCTTTTCCAATCTTTTCACTCTTTTCCCTTATTATTTTATTTTTTTTTTTCAATTGGAGTAGATAGACTAAACTATCGTCTGTCTACACTCCACCCACATCTATTGAACAGGTGAAGAGGCTCATCCCTTGTTTCCTGTTTAGGATGCGGTTTCCGGTTTTCTCTTTTCCAATCTTTCACTCTTTTCCTTTATTATTTTATTTTTTTTTTTCAATTGGAGTAGATAGACCAAACTATCGCCTGGTTCACACTCCACCCACACTGAACAGGTGAAGAGGCTCATCCCTGTTTCCCTGTTGTGATGCGGTTTCCGGTTTTCTCTTTTCCAATCTTTTCACTCTTTTCCTTTATTATTTTATTTTTTTTTTTTCAATTGGAGTAGATAGACCAAACTATCGCCCGGTTCACACTCCACCCACATCTATTGAACAGGTGAAGAGGCTCATCCTTTGTTTCCTGCTTTGTGATGCGGTTTCCGGTTTTCTTTTCCAATCTTTTTCACTCTTTTCCTTTATTATTTTTTTTTTTTTCAATTGGAGTAGATAGACTAAACTATCGCCCGGTTCACACTCCACCCACATCTACGGAACAGGTGAAGAGGCTCATCCCTTGTTTCCTGTTTAGGATGCGGTTTCCGGTTTTTCTTTTCCATCTCTTTTCACTCTTTCTTTATTATTTTATTTTTTTTTCAATTGGAGACAGACTAAACTATCGCCTGGTTCACACTCCACCCACATCTATTGAACAGGTGAAGAGGCTCATCCCTTGTTTCCTGTTTAGGATGCGGTTTCCAGTTTCTTCAATCTTTTTCACTCTTTTCCTTTATTTTATTTTTTTTTTTTCAATTGGAGTAGATAGACTAAACTATCGCCTTGTTCACACTCCACCCACATCTATTGAATACAGGTGAAGAGGCTCATCCCTTTGTTTCCTGTTTAGGATGCGGTTTCCGGTTTTCTCTTTTCCCAATCTTTTCACTCTTTTCCTTTATTATTTTATTTTTTTTTTTTCAAATTGAAAATATAGACTAAACTATCGCTCGTTCACACTCCACCCACATCTATTGAACAGGTGAAGAGGCTCATCCCTTGTTTACTGTTTAGGATGCGGTTTCCGGTTTTCTCTTTTCCAATCTTTTCACTCTTTTCCTTTATTATTTTATTTTTTTTTTCAATTGGAGTAGATAGACTAAACTATCGCCCGGTTCACACTCCACCCACATCTATTGAACAGGTGAAGAGGCTCATCCCTTGTTTCCTGTTTAGGATGCGGTTTCCGGTTTTCTCTTTTCCAATCTTTTCACTCTTTTCCTTTATTATTTTATTTTTTTTTTCAATTGGAGTAGATAGACTAAACTATCGCCCGGTTCACACTCCACCCACATCTATTGAACAGGTGAAGAGGCTCATCCCTTGTTTCCTGTTTAGGATGCGGTTTCCGGTTTTCTCTTTTCCAATCTTTTCACTCTTTTCCTTTATTATTTTATTTTTTTTTTCAATTGGAGTAGATAGACTAAACTATCGCCCGGTTCACACTCCACCCACATCTATTGAACAGGTGAAGAGGCTCATCCCTTGTTTCCTGTTTAGGATGCGGTTTTCGGCTTTCTCTTTTCCATTCTTTTTACCCTTACGTAGCCCCCTGCGCATCAGTGGCGTTACTGCCTTGCTCGGGGTGATATGATTAAAAAAAAAAAAAAAAAAATAATAAAATCATAGTTTACTGCAACACAAGAGTCGTTGTGTTTTAGTACTACCTTATTCGCACCTCATCCGGCAGAGAAAAGTTTGGGTTGCTGTATCGGGTTAGAAAAGTTCTTCTCGTCAGAATTCATCTTGCTCATCTATAAATCTACTATTCGTACTTGCATTGTATAATTTTATACCTGGTCGAGTGCTCCTGTTATTCATCTCGAGGTTCTTGAGAAAATACAAAGATGGATCTGTGATATAATCGGTCCTGACTTAGCATCTCGACTTCAGTCACTTTCTTGCCGACATGTGCCGGCTTCTCTCTGGTTGTTCTACAAATACTTACATGGCAATGGCTGTGATGATCTTTTTTCCCGGTGCGCCGACCACATGAATTTAAGTGTAATTGGCATTTTGCTCTCACCCTTTTACTGTTAAATGTAGCCACTACTTCTATCCGAACAGTTTGTTTTTCTTGCACTTACCGTCTGTGGAATTCCTTTCCGTCTACTTGCTGCTCCGATAGCGACAATTTCAAAAAATTTAAATGCAACCTCAATTGGCATGTTCTATCTTCTTGAATCCTATTAATATTTTATCCTTTTTTCAATATCCTCGGCATTCAAACTTTTATTTATGAGTGAAATTATTGAATAAGAAAATAATCATATATTTCATTAATTAATGTAAAATACATGGTCAAAGGAGAATTGATTAGGGCTAGTCAACATTGACTACCCTGGACACCTCGTTAATAAGATTTATGAGCCATAGATTTATTACAACTAACTGATTCATTAGTAAGACACACCCATTAACGTTCACTCATCCATTTACTAAAATGCCACATATTTGCAAGGAACCTTTAAAAACCCATACATTTATTCTATCCACACACACACACACACACACATACACACACACATATATATATATATTATATATTGATCATATATTATACACCCACACAGACACACATATATATATACTTTAGAAGTATATATATATAAATCGGTCAGGTTTCGATCCCAGCCAGAAGCAAGTGGATGTGTCTTGCCACACTGATGAACTGTGATACAGCGAAACAGCCGTGTATGTGGATGACGAATATATTATGCTCTCATTACGATTTAGCTCTCTAGAGAAAAAATTTAAAATTTTAAAAACATTTTCCACTTCTGCGATATATGCATTACTATTTAGGAATGAATTTAGTTCCTTCGGTGACTGGCGTGTGTATACACTGTTTATATACATGTTAAAATTTCCCCGTTCTGATTTCATGCGCCTATGGCTTAGGGGGATAGCAACTCCGACTGACACCAAATCGGTCGAGTTTCGATCCTGGCTAGAAACAAGTTGATGTGTCTAACCATAATGATGGGCTGGGGCTGGGGTACAGCAAAACAGGCTTGTATGTGGATGATTAATATATATATATATATATATATATATATATATATATATATATATGACTTAGAAATAGTGCAAGCTAATGGGTTGGCAATCCACTGTTTGTACTGATTTACTTAATTAAGAGTGATCGGTACTTAGTAGAGCTTTATATCTGTTAATATTTTCATTATAAGTTTATAATAAAAACATAGTTTACTGCAACACAAGTGCTGTTGTGTTTTAGTACTACCTTATTCGCACCTCATCCGGCAGAGAAATATTTTTTTCTGTTGAATCGTCACTTAAATAATTTCTTGTAACCATTTCACGCTGACACGCGATAACTTTTCAGACTTGCTAAATGCTACATTATGTATCATTCAATTTATTTCATCACTGGCATGAAAAATGTCTGGGTTTTAAATGATTTTAAGTCTCAAACCCTCTTTACAATTAAATTTCTCCCATGCATCATGACCTGAGTTTTATTGGTTCACTATGACAAAAACTTCGGAAATCCCTCACCTTAATTACCTCAATTTGTTAAAAATTGTTGTTTTTAAGCTTCTATATATAATGATTTCCAACAGAAAAAAATTCTAAGTAGCATCCAATAACCATTCCAGGTCAGTATCTCTCACACACACCAGGCGCGAAACACTTACCCATTTTTACCGAATTCCGAGGAAGAGATTAGCACTCTTTTCGTCTGATCTTCACTTTAATCTGGTGCTTAAAGTAAGCAATCGGAGAAGAGGATAACTTCTCGCTTCTATGAAACTCCTGTCTTGTCCTCCACACCGGGATTTGCATAATGCCGAGCAAACACAAGAGCACGTAGTTTCTCATTGACGGTACCACATTGAAACAGATGGTACTGGCTTTCATGACAAAGAACTTACAAATACGAACCACGTAACCTTTAATCAGCCTGAACAAAGAGCGTAGCTCATTGCAGTGAAAGAAAGCATGTCCTACAAATTTGTTCCAATTACCGCAGCGGACACACTCGGCCAAAATAGTCAGCCCCAGGGGGCAAAGCATCTTGGCAACCCAGAGAGCCTCTTGAATCGCCAGGTAGGTGAGTAGTGCCTCGTTGTTGTTGAGATTTCAAACCGGATGATCAAGGCGAGACGGAGCGAAACTTCTCGTTCGTAAGGCCAAGCTTGTTAGGGAGTTTGTCTTTAGAAGCCTCTCTCGCTATCGCAAGATATAATGCCTTAGGAGATTACTATTGAGTATCAGAGAGGCGATTATTCACCTTTAAGAGGCAGCTTAGTTTGTGAGGACACTCATTGTAGAAGGCGCATCCCATGGCCTCCACTTCGCCATTATGTACATTTTCCAACAACGGAAAAGATCGGCCGGCGTCCTTTTTCCAGAGTTCGCCTTCTTTCTCCGTTCTCTTGCGCACACATCTGACCAAGGAAATTGAAATAGAGTATGTGTTGGCGGGTCTCAACGCTTGGAAATTCCAAACCGTCTTCTGCAGTATGGAGGCAGCAGACATTGCAATTTACCAGAGAAGAATTTCTTTCTCCAGAGGAAGCTTGAGAAGTCTCCAATGAATTCACTTCGTTCTGTACACAGCAGTAGAACGGAGAGCCGGCAAAGGATGAGAGGGTAGATATGCGAGCCGCACACCTCCACTCTACAAGGAAAATAAGCATAATCTTTGTTTAATTGTTTAAAAATTGAACAAATATTGTTCAAAGAAGTTTTAAGTTATTTCAGGTTATGTGATTTGCATAAGAACCCTAGACGGACTGTGAATACGAGGTCTGATCAAAAGGTTTTGGGACTGCTGCTATAAAAAGAAAACACATATGAATTCATCATTTAATCTCCTTCGGAATAGTCGTCTTTTAAAAGAACACACTTTATCCAGCATAGTTCCAATAGAATAATGCATTTCTGGAACACTTTCTTTGGAGTGTGGAGCAGCTCAGTCGTTGCTTTTTTTTTTTTTTTTTCGTTGACGTCTTCAATTCTCATTTCCTGTCCAGCTGAATTTGGTTTTTGAAGACAAAATAGTCACAAGAGGCAAAATCTGGGGAACACGAGCGTTGTCGGACCTGCAGAATGTTTGGCTTGGTCAAAAACTTCTGCATAATCCATGGTCACTGATAGAAGTTCTGTGATGTGGTGACAACCACATTCGACACACTTACCTTTCAATCACTGGTATACAAATGACCTCGGAGAGTAAGTATGTCATATGCACGAGTTCAAAGTGAATATGTTCCAAGTAGATTCGCTCTGCGTAATCTAGCTCTGTTACTATAGCAACAGTAACAGAAATTTTTGATTAGACCTCACACACACACACATACACACACACACACACACATATATATATATATATATATATATATATATATATATATATATATAAATATAAGTGACATGTCCAAAACTAAGGTACTCCGCACCCCTCTCGTAACCCAAGGCTGTATCTCTATGGCTACAAACTGCCGGGTAAATCATACTAAACCCTCATCCCACATTTACTTACATATCATATTACCAAAAATAAATTCACCATTTATTTTTCATTTCAACTTATCACCAGATGAGGATCACACGTAGCTCCAAAACGCAAAGATTTTTGTGTAGTGAAACTATGCTTTTATAAACCATTGTAACAACCATTACAATATAAAGCTGTATCGAGCACTCTTTATAAAAGTAAAAGCATGAACAGTGGGTTTAAAACCTACGTGTGCTATAACTTTATTACAATATATATATACTCATTTGGTGAAAAAAGGGAGTGTAAAAATTGTACGTATATTCCGTTGTCCCAAGCGCTTTCGAACACTTTTTTTAGCCATTATGAAATGGGTTTTCTTTTAAGTGTTGTTAATTTCTCTTCATGTTTGACTGTATACAATGCGATTTTGTGTTGTCTTGAAATAGTATTCAAATACTATATATGCCCCTAATAGTATTCAAGTACTATATATGCTCCTAATAGTATTCAAATACTATATACGCTCCTAATAGTATTCAAATACTATATACGCTCCTAATAGTATTCAAATACTATATATGCTCCTAATAGTATTCAAATACTATATACGCTCCTAATAGTATTCAAATACTATATACGCTCCTAATAGTATTCAAATACTATATACGCTCCTAATAGTATTCAAATACTATATACGCTCCTAATAGTATTCAAATACTATATACGCTCCTAATAGTATTCAAATACTATATACGCTCCTAATAGTATTCAAATACTATATACGCTCCTAATAGTATTCAAATACTATATACGCTCCTAATAGTATTCAAATACTATATACGCTCCTAATAGTATTCAAATACTATTAGGAGCGTTTATTCAAAGCTGCGTGCATTGAGCGCGGCTAGAATTCGAGTAATCGACTTTCTGATAAAAGAGGATGTGTTATACACGGAACCTCTCGATCGGCGAAATGTTTTTGGTAATGTCATTTATATTAAATATCAGTGTTTTCCACCAAAATTAATTCCTTAATATTTCTTGCAAATCGAGAGTGGCTAAGTGTGTTTTGTTTTAGCATTTGGATCCGATGATGTAAGAACTTTTAAAAAATTAAATAAAAATAATCAAATTTTCTTTTTTATATTCAACGAAACATGTTTAAAAAATGGTTCCTGCCCACATCTGCATTTATATATATATATATATATATATATATATATGTGTGTGTGTGTGTGTGTGTGTGTGTGTGTGTGTGTGTGTGTTATTTTAAATCAAGGATGAAGGATCATAACATCCGTCGTCGTAAATGTATAAGTACTTTTAACTTTATTACTGCGGTGGATTTTTAACTCCATTAGTACATGTGGTTTTCAGGTACCTTATTTTAAAAAATATACATACAGACACACACACACGCATATATATGTATATATATACAGACAGAAAATCTAAACAAGAGCCAACAACTGGTAGTTGGCTCTTGCTTAGATTTTCTGTCTTTGTTTGCTCTACTTTCGTATTGAGCACTTTAGTGTTAGGGTTTTCGTTTTGGGGTTTGTTTTTTCTTTCTTACGAGTGCTTGACTTTTTGTTCATGTACTCCGTTTGTTTCTATTTTGCTTCCCCTTATTTTCCCTCCGAGTTCGTTCTCAGTGGGTTGTACAAGACGATTTAAATTATAGTTTAATTAATACTAGTTTCGGCAGAGTTAGTTCTGTTACCATTGGTATTGTTATTACTATAGTTAATATTATCATATATATATATATATATATATATATATATATATATATATAATTTAAATATGTGTATCATATTTCCTTTATTGTTGAAAATAGATACAAAAGTATCTTGTTTAAAAGAAGGAAATTTTAATCGCCTTTCGATCAGCACATCTTCAGAAAAACAAATCGTCGGCAAAATAAAACTGGGAAGTTAATAAGACTTTTTTTTTTTTTACTAACAACAAATATTAAAACCTAAGAAGAGGGGAAAAAATTAATATTACCTATGTTGGGCGGTAGTCTCCAGAATACATATAAATTAATATATGAGCAGCAACCGTTCTTTCCGTAGTTTAAGAGAAGGATGCTGGGGATACCATGGACTAAGCACGTGAACAACGGTGAGGTGTTGAAGAGGATGGAAACGAGGAGAAAACTCATAATGGACACCAAGAAGAGACAGATGAACTTCCCAGGACACGTAATGAAAAAGGAGGACCTGTAGAATTTAATACTCGCAGGACGGAGAGAAAGAAAGAGAGACAAGGAAAGGAAGCACAAGACATACTTGATAAGCCTAAGCAAATGGATGGCAGAGCAGGGTTTGTGAGAGATACCAAGGGGTAAAATTATTGAGAGCGACAAGAGACAGAGTCAAGTGGAAGTCCATGATTACCTACGCCGTGAAGTGACACGGCACATGAAGAATAAGATTGTTATGATCAATAATTAAAATGATCAATAATTAAAATGATCAATAATTAAAATGATTAATAATTAAAATGATCAATAATTAAAATGTTCAATAATTAAAATGATTAATAATTAAAATGATCAATAATAAAAATGATTAATACTTAAAATGATCAATACTTAAAATGATCAATAATTAAAATAATTAATAATTAAAATGATCAATAATTAAAATGATCAATAATTAAAATGATCAATAATTAAAATGATTAATAATTAAAATGATTAATAATTAAAATGATTAATAATTAAAACGATCAATAATTAAAATGATTAATAATTAAAACGATCAATAATTAAAATGATTAATAATTAAAATGATCAATAATTAAAATAATTAATAATTAAAATGATTAATACTTAAAATGATCAATAATTAAAATGATTAATAATTAAAATGTTCAATAACTAAAATGATTAATAATTAAAATGATTAATAATTAAAATGATCAATAATTAAAATGATCAATAATTAAAATGTTCAATAACTAAAATGATTAATAATTAAAATGATCAATAATTAAAATGATCAATAATTAAAATGATTAATAATTAAAATGATCAATAATTAAAATGATTAATAATTAAAATGTTCAATAACTAAAATGATTAATAATTAAAATGATTAATAATTAAAATGATCAATAATTAAAATGATCAATAATTAAAATGATCAATAATTAAAATGATTAATAATTAAAATGATCAATAATTAAAATGATCAATAATTAAAATGATCAATAATTAAAATGTTCAATAATTATAATGATTAATAATTAAAATGATCAATAATTAAAATGATTAATAATAAAAATGAAATATTAAGTTGTTAACTGAAATAATGCAATGCGTGCAAATTATTGTTATTTACTTTACTTTTGTACAAAAAGTTTCAGTGTCAGTCAGTTAAGTGCCATGCGCGGTACACACTTGGGCGATCATGTCTCGAAAGAGACATGACTGACTGGGCAGAAGATTATCCCGCAGTAGGTTGCCATTGCTTTCTGTGGTAGACTGGTTGCCAGCCAAGGCTATAGAACCCAATCTGTCCTATTATTTAACCCATAACTGAAGGGATGAGACAGATTAATACCTTTCCCAAGGGTATTTGCGCGTAAGGGAATGCAAGGAATTCAACTGGAATTCCTGGAAGGAGAAAATGTGGATTGATACCATTCCCCAGGCTATTGGTTCGTAATTGAATATAACCAAACCAACAAGAATTGCAACTCAGCTCTCCTATTAAACAATTATTCATTGATCCACTTACATACCTAAGCTTACAGCACCTGGTAGTCCCAAGATACCCACTTAGGTACTGACCATATTCGACGTTGATTAAATTCGGTGATCTACAGGAACCGATGATTCAACGTGATATATCTGTATGCCCTAAAAAAGTATTGCGAAACGGGGAAATTTTTATTTACAAAGAAAAGAATTCAAATTCATAATTAAATAGAAATCCTCCTATATAGAGGTGAACAATTTCTTCACAACTAAAGCAGAGACGCGGTTCTGTGCAAAGATGCTAAGAATGCCATGGAAAAAGCAGGTCAAAAACGGGTAAGTTTTAAGGAGATCGAAAATAAAAAAATACTCATACTTAAAACATGAAAAAGGCAGCTGAAATACCAAATAAGGAAAGAGAACTTAGAGAATATGGCACTCACAGGGACAGATGTTTACAACCAGTAACCTACCTAACGAACTTCTGTAAAGTGATGCGCCAATGGAGACTGGGAGTTATAGAAAGAAATATAATCTTAAATGTTAGAAAAGATAGGAAGTTTAATCTTTGCTCATTTTGATCCTGTGGATCAAAGTGAGCAAAGATTAGATTTTAAGGAGAATGGAAACAAAAGAAAAAATGAATATAAAATCAGAAAGTGACAAGTAAAAAAAAGCATTCCCCTCCACCCCAAAAAAAATTAACACCCTCAGACCATACTGTATATGGAGGTAGAAAAATGCCATGAAAGACGGTAAATCAAAAATGACACGAACTTCCACCACAACATATATTTAGGTTCATCATTCTGCCTTCTGCCAATGCGTACTCATAGTTAGCATTATTGTGGTCGCGTGAAGGGATTTTATAGTTTGATCACCTGAGTTTTCTTGCCGCTGCTACAGTATAAACATGGTCACTCCATTAACAGTGTGCACATAGAAGGAACAAAAGTCAGTGACCTGTGTATCAGAGGCTGAATTATATAGAAAGCTTTTTACACAATACAGCGATGGTGCACCACCGTATAGAAGCAGCAATGCCCTCTCCACCCCAAAAAACAAAACTTAGTATGAGAAAGACACTGGAATACAGCATATATTATTATTATTCCTTTGATATATTTCGGGGTCCCAAGAAGAGAACTAATGTGATAAATGGATTCATAGCATTTTTCTGTGATCATTTAAAAAAAACAAAACAAAAAAACAACCTAATATCACATACATTTTACATAGATAAAACTCTTCGTAATGTGTAAGGTATGTTTGATAAGTATATAAAAGATAACAATATATTTTGTTATAAATCCAGAAGTGAATTGATGAAATTATAAAACAAAATGAAAAATATATAATATATTTTGTTATATTAATATATGTATATATAAATATGTATATATGCGCGTGTGTGTATTCCTGTGTGTATGTGTGTATTAATTACATATATATGAAATATTTCGTAGTTTCATCAAAGTATTACATAAAAATGTTATAATATATATGATTTTGTATCAGACAAAAGCTGTAACCTCCTGAGGAGCTGACAGACCGATTGCTGGAGTGTCCGTCTACGAAACTCTGAAGTCGGGATGCCTGAAAATAGCATCAGTCAGTTAGGTGACAAATAATATACTTGTATTGATCCTCGGGGTAGAGTCGCCGACTGACGCCATTTCGGTCGGGTTTCAATCCTGGGTAAAAAACCGTACTGATGAGCTGTGATACGGCGAAACAGATCTATTTGCGGATGACAATATATATATATATATATATGTACACACACACACACATATATATATATATATATATAGTGTTTTTATGAATGCTACATATATATATATATATATATATATATATATAGTGTTTTTATGAATGTTACATATATATATATATATATATATAGTGTTTTTATGAATGTTACATATATATATATAGTGTTTTTATGAATGTTACATATATATATATATATAGTGTTTTTATGAATGTTACATATATATATATATATATAGTGTTTTTATGAATGTTACATATATATATATATATATATAGTGTTTTTATGAATGTTACATATATATATATATATATATAGTGTTTTTATGAATGTTACATATATATATATATATATATGTTTTTATGAATGTTACATATATATATATATATATATAGTGTTTTTTATGAATGTTACATATATATATATATATATAGTGTTTTTATGAATTTATATATATATATATATATATTTTTATGATATTATATGTTTTTATGAATGTTACATATATATATAAATTTTTTTTATGAATGTTACATATCTATATATATATATATATATATATATACATATTGTTTTTATGAATGTTACATATATATATATATATATATATATATATATATATAGTGTTTTTTATGAATGTTATATACAGTTATTACAGTGTATTTTATTATTGCAGTCGTTTTGACTCTCACTTTGTTTGATGAGAAAAGAGATATATTTTTTTTTTACTTTCTGACGATGATGATTGTCGCTGATGCCATTAGTAAATTGTGCAGCATTAATGATACAAGAATCTTGTGTCTCTTTAATTGATTTGCTAAAGTATACTTTACCGAATTAGTCCATAAAATAAATACAATCCGTAGTTATTTTTTCTTGGTGTTCTTTTCCGTCTGTTTTGACTCATTTTCATGATGGAAGCAAGAAAGTACATGGCAGAAAAAAACAAATCACGTTTGATCTTACAAGCAGGAATTAAGTAACGATGATATCTCTTTTACTTTTCATAGTCCTTACTTTAAATATATTTGTGAAGTTTACTAATGTTTAGCCTGGCGACAAATGACCAAAATCCAAAAGAGTATGAAGTCCCTAAACAGTTGCAGTGATCTATTTCTTTATAATCGTTTCACTGGTGCGCAAGGGAATACAGTAAGAGAAGAGGCGGGAAGAGAAAAGAAAAAAATGACGTTTGCAGGTGATGTCAAAGAAAGGGTAAGTAAGAGAGGTGGTAGTCAAGGAGATAGAAGATGGCAATTGACATCACACTTATGGAGATTGTAGCTATCAACGAAACAATCATAGGGAAAGGAATTCCACAGGCAAAAAGAGCGAGAAAATCTAAACTTATTTTTAAATTGAACTTTGTGTGTGTGCATGTGTGTGTGTCCGTTACTTATAGACTCCGAAACGGCTGAACCAGTTTTCTTGAAAATGTACACAGTTGTACTATAAGCGTCTGCGAGTGTTCTTAGCTAGGTTTTGTGTCAAGGTACCCCCGATAAGTATCGAAAATCGATAATCGAAAAAATCGGGTTCTAGACGAAGTGGTCCGAGTTTAATCAAATTTGATACACTCATAGACAAATACATAAGAAACGATATTCAGAAGTTTCAAGGTTGCAGTTTTTACAATAGTGCAGAAAATCGATAAATCGTTTGTGTGTGTGTGTGTGTGTGTGTGTGTGTGTGTGTGTGTGTGTGTGTGTGTGTGTGTGTGTGTGTCTGTTTATTTGCCTGTATGGCTGTATTAGAATTAGTTTTCGGTAACGCATATTAGAAACAAGGCTTCAAGTCATGTCATGGTTATATTAGACATTTTCTTTATGTCGACATTTATTGAACGGGCAACCAGATCTTCTCATATGCTTTTCTTGACCACGTACCCAGTGCTACACAAGTGACGCCTTACTTCACTCCTGAGCATCGGTATTAGAATGTACTATCTGCCCTCAAGTCGATGAAGTACATGATATCTTGCTTCGGACAGAACACAACAAATAAAAGAATGTCTAGTCCGATGTTTTCGTGGGTTTCTTTCTACTTCTGTGGTAGCACTCATTCATTGCTTCAAAAAGTGAGGGTCGGTGGGAAAGAGGCTTTAGGGTGGAAAATAATTCAATGACCCCCAAAGTTGTCCTATCAACGCTGAAAAATGTGAATTAGGCAGCCTCGACGCAGTGATCTGAATCTTGTGCAAAAAAAAAATCTGGCAGGTTTTCTTTCTTTCTGGAGTGGTAAGAAAAGGCGAGCCTTCTTAGATCACCGGCATGATATCTCGGGGTGGGGTGGGATGCGCGGGGGCTGAGTCCTTATAACCTCCAAAATAAGTTACCCCTTTGTGAGTGAAATGATTCAGTATAATCTATTCAACCAATCAGTTAGTTAATCAGTCAGTCATTTAAGTGCTATACATGATACACGACTATGCGATCCTGTCTCAAGAGACATGACTAACTGGACAGAAAACTTTTTCGCGGTATTTTGCCATTAGTTTCTGCGGTAGACTGGTGGCCATCCAAGATCAATCTGTCCTGTTATTTAACACATAGTTGGAGAGAGAAGCGACGGATTATAACATTTACCGCAGGGTATTTGCGCGTAAGTTAATGTAACGTATTCAACTAGAATTCGAACTCTGCCCTCCGATTTTTCGTTCTGAGCGGATATCCACTGCACCACAATGCACATTCATGTGATTCGGCTACTACACGTCGGTTAATATCTACTTTTTCTTGATTGACTAGAATTTTTTTTTAATCGTATCACCCCGAGCAAAGCGGTAACGCCACTGATGTGCAGGGGGCTACGTAATAGTGAAAAGATTGGAAAAGAGAAAGCCGGAAACCACATCCTAAACAGGGAACAAGGGACGAGTCTCTTAACCTGTTCAATAGACGTGGGTGGAGAGTGACCCGGGCGATAGATAAATCTACTCCAATTGAAAAAAAAAAACAAAAAACAAAGTGAGAAGATTGGAAAAGAGAAATCCGGAAACCACATCCTAAACAAATAATTACTGTAATATATATATATATATATATATATATATATATATTAATGATCTTCACTTCAATCTTTAATCTAGTAGCTCTAGTTTGAACTTTGGTAGGGCTTAGGATGTTTAGACAGGGTGCAAATGGGTGCGCACGTACTGCTACATTTTCTGAACATTTGTATATGATATTTTCGAGGTGAGCACGTCTGTTAATTTATTGATTAGCGAGGTGAAAATATCACGACTACCATTTGTACGTGTATATGTCGAAAATGGTGCTGTACGTGTGTGTTAGTGATTGTAAATGTGAATATATATATATATATACATATATACATATATATATATATATATATATATTGTGTGTGTGTGTGTGTGTGTGTGTGTGTGTGTGTGTTATTGTGTTCGAGCCACCAACTGCGTGTATGCAAGAAAGAAATAGGTTTCTGTCACTGGAAGACGCGCCCCTCAATGTCTGTTTTGTGTGAATTTTTGTCCGCGCATGCGTGCATCTGCCTGCTTCACTCTACATAAAACTTGCAGGGTTTCACGGCATTGTTGGAACAAAATTAGCTCCATTAGATTTATAGATAATCAAATTGTTTCCCAGGCAATGGAAGCGAGGCCGCCCAAACCAGGGAAACCAGACAAAACTTGCATTCTACTAATTCATAAACTATTTATTTTCTTAACAAAAGACCCAAAAGTTGGTTTCATATCTCGATTCTGTTTTTGTACTTGCTTTTAAAAACGTGCCTACGTCAAAATAAAAAAAAATTGAATAGATATATGAATAAATTATAATGAAATAATGCGTGATGTCATCAATTTAATTTTTTTTTAATCCGTAAGGAATGCTGTTTTTACCGATATAATTTCTGTGGTGGCTTTATAAATTACAACATTTTAAGCACACCTCGACGTTGTGTAATGGTCAGCAAGCTTGCCTCGCTATAAACCTGTTACAATTGTGTAATGAGTTCGATCCTCACTGAGTACCCCCAAATTTTTGGTCTTGTGCCACATCTAATCGGCGCTTAGAAAATCAGCTATTTTAAGTACTATAATAAAACCATCTTAAGGTAACATATACAGAGACACCAAAACTTTCTAGAGACGTTGAAAGTACTCAGCCTCAGATTAACATCCCCAGAATTGACTAAACCTCAAATTTTTTAAATCTGTTCTCGGGTGAGCCAAGACCATATATATATAATTAGTTTAATTTTTTTTTAATTTATTTCGTCATCTATTATATAAAATTTAAAACGGCTAACCTCGTCATCATAAATAACAATTCACCTGAAAATCCAAAGTACAGCAAACCAATATTATTTACGAGTTCTTGATCCACCTATTTTGTAAATAATTATATCGGCCATACAACTACGAAATTGACGCGATGACTCACGTTGCATCACTCAGAACAGAGTTCAAGCCGCCCAAGCACGAATTTACACGAGATACTAGATTAGCAACTAGGTCCCACCCTTTTACAGTTAAACAAATAAGATGTAACCGTAAATTCTACTCCAACAGCTTCTTTTCTCGCGCTTCCCGCCTGTGGAACTCCCTTCCACAAGTCTGCTTTCCCGACAGTTACAATCTCCAGGTGTTTAAATGTAGGGTCAATAGACACCTCCTATCACACTAACTCCCAACTATTCTCACAACACTCTCATCTACCCAACCCTCATTCTCGGTATCCTCACCCGCCTATCACCCACCCTCTGTTATGTCCTATATTTAACCAGCCTTTCTCCTCTCTACGTAGCCCCCTGCACAGTAGTGGCAGTGACATGCCTTGCTCGGGGTGAAACGCTTATAAAAAAAAAAATTTAAAAAAAATTTAATTTAAGTACACACAGAGAACTACTAAACCTCATCCGTAACATACTTGTTGACAGCACAAATATTACAGCACCATCCACATGCAAAAAAGGGCTAAAAATAATGGAGGCATTATTGATATAAATGAAAAACCCAACACTCAATAATATCAACTTCGAACACGCGAAAAACGTGATTACCATGTTTGGTTCACGCACACTACTTTACAGGCGTACATAACACTACATACATTCTGTTACACGTAAAATAACATTCATCTTCGATAATGGCTAAAAGTATAGCCGAAAGCACCGAGAGAAAAATATACTCAAACAAATTTTATATAACACACTACAGCACACTCACAAAGAAGACCACTCGAGAACGAATACCGGAGGAAAAAATGTAGCAATAAAAGAAAATGTTATAGCAATAAACACGCCTCAAATTAAAGCAGATAGACATAACATCAGGTCATCAGCTACTCACATTCTAACAGAGATGAAAATTGCTAAACGCTGCCACGGGCCAACGCGCATATATTAAACCATAAATTAAAGCAGATAGTTGTATCATCAAATCGTAAAACAGCGTATCATCAAATCGTAAAACAGCGTCCATTATCACTTTGAAAAAGATGCGAAAATCTTACTATCGCGCACACTTGTATAAACCATAAACACACATACATACATGAACTAACAGACTTACAGGTATATACACAGACACATACTACAATAAACGACAGCAGTAGCAGCGAAAGAGGACTATTCGTTTAAAGGCACGGTCCGCCAGTGGACGGATGTGGAATCCAGCTCTCCTATCATTCTGAAAATGAGATCATGATCTCGAAATATTAATGAATAATAAATAGGTAATACCTAACACCTTCTTTACCTTCCTTTATTATAATAAACGCATTGTGTTAGCTTTCAAATACCTACAAGTATAATTTTTATATAATTTATATCCTCAAAAGAAAAAAAATCATAAGATCACATAAAAATTACATAAAATACTTAGCCATAATACATGGTCCTATATATATATATATATATATATATATATGTATATATATATATATATATATATATATATATATATATATTTTCTAGACATATTCTATTAAATATAAGAGACAATGAATGTCTATTATGTTTAATCATGAGCCGTTCTAAACGTCGTATTTTTACTTTAATTTCAGTTGAAAATGAAGACAAAAATTCTCCAACATTTGGATAATTATTTATTGGTTTTCTTCTAAGCTTTCGGCTCACATGAGCCATCTTCAGAGAGGTAGTTTAAACTGAAATATTATAAAATCCACCATCACCGACGATTTTATTTTGTGTTGACATAAAACTCCGCTTGGCAACGGCAATAGTTACCAAAAATAATAAACGCAGTTCTTAAGTTTGCGATGCGGTTTTATGACGTCACACCGCGGGATAGCGCGAAATGACAACAAAACCATCTAGTCAAATGCAATGTAATATGTTATTTCCTGTTTTAAAGTTGATTTTATTGAGTGTTGGTTGTTTTGATTTGATGTACATGGCCTCCAATATCTGCAGGTTCCTCTTACTGTGTGTATGAGTAAGGATCACCGTATTGTTGACCAAAATCTGTCTGATATTACCTACATGTTTATGTTTTTCAGAGAAATGTTGTTTAATAGTACTCTGATCAGAAAGATGACATGTAAGTCTACGGGAGAGCGTGGTTGTGGTAAAACCAATATATGTACTAGGTTTTTGAGTAGTATCAGAGATGCAATCTCTGAATGGGCATGTAAATTGGTACACTACATTGGTTTTTTGTAAAGAATTTAGTTTAGTGCCTGTTGGGTTATTATAAACTATGAGGTCAATTGTTTTAAACTTTTTATAATATATAATGAGTTTAATTTGATTATTACTATCCACTGGTTTAACATTTCTACGTATTATGTTTTTGAGAGTTTTTTCATCTTGTTTATAATTATTATGTATTTGGTTGCAATAGTATAAGTTAATAGTGTTATGTTTATTTTGATGTAAACCATTATTAATATTATCATTATTGTTGGAGCTATTGTTAAGTTTGTTGAGATACATTTTAATTTGTTGATCAATAACGGAGTTAGGAAATCCATTATTGACTAGTGTTTGCTTAATGTTGTGTAATTCTTTATAAAATATAGATTTGGAAGAAGATATCATTTGTGTGCGTTGAAGTAAGTTTTTTATAACAGCTAACTTATATCGTTGGGGACATTCACTATTATAATTAAGAAGACACGAATTTATGCTAGTTGGTTTCCTATATAGAGAAGTAGTAAATTTATGTGTGCTAGAATCAATGAATACATCAAGGAATGGGAGTTTGTTATTAATATTAAGTTCTAATGTAAATTTGAGGACGGAGTGACTTTCAAATTTGTTTTTAAGATATTTAATTTGATCGATATTCTTAGCTAAAACAAAGATGTCATCTATATATCTTACATATATACAGGGTTTATTGTTGTCATTAATTATTTTATTTTCTAGATTTGCCATATAATAATTAGAAAAGAGGGGACCTAAAGGAGATCCCATCGCAATGCCATCTATTTGTGTATAAATATTGCCTAAGGGGTCGTGAAAGGGTACTTGTGTGGTGCATGCTAATAATAGTTTTTTTAATATAGTGGGTTTAATATTGATTGATGGGAGAGTAGCATGGTTGTATACATCACGGATAATGATATACAACCATGCTACTCTCTAATAGTGAATGTCCCCAACGATATAAGTTAGCTGTTATAAAAAACTTACTTCAACGCACACAAATGATATCTTCTTCCAAATCTATATTTTATAAAGAATTACACAACATTAAGCAAACACTAGTCAATAATGGATTTCCTAACTCCGTTATTGATCAACAAATTAAAATGTATCTCAACAAACTTAACAATAGCTCCAACAATAATGATAATATTAATAATGGTTTACATCAAAATAAACATAACACTATTAACTTATACTATTGCAACCAAATACATAATAATTATAAACAAGATGAAAAAACTCTCAAAAACATAATACGTAGAAATGTTAAACCAGTGGATAGTAATAATCAAATTAAACTCATTATATATTATAAAAAGTTTAAAACAATTGACCTCATAGTTTATAATAACCCAACAGGCACTAAACTAAATTCTTTACAAAAAACCAATGTAGTGTACCAATTTACATGCCCATTCAGAGATTGCATCTCTGATACTACTCAAAAACCTAGTACATATATTGGTTTTACCACAACCACGCTCTCCCGTAGACTTACATGTCATCTTTCTGATCAGAGTACTATTAAACAACATTTCTCTGAAAAACATAAACATGTAGGTAATATCAGACAGATTTTGGTCAACAATACGGTGATCCTTACTCATACACACAGTAAGAGGAACCTGCAGATATTGGAGGCCATGTACATCAAATCAAAACAACCAACACTCAATAAAATCAACTTTAAAACAGGAAATAACATATTACATTGCATTTGACTAGATGGTTTTGTTGTCATTTCGCGCTATCCCGCGGTGTGACGTCATAAAACCGCATCGCAAACTTAAGAACTGCGTTTATTATTTTTGGTAACTATTGCCGTTGCCAAGCGGAGTTTTATGTCAACACAAAATAAAATCGTCGGTGATGGTGGATTTTATAATATTTCAGTTTAAACTACCTCTCTGAAGATGGCTCATGTGAGCCGAAAGCTTAGAAGAAAACCAATAAATAATTATCCAAATGTTGGAGAATTTTTGTCTTCATTTTCAACTGAAATTAAAGTAAAAATACGACGTTTAGAACGGCTCATGATTAAACATAATAGACATTCATTGTCTCTTATATTTAATAGAATATGTCTAGAAAATTACTTGCTGCCTCGATATACTAAATATATATATATATATATATATGTGTGTGTGTGTGTGTGTGTTCATGCCGGAAGATCGATATTTTCCAAAAGATTTCTCAACGATTAAGGTCATTGGAAATATGAATGTACTGTTTAAGCATATATATATATATATATATATATATATATATATATATATATATATATAGATAGATAGAATAAACAGAATTTCCACACAAATACAATGTATCCATTAAAAAATAACAATCTAATAAAAATGCAAATATGTTGGCTAATGCCAGTTTCGTATGATTCCGTTATATATATATATATATATATATATATATATATATATATATAATACAAAAAAGGAGTGTACATAGGTAAATCCTGCATATAGCTAAAAACGAAGAAATCAAAGAGCCCAGTTCAAATTCCAGTTGAATTTGGTGCATTCACTTACGCGCAAATACGCTTTGTAAATGTATTAATCCGTCTCTTCCCTTCAGTTATGGGTTAAAAAGCTGGACGGATTGGATTCTATATTCTTGGTTGGCTACCAGTCTACCACAGAAAGTAATGACAACCTACTGCAGGAAAATCTTCTGCCCAGTCAGTCATCTCTCTTTCGAGATATGATCGCCCAAGCGTATATCACGTATGGCACTCAACTGACTTATAGAGGTAAAATCCCAAAAACCATATCCTATGAATATTAATCTTATCAATATTAAGAATGATCAAGCTGGAGGGCTCGATGTAAATAGTATTCTCTATTTACAGTGCCGATCTATCTATCTATCTATCTATCTATCTATCTATCTATCTATATATATATATATATATATATATATATATATATTAATGCATGATTGGCAGTAGCATTTCATTTAAACATCTTTTGTTCGGTATGACAGACAAGGTAATTTTAATTGAATTTTTATTTAGGTTTTGCATCGTTCTTAAATTTTTCAGTTTTTATTTTGTTTTTTTGGGGTTTTTTTGGGGTTTTTTTAATCATGTCACCCCAAGCAAGGCATTCCACTGCCACTATAGCGCAGGGGGTTACACAGGGCGATAGACGAGTTAGGATGTACATAGGGGGAGAGTTGGAGAGAATGGAAGGGTTAGTGTGTTAGGAGGTGTCTATTGACCCTACATTTAAACTCCTGGAGGTTATAGCCGTCGGGGAAGAAAGCATGCGGAAGGGAACTCCACAGGCGGGAAGTGCGAGAAAAGAAGCTGTTGAAGTAGAAATTGCTGTTACATTTCATCGGTTTCACTGTAAAATCGTGGGGCCTAGTTGCCAATCTAGTATTTCGTGCAAACTCACACCTAGAGGGCACCAGTGATTTAAGTTCATCAGAGAAAGAAAGTGTAATCTTTGTACATATTGCTTATTGTCCAAAGCTTTCTAATCCAATTATATGGCCCTTTGCAATTTTTTTACTTTAAGAGTTATTAATTTCTCTTCAGGTTTTTGACTGTTTAAGATGCATTTTATTTTTGTGTTGTTTTATATACAAGTTGATGTGTTTATTCTGAGCATGCATGCGTTCAGGAGTGAGCCTCTTTTTATTATTTATTTTTTTAACTTTCAATACTCCATTACCACTGTTAAATAAGGTGAGGTTAATACCGGGAGAGAGATGTCAAATAGACAGGGCCTCTCTTAGAGCGATGTTTCCGGTAATCTGATTTATATATATATATATATATATATATATATGTAAGAACTTTGAGAAAACTCAATAAAAAAGAATTCAATAGATAAATATATATTTCATTGAATAATTTAGACATACGATGTCTATTTATTTCTCATGGTCTTTTCTAATGATTGTCCGTCATACTTAACGAAAGATGTTTTACGTTAATAAATCTACAATCAGTCAGTTTTTTTTTTCTTAATCATTTCACCCCGAGCAAGGCAGAAACGCCACTGATGTGCAGGGGTTTACATAAATGTAGAAGGATTAATTAGAAAAGAGTGAGGAGTACAAGCTAGTTAGAAAGGAACAATAGAAAGCTGAGAAAGCAGGTGCAATGACAGATACATGGGCGGAGAGAACGTGAAGATTATACAAGGGAGGGGAGAGAGCTAGAGTCCAGTGGTTAGTAGGTGAGTATTAACTTTGCTTTTAAATTTCTGGAGGTCGTAGCCGTCAGGAAAGCAAGAATACGGGAGTGAGTTCCACAGGCGGGAAGTGCGAGAGAGGAAGCTGCAGGAGTAGAATTGTCGTCTGCGTTTGGCTAACCTGACTGTGAATGGGTGGGACCCAGTTGCCAGTCTGGTTGCACGGGTAAACACCTGTTGAGGAGGCATCAGTGACTTAAGCTCATCCGAGCAGAAGCCATGAAAGTATTTATAGAAGAGACAGAGGGAGGCCACATTTCGACGATGGGAAAGTGGCTGCAGTCGAGTCGCCATATCAGTACCTATCACATTACAGACTCTCCTTTGGAGCTTGTCAAGAACACTGAGGAGAACGGCAGGGGCACCTGACCATAAATGGCAGCAGTACTCCATGCACGGACGGATGGTTGACTTGTATATATGTAGGATGGATTCAGGTGGAAAAAACATCCTGGATCGACATAGTGACCCAATCTTCTTAGCAGTAGATTTTGCTATGGATTCAATATAGTGCTTCCATTTGAGGTCTGAGGAAAGGGTAAGTCCGAGGAGGCGTAGTGTATTACTCTCCGGGAGAATCATCTGGTCCATGCTTATGGGAGGCAGAAGAGGTTGCCTGTAATGGTTGACAGACAACAGCTTGGTCTTAGAGGAATTGAAGTTGACAAGCCACTTCTTGCCCCAGTTCACCACAGAGTGTAGATCCCGCTCAAGGTCAGCAGCGAGATTATGTCTGTCCGCCACGACAGGTTTCTTACTGGAGCGGGAGTATATTGTAGTGTCATCTGCGTAGATGCCTACTTGGGACTTGATCTCATCTGGGAGGTCGTTGATGAGAATAAGGAAGAGCGTTGGGCCCAGGATAGAGCCTTGTGGGACACCAGCATTCGTGCTGTAGGACGAAGAGGCATGCCCATTCAGAACGACCTTCATCTTGCGGTTATTTAAGAAAGATTGGATTAGGTCAAGCAGGCGACCGGTAATACCATACCCGCGCAGTTTGCATAGGAGGCCAGGGTGCCAAACCTTGTCGAAAGCCTTGGAGATATCCAGAGCAACAGCGCGAGCCTCGTCAGACTCATCAAGGGCCTGTAGCATGTACTCCGTTACAGTTGTTAGCAGGTCGGCTGTGGACCTGTCAAATCGGAATCCATATTGCCTGTCGGAGAACAGTTTGTGGGCGGTGAGATGATGAACTATTTCAGCATTGATTATAGCCTCGAACACTTTCCCGAATATTGGTAGAAGTCTGATAGGGCGATAGTTGGATGGGTCCGAGGGTTCACCACAGTTCTTAAAGACAGGAACGACTGAGGAGAATTTCCAGCATGCAGGAAAGCAGGAAGCAGAAAGGCAGTAGTTAAACAGTTTAGAGAGGACAGGGGAAAGTTCAGGGGCACACATCTTAAGGACTATCACCGGGATTCCATCGTCTCCACACGCTTTATGGGGGTCGAGTTTTGAAATTACTCTGGATACTATTGTCGGGGTAATATATACGTCGTGCAGTTTGGCCTCAGTTCTAATAGGGAAGTCGGGTGGGTGCACTCCGGACGAGTCGAATGTGGAGTTGGATGAGAATCTGCGGGCAAAGCACTCAGCTTTCTCCGCAGATGACGTGAGAACATCAAATCAATGGATTAAAGGTGGTATTGAGGATTTCCTATTGTTGAGCACTCGTTTACAAATCCTCCAATAGTCCTTGGAGCCGAACTTGCGGTCAGCTATGTGCTGTCGCATTCTCTCAGCAAACAACTGTTTGGCGTCATTTAGGGTTCTCTTGCACTCACTGCGAGCAGATGTGAACAGGCGTCTATTGTGATCAGTTGGCTGTCTCCTGAATAGACGGAAGTAATGGTTCCTGTGGGCAATGGCGGCTGAGCAGGCCGGAGAGAACCACGGAGAGGAATGAGGTTTTAAGCAATACTTCCTGGTGGGTATGAAGGCATCAATGCCAACTTTCACCCATGACGAGACCTCAGAGGCACAGTCATCAACTGATAGGTCAAACACTTTTCCTCAAGGGACGTCGCAGAGGAAATCGCGAAAGGCATCCCAGTCAGCTTTTTGGTAGAGGTAGGAGGTTCTATAAGTAGGGGGATCCTGGGGGGAGTGAGATTGGAAAGAAATACTGAGGGAGACTACAGCGTGGTCGCAGTTGCCGAGAGGGCAAAGCTGCTAGACTTGACAGGCGTCGGGCGCAGAGGTGAAACATATATCTAGCAGTGAGGAATGACCTGAGGGTGTGCTTGGGAAGCGAGTGGGGAAGTGCCATACGTGTGCCATACGTGATACACGCTTCGGCGATCATGTCTCGAAAGAGACACGACTGACTGGGCAGAAGATTATATCGCAGTAGGTTGCCATTGCTTTCTGCGGTAGACTGGTTGCCGACCAAGGCTATAGAACCCAATCTGTCCTATTATTTAACTGGAGGGAAGAGACGGATTAATACGTTTCCCAAGGGTATTTGAACGTAAGTGAATGCAAGGAATTCGACTGGAATTCGAAATCGGCTCCCCGATTTATCGTTCCGAGCCGATATCCACTGCACCACAACTCACATCCGCAAATCTACAAGAGGCTAACTAAAAGTCAAGCTAAATTATGGAGGATGCAAAGTGATATAATTAGAGTGAGTAAAGGTTTTAGTCGTTGAATTTTAATTTCTTATAGCAGAAAAATTATTTTAGTTTGGGATTAATTTATGTAGTACAGATTTTCAATAAAAGACGCATATAAAATTCACCTTTTTCTTTAATATTTTTATAGTCAGATGCATTGGCTTGGGAAAGAAGTATTTGTTTCAGGAATGAAGACATTTAAAAAAGAGCAATCGGGGGCGTAGATTTATATTTCGATCTGATACGATAATGGTACGATAATGATACGATCTGATACGATAATAGTTCTCTCAAAGATTCTCCGTATAAGCAAATTACATTATCTTTCAATAAGTGCGCCTTTGTTCAGATCCAATTTGTGGTTAAATCTATTTCTATTTTATATCCTTTTTGGGTTCATAGATAATATTTTTCAGTTTCAACTAATTTCACTAATGTAATATCATATTAATAATAATATTACAATTCTATATAAATTGTACATATTCTAAACTATAATTCATAATATATATATATATATATATATATATATATATATCAAAATATATATATATATATATATATATATATATATATATATATATGCTCTCATTAAGATTGAGCACTCTGGAGAAGAAAATTTTTAAAATAGTTTCCAGTTCTGCTATATGCGTGACTCTTCAGAAATGAATTGAGTTCTTTCGGTGACTGGCGTGTGTATACATTGCTTATATACAATACGTTAAAATTTCCCTTCTCTGATTCCATGTGTCGATGGTTTAGGGAGTAGCGACTCCGACTGACACCAAATCGGTCGAGTTTCGATCCCGGCCTGAAGCTGATGAACTGTGATACAGCGAAACAGACTTGTATGTGGATGACTAATATATATATATGTATTTCATTGAACAGAATAGACATAATATGTGCATTTATTTTTAATAATCTTTTCCAATACCATAATTATTTTCTTGACGTTATAAAGAAAGTCATCAGAAAGGCGCCGTAGTTTTTTCCTACCCAAGTACTTTCTCTCTGTTCCAAGGCCATCTTCAGGGGGGTTGAATTACAAAAACAAAAATATTGTAACTGTGACAGAATCCGCTTTTCTGCTTTTTGTTGTGAAAAAAAAAACGCTTGAACAAAATTAGTTACAATAACCTGTTGTTTCCTAGAATGGCAAATCGCGTAATGAGATCTCTCTCTCTCTCTCTCTTTCACTCTCTCTCTCTCACACACACACACACACTCTCTCTCTCTCTATATATATATATCAAATAAAACTCCGAAATTGCTGATGCCGTATGGCCATTTCAGCGAGGAAAAACCTCGCTTCTTCAACGACAAAAGTCATTTAGCAGAAGAAACGAGGTTTTTCCTCGCTGAAATGGCCATACGATATTTGTAATATTTGGAGTGTTATTTGAAAATATATATATTTTGCTCTGAAAATAGATAATACTGTTTACATCGAGACCTCTACCAGGATCATTTTTAATATTAATCAGATTAATACTAATAGGATCTGTTTTGAGATTTACCTACATGCTATTTTGGGAATATATATATATATATATATATATATATATATATATATATTCACATTAACACGCACATATCTTTCTGATGTTAATAAAACTGTGTCATACAACAGGGCTATTAAGCACATATGAATTGACCGTTCCGGTAATTGAATTTCTGATTCTCTTGATGTTGGGGTAATTATTATCATGAAACTGGAATTGTATTTTTTTATTTAATCTAAACTAAAAATTTACACTTAATTTAAACACGTAAATATTTAAAGTTAATCTAATAGGGAGAATATTTTAGGGCAGAGGGCATGAGGTTTGTGCATATGTATCAACTTTTTTTTACTGCAGGAATAAAGGAAAAAACAATAATAATATTCAAAAATGTCTGTATAGAAAATCTTTATAATTCTGAGTTGATCAGATATTCATTTCTATGTTTGCGTATAATCTTCAGTTTACTTTTTTGTTTAGTAAATTAGGATTGTTTAATTGTTTTAAGATATCTAGTTTTTCCAAAAGATATAATTTACATCTATTTTCTTTTCCCGTTATAAGGTTTTGTTTTTAAGTTTTCCGCTGATGATTGCATAGTGCATGAAATTTCGAGTTGCACTATAGACGTAGTATAATATCCATTTATTAGTATATCACAGCCTGCTTGAGCACTCTGGAAGAATGGTAGAATCTGAAAAAAATAGAGGCTACTCTAGCATATACGCATCGCTCATTCAGTAATGAATTAGAGCACTCTGGCCACTGGCGTATGATATATACGCCCATAGCTCAGAGGTAGGATCGCCGACTGACGCCAATTCGGTCGGGTTTCAATCCTGGGTTAAACAGCAATCGGATGTTTAACCATACTAATGAGCTGTAATAGAGCGAAACAGACCTGTCTGCGGATGACTATATATATATATATATATAGATAGATAGATAGATAGATAGATAGATAGATAGATAGTTAATGAATATATATATATATATATATATATATATATATATATATATATATATATATAAACGAAACTTGGTTATAAACAACCGACAATTGAAATGATAGTAGATTCTCCTATGTGGATAGGGGTCGCAGGTTCGAATCCTGCTGAATGACACACATTTTCGTAACAAACATTTATCGTAAATAATCAGGCCAGTAGTTATTGATATCTAATACTGTTTAATTATAAACAGAATATCTACTTAAATACGAGTATCGATAAAATAAAATTCTCAAACAAATCATTTCATATATATATATATATATATATATATATATATATATATATATATATATATATATATAGTTAATTTGAATTTATATATATATATATATATATATATATATATATATATTGTTAATGAAAAGAAGTAGCCAAATGTTCAAAATAAATTACTGAATGAACGATGCGTAGATGCGTGAGTAGCTAATGTTTTCTTTAAGTATACCATTCCTCCATAGTACTCAATCGCGGTGTGAGATCGTAGTCTTCCCCAGACAGATCTGTTACTAGCCAGGATTGAAGCCTTACCGAATTGACATCAGACGGCGATTCTTTCTTTGAATTATGGGCACTCGCTAGAGGAAGGCGGACTTTAGCGTGTTATATACAATGTAAACACACTCCAGTTGACTATAGTGTTCAAATTCACTAAACCATGGAATCAGAAAGGGAAAAATTAACCTATTCTATTTAAGCAATGTATTCATACGCCGGATGTGCGTGGTGGTCCAATGGATATCGGCTAGGAACAAGAAATCGGAGAGCCGAGTTCGAATTCCAGCTCAATTCATTGCATTCACTTACGCGCAAATACCCTTGGGAAACGTATTAATCCGTCTCTTCCTTCCAGTTATGGGTTAAATAACAGGACAAATTGGGTTCTATAGCCTTGACTGGCAATCAGTCTACCGCAGAAAGCAATGGCAACCTACTGCGGGATAATCTTCTGCCCAGTCAGTCGTGTCTCTTTCGAGACATGATCGCCCAAGCGTGTATCACGTATGGCACTTAACTGACTGATACATACGCCAGTATATATATATATATATATATATATATATATATATATATATGAAATGATTTGTTTGAACATTATTTTTTATCGATACTCGTATTTAAGTAGACATTCTGCTTTTAATTAAACAGTATTATATATTTATATCTACTGGCCTGATTATTTTCGATAAATTTTTATTACGAAAATGTGTGTCATTCGGCAGAATTCGAACCTGCGACCCCTGTCCACATAGGGGAAGCTACCATGTGATGTGGCACCTCTTAGACCTCTCGACCATGTAAACACACGCCAGTAGCCGAGAGTGTTCAAATTATTCACTAAGTCATGGAATCAGAAAGGGAAAATTTAACGTGTTGTATTTAAGCAATGTATACATACGCCAGATGTGCGTTGTGGTGCATTGGATATCGCCTCGGAACGAGAAATCGGGGAGCCGAGTTCGAATTTCAGTTGAATTCATTGCATTCACTTACGCGCAAATACCCTTGGGAAAGGTATTAATCCGTCTCTTCCTTCCAGTTATGGGTTAAATAATAGGACAGATTCGGTTCTAAATCCTTGGTCGGCAACCAGTCTACCGCAGAAAGCAATGGCAACCTACTGTGGGATAATCTCTGTCGAGACATGATCGCCCAATCGTGTATCACGTATGGGACTTAACTGACTGATACATACGCCAGTATATGTATATATATGTATCACGAAGTGCTGACTTTCAATTTAGTTGCTTTTACTTTTTCTGAAAGTTATTGTCTTTCCCTACCTCGTTTTCGACTGATTTTTGTTCTAATCATTTGGCTCGTGTCGACGTAGCTATTTGCAAATTCAATGTAGCACTAAAAACAGGAAAGGTATATTCAAGTAGTTAAAAAATGAAACGAATAGAAATTCTTTCCCTGTTTCTGTTGCGAAGCTCGATGTGACATCTAATGAATAAATTAGTCGTGTTTACATGCGCAAGATAGATCAATGTGCATATTGGGTTAACCAGCGTCTTAGTGTATACATGTGCGGGTAGGTTATTTCCATCTGACGGCAGGCGTCTTCCACGGTAAGCTTTATCAAGTTTCCTCTCATGTTGTATTTTAGTTTACTTCAATGACATTGTCAGTTCAGGCCCGGATGATGTGGGTGTTGGGAAGATATATGTAATTTTCAGTTTTAGAATTAGCAAATTTTAAAATTATTTAAAAAAAAAACTATTTGATTAGCAAAGTTTAAAATAAATTAAATTTCAAAATAAGGGGGGAATATAGGCCTAAACTTCCGATTTATCATGAAATAACGTGTCTGCCTTTATTTTTCTTATATATATATATTGAGCATTTTTTACTACACATCTATACTTTATATATAATTTATCTATAATTTAATTCTTACCACTAACTGGTAAATTATATATATATATATATATATATATATATATATATATATATATATTTTAAGTTGAGAGGATACATACATACATACATACATACATACATACATACATACATATTCTATTTTATTTTATTTTATTTTATTTATATATTTTTTAAAAATTATTATAACTTTTTTATAATATAATATTACTTTTTTTTTAATCATTTCACCCCGAGTCATTTTCAATTTAAACTTTGCTAATTCCATTTTCAGATTTAGTAAAGTTTATAAAAATAAGACATCTATACTGTTTTTAAGGGAATCAGTAATAAATTGTTTTAGTTATTAAGTTAATTCTGTACAGTATTTCCGTGAATTCTTTCTTTCTTCAAGTTGAAACACTAATTCCCCTAAAATCACCGAAGTAAAGCAACGTCGAGGCTGGTCAATATTTAGAAAGTTTCTCGCTTGGGAATAGAAGATACTATTTGGTTTAGTTTAGCTTGTTTTACGGCCCCTTAGGGTCATTTAACGCCGAAGCATTAGTTCCTTCAAAAACTTATTCTTGCTGGTAACATTCTTCCTTCAAAAACGTTTTCTTGGTAATATTTTTCATTCAAAAAAGTTTTATTGGGAATATTTTTCCTTCTAAAATTTTAAAGTATATATTTCATAAAAGTTTTTTTTTATACTTTTATTGTGTTTTGACCTCTGTTTGGAGGGTTAACTATTTGGCCATAGCTAGGATACTAACAGATGCTACCACCCCGGATCAGCGTAGACCTGGAAACAACAGCAAACAAGAGGTGGTTACATGCTCCTAGCAGCCTCGAAATCAATGGCCCTTCTGCCGCATTCAGTTGACCGTCATATCTAGGACCAGCAGGTACTGTAAGTTTGAATTTGCGGAATTGATAAAAGCTTGGAATTGTAAATAACAGATAAAAGTTCTAATATCAGTTGGGTTCGTTATTTAAACTTACATCCTGGTACTTTCATGAAATGTATAAACCCACCTGTTCTCCACAGCCATGGGTTAATTAGTAAAGTTTGTAATACTAAACTATTATTATTTCCAAAATAAAATAAAAGAAGTTGTTTACAAAGCTATAAGATATAAATAAATATAGTTCAACATATATAAGGGTAGAGAAAATTGTAAGTGAGATGTCCGTCACTTAAGTGCCATAGGTGATACACGCATGAGCGATCATGTCTCAAAAGAAGCATGACTAACTAAGCAAAAGATTATATCCGCAGAAGGTTGCCATTACTTTCTGCTGTAAACTGGTCACTAACCAATGCCATAGAACCAAATCCTTCCTTTTATTTGACTCATAGTTTTAGGAAAGAGACGGATTAATAACGTTCTCAAAGGTATTTGTACATTAGTTAATGCAATGAATTCAAGCCTATGGCTCTCCGATAAAGTTTCGTACAACATATATTTAGAATCTGGCATTAAATAACCAGTGAAGATTGATATGCTGTTAAATTAAAAGACTTAGACGATCATGGCCCTCCACATTTCCGTATTCCTTGTAGCTCTTAACACCTTTTCTGCTGTTATCCCTCTCAAACTCTGCTCTGCCATCAATTTGATAAAGATCATCAAATATGTAATGCATTGCTTTCCCGTCTCTTTCCCTTCGTCTGTCTTATGAGTGTTAGATTCTCCAATCCCTTCTTCCTTATTATATGTCCCAGAAACTTCAGTTGTGTTTTCTTGATGCTAAGAATCAGTATCAATTATTCTCTAAGCAAAACGTCAGGCACAATATTTGGTTTTGTATCTGTACCTGTAATTTTGTATCTTCAATTAATGAAAAGAAAAATGAAGCGACAATCTGAAATCGTCGCAATTGTTATATTTTATCTCAGACAAGCCGTTTAGGAAACTAAACTTAAATTTCTATTTCAAACAGTGAAGCAATGATTAGGTTTTATAAATATATAAGTAGATTGCGCTTTCGACTAGAAACTCTTCTGACAAATACATCTGTTTTAATCCGGCCTTGTCTTTTAACAGAGGAAAAACACAGCAACAACCAAGTGCGAAACAAAGGCTTGAACATAACGTTTAAAAATGTTGTTTAATTATATAGACGTTAACTTTAGTGCTAGACTTCTACGTGATTTTCAGTTCTTCAATACGGCTGTGAATGCTCGACAATATCATCGAAAATGAGGACAAAACTGGAAGCAGCCGAAATGTGGTTCTACAGAAGGATGCTACGGGTATCGTGGACTGAGCATACAAGCAACGACGAGGTGTTAGAAAGAATGGCAACAAAAAGGAAATTGATGCTGAGCATCAGGAAGAGACAACTGAAGTTCCTGGGACATGCAATGAGGAAGGAGAGCCTGGAGAACCTGATACTGACTGGACAGATAGAAGGAAGGAGAGACAGAGGAAGGCAGCGGATAACATATTTGCGGGGTCTGATCAGGTGGATTACGGAACGGGGGTTGCCAGGAGCAACAGGAGCAAACATACTAAGAGCCACAAGGGATAGGGAGACGTGGAGAGCCATGATCGCCTACGTCCTGAAGGGACAGGGCACATAGAAGAAGAAGAACCACTATTCTTCTTCTTCAGAGGTTTGGATTATTTTTTGCTCTGCCCCCAATCTCTCCTTCTCTCTCACTCTCTGTATATATATATATATATATATATATATATATATATATATATACCGGATGACTATTTACGTTTTCACGCCCCGATTGAGCACTATGGAGGAATGGTAGATCTGAAAAAACGGAAGTTAATCACGCATCTACGCATCTTTCATTCAGTAATGAATTTGAACACTCTCAACTACTGGCGTATGTTTATATATTATATAACACGCTAAAGTCTACCATCCTCTACCTAGCGCTCATAGTTCAGTGGTAGAATCACCTACTGATGTCAATTCGGTCGGCTTTCAAACCTGGCTAAAGTAATTGGGTGTCTAACTGTACTGATGAGCTGTGATACAGCAAAACAGATCTGTCTAGTTGATTACGGAACATTGATTTCAACCTTTCGTTACCTTCAGGCATTTTATATCAATTGACTCTGCAACATTTTATTTTTATTTTTTTAGAACGCGAGATAGGAAGTTTAAAGTAAATTAAATTTCAAAATAAGGGAGAAATATAAGCCTAAACTTCCGATTTACCATGAAATAACGTGTCTGCCTTAATTTTTCTTATATATATGTATTGAGCATTTTTTACTACATATCTATACTTTATATATAATTTATCTATAATTTAATTCTGACCAGTAACTGGTAAATTATTTATATATATATATATATATATATATATATATATATATATATATAAAGTTGAGAGGATACATACATACATACATACATACATACATACATACTTACATACTTACATACATATTCTATTTTATTTTATTTTATTTATATATTTTTTAAAAATTATTATAACTTTTTTATAATATAATATTAATTTTTTTTTTAATCATTTCACCCCGAGCAAGGCAGAAATGCCACTGATGAGCTGGGGGCTACATAACTGTAAAAAGATTAATTAGGAAAGAGTGAGGAGTACAAACTAGTTAGAAAAAAGCAATAGAAAGCTGAGAATGCAGGTGTGATGACAGATACATAGGTGGAGAGAAAGGGAAGGATATAGGGGTGAAAGCGAGAGTCCAGTGGTTAATAGATGAGTATTAACATTGCATTTAAATTTCTGGAGGTTGTAGCCGTCAGGAAAGCAAGAATATGGGAGCGAGTTCCACAGGCAGGAAGTGCGAGAGAAGAAGCGGCAGGAGTAGAATTGTCGTCTGCATTTGGCTAACCTGACTGTGAATGGGTGGGACCCAGTTGTAGTTATATTTTAATTTGTATTGAAAAGTATGATTTACCATTTATTTTTATACCGTAAATACATCCCATTATCTTTAAAACTAAATTTAATGTAAAATTTCCATGTCATGTTTTTTTAGGAAAGCAGATGAATTGCTATAGTCCATCTAAGACGCTAAGTTTCACTTCCTTTCTTCTAATAGTGTTCATTCTCCTTTCCTTTTCTTTTTCTTTTCCTTTTTCTTTTTTCCGTTTATGATTTTTCTATATTTTTATTTTGTATTTCGTTATTTTATTTTTGAATCGGCGAGGAAATGTTTTTCATAGATTACCGTTACAAATATCTATTTTCGATATGGGCACGTGTGTGTATGTATGTGATTCTTTTCTGGAGAATTTTGAATATTAACTGTTGTATCATTTGGGCCTGACAAGCAGCAATTTTTTGGGCTGCAAAATATGAAATTGTAGAATATCTAAAAAATTTTTTAGATCATATTATTCTGTAAGATTAACAAAATAAATTTAACATTGAATGAGTTGGCCCCGGTTGCCAGTCTGGTTGCACGAGTAAACACCTATTGAGGAGGCACCAGTGACTTAAGTTCGTCCGAGCAAAAGCCATGAAAGTATTTATAGAACAGACAAAGGGAGGCCACATTTCGACGATGGGGAAGTGGCTGCAGTCGAGCCGCCAGATCACATAACAGACTCTCCTTTGGAGCCTGTCGAGAACACTGAGGAGAACGACAGGGGCGCCTGACCATAAATGGCAGCATTACTCCATGCACTGACGGATGGTTGACTTGTATATCTGCAGGATGGATTCAGGCGAAAAAAACATCCTGGATCGACATAATGACCCAAACTTCTTAGCAGTAGATTTAGCTATGGATTCGATATAGTGGTTCCATCTGAGGTCTAAGGAGAGGGTAAGTCCGAGGAGGCGTAGTGTGTTGCTCTCAGGGAGAATCGCTTGGTCCATGCTTATGGGAGGCAGGAGAGGTTGCCTGTGATGGTTGACAGACAACAGCTTGGCCTTAGACGCATTGAAGTTGACAAGCCACTTCTTGCCACAATTCACCACAGAGTGTAGATCCCGTTCAAGATCAGCAGCGAGATCATGTCTGTCCGCAACGACAGGTTTCTTACTGGTGCGGGAGTATATTATAGTGTCGTCTGCGTAGATGCCTACTTGGGAACTGATCTCATCTGGGAGGTCGTTGATGAAAATAAGGAAGAGCGTCGGGCCCAGGATAGAGCCCTGTGGGACACCAGCATTCATAGTGTAGAGGCATGCCCATTCAAAACGACCTTCATTTTGCGGTTATTTAAAAAAGATTGGATTAGGTCAAGCAGGCGACCAGTAATACCGTAACCCCGTAGCTTGCATAGGAGGCCAGAGTGCCAAACCCTGTCAAAAGCCTTGCAGATGTCCAGAGCATCCGCGCGAGCCTCGTCAGACTTATCAAGGACCTGGAGCATGTACTCCGTTACGGTTGTTAGCAAGTCGGCCGTGGACCTGGCAAAGCGGAAGCCATATTGCCTGTCAGAGAAGAGTTTGTCCTCGAATACTTTCACGAATATTGGTAGAAGACTGATAGGGCGATAGTTTGATGGGTCCGAGAGTTCACCACAATTCTTAAATAGAGGAACGACTGAAGAGAACTTCCAGCATGGAGGAAAGCAGGAAGCAGAAAGGCAGTAGTTAAACAGTTTAGAGAGGACAGGGGAAAGTTCAGGAGCACACCTCTTAAGGACTATCACCGGGATTCCATCGTCTCCACTCGCCTTATGGGGGTCGAGTCTTGAAATTACTCGGGATACTACTGTCGGGGTAATATATACGTCGTGCAGTTTGGCCTCAGTTCTAATAGGGAAGTCGGGTGGGTGTACTCCAGATGAGTCAAATGTAGAGTTGGATGAGAATCTGCGTTGCCCGCAGCTTTGTCCGCAGATGACGTGAGAACTTGCGGTCAGCTATGCGCTCTCGCATTCTCTCAGCAAACAACCGTTTGGCGTCATTTAGGGTTCTCTTGCACGCATTGCGAGCAGACGTGAACAGGCGCCTATTGTGATCAGATGTCTGTCTCCAGAATAGACGGAAGTAATGGTTCCTGTGGGCAATGGCGGTTGAGCAGGCAGGAGAGAACAACGGAGAGGAATGAGGTTTTAGGCAATACTTCCTGGTGGGTATGAAGGCATCAATGCCAGCTTTCACCCATGACGAGACCCCAGAGGCACAGTCATCAGCTGATAGATCGAAAACTTTCTGCAAGGGACGTCGCAGAGGAAATCACGAAAGGCATCCCAGTCAGCTTTTTGGTATAGGTAGGAGGTCCTATAGATAGGGAGCTCCTGGGGGGAGTGAGAGTGGAAAGAAATACTGAGAAAGACTACAGCGTGGTCGGAGTTGCCGAGAGGGCAAAGCTGCGAGACTTGACAGGCGTCAGGCGCAGAGGTGAAACATATATCTAGTAGTGTGGAATGACTCGAGGGAGTGCTTGGGAAGCGAGTGGGAAAGTCCACCACTTGCGTAAGGGATTGGGAAAAAGAGAAGTTCATGGCGTGAATGCTCGCTGGATCAGTAACAGCGTTTTCAAGCCAATCAGAGTGATGGGCGTAGAGGTCTCCAAATACAAAAATGTGGGCGAATGGGTGATAGGAAATAGTATTGCTGACGACATAGATAAGGCTATCTAGTAGGGAGCAGTCAGGAGAGGAGGGAGAACGGTAAAGAAAGAATAGGTAACTAACAGAACTGAGGAGAGACAGGCGGAGACGTATGTATTGGTGGTCAGTAGATTCGAGCTATGGGGAGGTGTTCACTGACGTAGACCCCCAGCCCATGCATGTGGACAGTGGAATCCTTCCTTAAGAGGGGAAGATAACCAGGGATGGAGAGGTCAGAGGAGGGAATAGCTGAGTTGAGGTTAGTTTCGCAGAGCGCAAGGATGTCAGGGGACTTTTCATGCAGGAATGCTTCTACACTAGGAAAGTTAGTACGAATGCCCCGGATATTAGTGAAAGAAAGGTTAATGGGTTTAGGTGGTTGATTTTAACTGGTTTAGGGTTGTTTCTGATTTGTTTCGTCATATCTTTATATAAATATAAACTTAGTTATAAATGGAACTTTGTCTGTGTGTGTATGTGTGTTTGTCTGTGTGTGTATGTGTATGTGTCTCCGAAACGGCTTAACCGATTTTCTTGAAAATTTACACAGTTGTACTATAAGCGTCTGCGAGTGTTATTAGCTAGGTTTTGTGTCGAGGTACCCGCGATAAATATCGAAAATCGATAATCGAAAAAATCGGGTTATAGAAGGAGTGGTCTGATTTTAATCAAATTTGATACACTCATAGACAAAGACATAAGAAACGATATTCAGAAGCTTCATGGTTGCAGTTCTTACAATAGTGCAGAAAATCGATAATATATATATATAAGGCAAGATGTGTGTGTGTGTGTGTCCATGGATTAGTTTTAAAGCTTTCATTAAACCCGAGCAACGCCGGGCTATACTGCTAATATATATATATATTACAAATAAATACAAAACGGTATTTATTATAATAGAGAGTATATATTTAATATTTCTCTCCAGTTATGCTCAGGGGTTTTAACTTTTTTTCTTACGTCATAATGTAAGATAGTCAATAGTAGGTACATCAAATAAATGCACAAGTGTCATTATTATCTTAGACAGGATTATAACAATTTTTTTTTGTCTGCATTGGTTTTATAATTACTCATCGCATCATAAACAATGACTTCGCTCAAACGAAGGATGTGATAATTCTAATATTTTCAGTTAATTGAGCAAAAGACAGCAATATAGCAAAAACAATATTGATTATTAGAACATTTTTAGATTTCCTGGAAAAATGGTGATGCAGGAATATGTAGATTAGTTCTTGATTTCCATACTTTATCAGACTGAAACTTCCAACCACCAAAGGAACCGTTTTACTTTTTAATTACCATATTTTGCTTGTTGTTGAGCAGCTAGTACCCCTTCAACACTGTCACCGATTGACTGGATCATAGACTGAAAGAGTTTACGAGTATGTATTTAAATGCTAGTTTTTAATTTAAGTTGCGAAATGTAGATTAATATTCGGATTTATTTACTTCGTCGGCTATTTACGATTTAGATTCTCCCCTCTTTTGCTCATAAGTTTTGTCTTGCTAATTGCAACTTATCGTTCTGTATTGGATACATTGCTGAATAAATATATTAAGCACTCATTCTTCTCTGTGTATTGTTCACCTCGACGATATAAGATTGCTGTTTCTGTTTCCTAGTTTTTCATAAAATCTTACCAGTTAATTTTTTTATCAATCGGTGTACTTATGCCACTCACGGAATTTTTTTTTTTTTTTGTATCTTTGATAATAAAGTATGTGTGATCTCTTTGCATTGTTTTATTTTTATGTACTTGCTGCTGTAATCATCCAGGCGGCTGAGTCAGCTCTCTCAATCGAATGCAAAACATCCGAACAGAACATGAGTTTGAGTCTGAGTTTTGTTTAACGGCAAACCAACACATCTGTGGGTTAATTAATGCCAAAAAGGTGGAGTTTTGAGGTATTTTAAAAAATATTCGGTTGTAGTGAGAAGGTTGATTTAGTCAGATTTTAATGATTTTATTTTGTTTTTCATTAATTTTTATTTCAGAAAACTGAAAATGTCGTCTAATTTTGTATTCAAAAATGTTTTACTGAGAATCATTTTTTTCCTTAAAAAATGTATTGTTGGAAATATTTTTCTTCAAAAACGTATATTCTTATATAAAAGTTGATTTATATGTATACATTTTTAAAATGTGCATTTTTATACTTTCATACTCTTTTGACCCCAGTTTGAGGGTTAAGTATTTGCTTGGGACCCTAACAGTTGCTACCAATCCGGGTCAGGGTGGACCTGAGAACAACAGCAATTAAGAGGTGGTTCCATGCTCCTGACATGCCCAGGACCACGAGCGTAGCGGAGATCGTATTCATTCGAAAGTGCAGATTAATAGTTGGTGTTTCAGTGGGGATTTGGATTCACTAGCGGTCCCTGCCCGCATGGACACAAACTTTTAGGATCGTGCGATCCATGCTTCTATCGTGTTCAAATTGAGCTGATAGGATCATAACATCATCTTCCTTCGACTACACATTCAGAGTGATGTTCATACCAGTTTCCAGCTGTTTTTATCCCGTAGTGATGACAGATCTTCCAATACAGATATTGATCTACCCTCTCATGATGACTTTTGCACTCACTGGGGGCGAGTATGGAGCATCCTGAGATATAGTGATCAATAGTTGTAATGCATTTGTAAAAGAACCTACATTTTCGGCTCGCACTATTATGCCACGTTTAACTGTCGTTGCATGTAAGAAAGCACTCTTTTGCAGCATGAATATACACTTGAGTTTCACCTTTAATTCTTGAGCTCCTTAGCCAACTAGTGGGTTGCCAATTAATCTCTATAAGTATTTTTACTTTGAAGAAGTAACTGGCTGTGTCGAGGCTTTTTTTTTTAATCATATCACCCCAGGCAAGGCGGTAAGGCCACTGGTGTGCAGGGGGCTACGTAAGAGTGAAAAGATATTGGAAAAGAGAAAGCCAGAAACCACATCCTAAACAGGGAACAAGGGATGAGCCTCTACACCTGTTCAATTTTCTTATTGTTTTCGTGGAATTTGTATCTTCTTCCCTGATATAATCAAAATTAAGTCCGAATTCTCTTGCATATGTACAGGCTTCTTGTGATACAGAATCAAAATTGGTTTTTACTTATTTTATACTCTCTTATTAATGATACGTGCGGATGTGCGTTTTGTGTGCACATGTGCGTTGTGGTGCAGTGGATATCGACTCAGAAGAACAAATCGGAGTGCCGAGTTCGAATTCCAGTCGAATTCCTTGCATTCACTTACACACAAATATCCTTGGGAAAGGTATTAATCCGTCTCTTTCCTTCAGCTATGGGTTAAATACTAGGACAGATTGGGTTCTTGGCTGGAAATCAGTCTACTGCAGGAAGTAATGGCAACCTACTTCAGGATAATCTGCCAAGTCAGTCATGTCTCTTTCGAGACATGATCGCCCAAGCGTGCATCACGTATGACACTCAACAGACTTACTAATTGTAAAAAATGTACTTATTTTATTATTTGATTTGATTTCTGTTGTATACACATTTTTCCTGGTTCTAACCAGAGACCTAAGCTCAGAAATGGCGTCATAAATCATTTTTGTCAAAAATAAAAATTAAAACGAAACAAAATAAAGATCAGACACATTTTACATTGATAACGCTTATTTTTGTAACATGTGAGTTGTACTTTTGAAAACATTTTTTATTTATTTTATTATTTTCTTTAATTTTTATTGTATACGCCTTCCCTTTCGGGCGCCACTCAGTAACCTAAAGTCAGTAATGACTTCGTGACATTTTCCACTGATCATTTTGCAAAAAAAAAAAAAAGAAAACCCTAACTCATTTTACATAGATAAAACGCATCGTGATATGTGAGCTAGATTTGTGAAAACATGTTTTTGTATTTATTTAAGGATGTCTAATATATTACCTTGACCAGAAAAAATATGATTGACAAAAATATATTCCCACTGTGGATGAAGTCGACAGGGAGCATCACCAAACACAGAAACACGGACAAAGATATGAATGACATCAATGGTAGAAAACACAGACTACAACTGACTAGAATGTTGATAGCCGGCGAAAATTATTGACAGATGTACCTGGCCGTAGACGGCATCAGTTAAGCGACAACCCAAAAAAGTATAAAGGCGTAAGAATTGTGGGTTATATGTCTGGAGTTTCTGGTCGAAAACAGAAGAGAAGAGAACACACACACAGAGCAGAGCACTCTCGCCTGGCTTAGGATTCCCCGACAACTCCTGCATATGCGTGACTTTCTCCGGCTACCCTTCCACTCCACACAACCGCCACGATCGTTGATTTTCCAAATATCCATCAGGTTATATAATACACATGGCCACCAGGGATCACTTCAGTTAGTCTATCTGAACCTTTTCCAATTAGAAAGTTAGCTTAAGATATCTTAAGCTACAGCAAGAATTATTGATTTCCTCCTGTGTCCCATTTTTGAGATTTCCATTTTTGTTTTTTTTTATAAGCATTTCACCCCGAGCAAGGCATGTCACTGCCACTACTGTGCAGGGGGCTACCTAGAGTGGAGAAAGGCTGATTAAATATAGGAAATAACAGAGGGTGGGTGATAGGCGGGTGAGGATACCGAGAATGAGGGTTGGGTAGATGAGAGTGTTGTGAGAATAGTTGGGAGTTAGTGTGATAGGAGGTGTCTATTGACCCTACATTTAAACACCTGGAGATTGTAACTGTCGGGAAAGCAGACTTGTGGAAGGGAGTTCCACAGGCGGGAAGCGCGAGAAAAGAAGCTGTTGGAGTAGAATTTACGGTTACATCTTATTTGTTTAACTGTAAAAGGGTGGGACCTAGTTGCTAATCTAGTATCTCGTGTAAATTCGTGCTTAGGCGGCACCAGTGATCTAAGCTCATCGGAGCAGTAGCCATGAAAGTACTTGTAGAAGAGGCACAGGGAAGCTACATCACGCCGGTGTGAGAGCGGCTGCAGCCGGTCTGCCAAGTCAGTCAAGATTAAAGTTTTTTTAGGAACTTTAAATATGCGTTACAAACTGCAGGGAATGTCATGTCAATATGAAAGCACATCCTGTTTTGATTCTCTTTAATCACGGTTCCTGGACGATTAGCTTTAATTGTTCTGTCTATGTGTAAAGCCCCATACAATTCTAACATGTTTTATCTCCGAAGCTATTATTTGATTAAAATGAATCATTATTACTATTCTAGGATCTTTCACACTGTTCCTAATCACGCATACGTCGTCTCTTGGTGTTGTTTTCCTTTTTCAACCGTATTTTCCTTTACGTTTTGGACTGATGGATCCAGTTTGTTTCTTCGCCTTGATGATACAATTGAAAGGCCGACGCCAACAATATCCGCGATCTCTCTGTAAGGCTTGCCAGCGTTCGTTCAGTGTTACAGTTTTGTACCTTTCCTTGGTGTAACGTTCATCGCAGATAATGTACATGGGACAACTAAACGACAATCGAGCGTGATAAAAATCTGATATAATCACAAATGACGCAATATTTTTCAAGGCCAAACAAATTTTGTCATACATCCTAGAAAATAGATTCATATTACTGAAGACAACTGGAAATGACCTAATCTAAGGAAAAACAGAAATCGATTACACCCTGCCATTTCGGTGGGTCTAAAACAGACTATGATTCAAGAAAGGAAACTAAAGCAGTTGTTTCAATTAAGTTGCACGAGGGTGTAAGTTTAAGTTGCAAGAGGGTGTAAGTTTAAGTTGCACGAGGGTGTAAGTTTATTCATTACTAACTATGCATATAATTAAATTTAATGTCTACTGTTTGGTTTTCCCTCCTTAATTCTAATTATTTTATTGTTCTCTCATTCTTGATAATGTTCTTTTTTGCTTATTATTTTACACTCATCAAGCTCTTGCATCAGAAGGGCTTTATTGCTTTGCGTATGATGAGATAGTAATAAAAATATTCCAATGAGATATATTTTCTGAAAATGGAAATTGAACATAAAATATTTTTCGCCAGTGGTAGTTTCTCCCAATACCACAAGTTGCTACAAAACCAAAACATCAACCTGAAAATCCGAGTTTCGTTCTCAACAGATCGAGACTTTCATATGGATGTCATGCATGGCGCCAAACCCATTCACAAATATCTAAACTGTCAGCACTACGCAACCGTTTCTAAGATCAATGGTTAAATATAGCTATGCGTGAGTGATACCTGAAGGCGACGGCTAAGACCACTCTTTTCTGAACATTGTGAACTAGCAATACGTAATCACAAACAAATAACTATACCAAACAACAAAAACCACTTTACTTGCAGACTATCAACACCAGCAACAACTAAAATGGATGGCAAATGTAACTCGAAGAGAAAATAATAGCATAATTAAGATGCTGACATTTTGCACTACTTTAAATATAAATTTAGGAAGGAAACACTCGTCAATACTGGAAACGGCTATAGCAACTATATAGATTGAGAAACAAATTTTCCTAAAAAAATTGTTTGAAGAGAAATAATTTATAAATTTCAACTGAAAAAAACTTCTGGATGCTCGGTCAATGAATGTCAAATGTTCTCTTGTATAGAAACGGTTATCATTTCAGCTCATCCTTTACTGATATACCTTATTTCTCCGTGTTCTTGACAGGCTCCAAAGGAGAATCAGTAATGTGATAGGTACCGACTTGGCGGCTCGACTACAGGCACTTTCCCATCGACGAGAAGTGGCTTCCCTTTGTCTGTTCTATAAATACTTCCATGGCTTCTGCTCCAATGAATTTAAGTCACTGTTGCCTCCTCAACAGGTGTTTACTCGTGCAACCAGACTGGCAACTGGGTCTCACCCATTCGCAGTTAGATCAACCAAATGCAGACAACAATTCTACTCCTTCAGCTTCTTTACTCGCACTTCCCGCCTGTGGAACACGCTTCCTTATTCTTGCTTTCCTGACGGCTACAACCTCCAGGAATTTAAATGCAAGGTCAATACTCATCTCTTAACTACTTGATCCTTACTCTTTACACACCACCCTGTAGACCCTTTCCTTTCTCTCCACCTTTGCAACTGTCAGCACATCTGTATTCCCATCTTTCTCTTGCTCCTTTCTTACTGGTTCGTCCTCTTCACTCTCCTCTAATCTTTTTACTCTTATGTAGCCTCCTGCACATCAGTGGCGTTACCGACTTGCTCGGGGCGACATGATTAAAAAAAAATTATGAGCTTCATTTTAAAACCCCTTTGTCATATTAAGCTTAATCCGAATAAATTATCTCAGTTTGTTTACCAGTTGCAACCAACTCCAAGAATACCGAAAAGGAAATGCATTTGACCTGAAGGTAACCACAATGTATGACGTCTCTTTTTCAGGAAGAAAACATTCATATTGAGTAGCCTTGTAACAAATTAGACTGCACAGTAGATTGAGTAATTTAATTTTCCTGTCTTGATAACGATCGCACTTTCGACATATATTGACAAGGTGATGATATTTCTGTTAAAAGTGAAGGATGTGTAGTGTGCATTTGACTGAAGCACTGGAACGTTAAAATTACAAAAGTAAGATATTCCATTTCAAATAGACGCCAGTCTGAAGCACCAACAACATTTGTTTACCTCTGACCGTGAAAATGGACGGTTTAAATTTTAAGAACAGACAATTCAGTTAAGATAAGGAAAGCAATTTACAAACTTCGTCCTTTTCAGGACGTAGGCGATCATGGCTTTCCACGTCTCTCTATCTCTAGTGGCTCTTAGCACGCTTTCTCCTGTTACACCACGCAACCCTCGTTCCTTCCCTCCACATGATCAGGTCCTTCAAATATGTTATCCGCTGCTTTCCCCTGTCTCTTTTTCCCCTCTATCTGGTGTGTTAGTATCAGGTTCTCCAAGCTCTCCTTCCTCATTGCATGTCCCAGGAACTTTAGCTGTCTCTTCCTGATGCTCAGTATTAATTTTCTTTTCGTTTCCATCCTTTCGAAAACCTCATCATTGCTCACATGTTTGGTCCATGATATTCGCACCATCCTTCTGTAGAACCACATTTCAGCTACTTCAAGTTTTTCATTCATCTTCGATGATGTTGTCCAGCATTCACTGCCATATTGAAGAACTTGCATCACATAGCAATCCAGTACTCATTTCTTTGTTTCTAGCGAAATTGTCTTGCTTCTTAATACTTTACTCAACTTCTGGAATGCTTCCTTCGCCATACCAATTCGCCTTCGGATCTCTGTGTCGCATTTTCCGTTTTCTGTTAGAACACTTTCCAGGTATTTAAATCTTTGTACCTGCTTGATTTTATTATTCCCACACATGTATTTGTCATCTTTTCTCAATTCTCCAGTTGAAGTTGTTTTGTCTATTTCTCTTTTAATTATATATATATATATATATATATATATATATATATATATATATATATTAAAGTCAACAAAGTGAAAGTATGCTGTTGATTATGGCTAGATTCCATTCATCAGCTACGTGTCACGTGTAATAAAACAATAAACGTTCATTTTTAAATGAATATCACAAGTAGAATACATACATATAAACACATCAGCATTGATTTCTTACATGTGACACGTATATTACCAACGAAATCAAGCTATAATAAACATTCCAATATACTGCTTCTTTGTTGTTTTTATAAAAAAGATAATTCATGTCTTGCAAAATGATATCTGAAGTAACTTCATAAAGACACTTTTCGTACCTGTTTTTTACTTATTCTATCATCTTGTCGGATTTTAATCCATATATTAAACTTATGAGCGCTTTCGGCTATATTTTTAGTCATTATTCAAGGATGATTTTTACTTTGCATGTAACTGAATATACGTAGTGTTTATGCATCTGTGTAGAGTCATGTGTTTCTTTTTGCATTCTAAACAAGGTCAGCACATTTTTGCAGTGTTCGTTGTTAATATTATTAAGTGTTAGTTTGTTTTTTTTTTTCATTAAAAATGTTTCCATTATATTTAACCTTTGCAAGTTGATGATGCTATTATGTTTTTATTACCAACATATACGTTACGGACAGAGTTTGATAGGTTTCCGTGTGTGTTTAAATGAAATCGAATTCAACTCTGGTCTGAGTGATGCAGTGTGACTATTCATGTCAGACGGTTGGTAGTGTCTGATGTAATTATTTTAAGAATTTTGATGGATCAAAAACACAGTTCTTTAGTGGCCATGTAATTTTGTAAATAATATTGGTTGTTTCTAGTTTAGATCTTGCAGGTGAACCGTTATTTTCACGATGAAGTTGACAGCTTTAAATTCCTGTTTTATACAATTTACGTTCTGAAAAAAATATGAAATGACATAAAAAGATATATAAAAATATAGCCATAATATCTATAAATATATAGATGTATCTATCTTATCATATGCGTTGCAGGGACAATGTATCCACTTCTGCGTCACAACGTCATCGAATCACACCACAGGCTCCCGTAACGCCCGCCCTCGTTCTTCCAATTGTACATACATCATTCTCGTTTACTGGCAAAACTGACCAAGCATGAATCCCATTTTACAAATGCAACAAAACTAATACTTATTTCGCATCTTTGTATTTGCGGGTCACGACAACTACATACTGGAACTTTTTGAATAAGCATTTGAGCTTACTATTGTTACATAACCAATAGAAAACACCGGGCTATACAGCTAGTACACACACACACACACACACACACACACACACACACACACACACATATATATATATATATATATTTATATTTATATATATGTATATAATTTATTTTCCAAAATCTTTTACGAAATGAATTGACTCCGACATATTTTTAATTTATTTGTTTAGACATTACTTTTAATTATTTTTCTACCGACATTAATAATCAAGAAATCTAGTTAGGAAAAACTGCGTTCTCCGGCAAAATTCAAACCTGGGTTCCCTAGAGAAAACTGTTACTATATCTGAAGTGTCTTAACCACTCGACCACGCAGGACATATAGTTTAACAAAGCCCAAAACAGTGCTTTTGAACATATTTTACCAGTTTTTTTTAAGAATTCATATCTGCTATTTTTTGCATCTTAATGTAAATAAGATACAAAAATTCAACTGGAATTCGAACCGGGGAGCCGAGTTCGAATTCCAGTTGAATCCATTGTATTCACTTACGCGCAAATACCTTTGGGAAAGGTATTAATCCGTCTCTTCCTTCCAGTTATGGGTTAAATAGCAGGACAGATTGGGTTCTATAGCCTTGGTCGGCAACCAGTCTACCGCAGAAAGCAATGGCAACCTAGTGCGGGATAATCTTCTGCCCAGTCAGTCATGTCTCTTTCGAGACATGATCGCCCAAGCGTGTATCACGTATGGCACTTGAATGACTGACTGAATGTAAATAAATGTAAACGAAAATACTTTATTTAATGAAATTTTACAGAATACTTTGCAAAATGGATTAACGCGGACATATATTTATTTGCTTAAAAATAATATCTTAACAAATAAATTGAATACGTTTTTTTATTTCACCCAACTATCGCCTTTGTGTGTGTGTGTGTGTGTGTGTGTGTGTGTGTGTGTGTGTGTGTGTGTGTGTGTGAGAGAGAGAGAGAGAAAAAGAAAGAGAGAGAAAGTGATTGAAGTATAAAAATATTTCATGCCCAAGGACACGGAGACGCCTTTAAACTCTATGAAGTGGAATGTAATGTCTGGGATGTCCCTGCCCATATAGGACAACAGTACAGTGCTGATAGCAAATTCAGAAAGAAAACTACAAGACCTCCTACAGAAAGTAGCTGCAGAGAATGACAAAAATGGACTATAAATAAACTCTAAGAAAACCGAATGCATGGTCATCAGCAGAAAGAGCAGCCCCAAATGCCAAAATGCAGGTGGGGGATACTAAAATCCAAAATAAAGGTACAAAACTTCAAATAACCGGGAAGTCGACTAACAGAGATCCGAAGGCGAATTGGCATGGCGAAGGAGGCATTCCAGAAGCTGAGTAGAGTATTAAGAGATAGAAAAATTTCACGAAAAACAGAAAATTGGATTGCTATGTGATGTCGGTTCTTCAATATGGCAGTGAATACTGGAGAATCTCATCGAAAATGAAGGAAAAACTTGAAGCAACTGAAATCTGGTTCTACAGAAGGATTCTGGGAATATCATGGATCGTGGACGTGATGCAGTTTAGAAAAGGATGGAAACGAAAAGGAAATTAATACTGTGTATCAGGAAGAGACAACTAAAGTTTCTGGGACATGCAATGAGGAAAAAGGGCTTGGGGAATCTGATACCAACAGATCAGGTAGAAGGAAGGAGAGACAGAGGAAAACAGCGTGTAACATAAATGACGAGCCTGAGCAGGTGGATGACAGAACACAGGTTACGTCGTATAACGGGAGAAAGCATGATAAGTGACGTGAATAGGGATATGGAGACTTAGAAGGTCATAATCGCCTACGTCCTGAAAGGACATAGCACAGAAAAAAAGATGGCTCTTACAATGATCTAAATTTATTTATAAATGAAACTTTGTCTCTGTGTGTGTGTGTCTGTGTGTCTGTGTGTGTGTCCGTTACCTATAGACTCCGAAACAGCTGAACCGATTTTCTTGAAGATTTACACAGTTATACTATAAGCGTCTGCGAGTGTTCTTGACTAGGTTTTATGTCGAGGTACCCCCGATAAATATCGAAAATCGATCATCGATGAAATCGGGTTATAGAAGGAGTGGTCCGATTTTAATCAAATTTGATACACTCATAGACAAAGACATAAGAAACGATATTCAGAAGTGTCAAGATTGCAGTTCTTTCAATAGTGCAGAAAATCAATAATATATATTTAAAAGGCAAGATGTTTGTGTGTGTGTCTGTTTATCTGCCAGTATGTCTGTATTTTTTCAGCCGTTTTATTTTACTTTTTGCTTCGGGTTTGGCTCTAAGTAGGTATAATTGTAGTTCTTAGTCTCAGCCATGATACCATTTACTCAGACGACTTATTTTGCCTTCAAAATTCAGTTTACGACGAAAAAACTTATTTGATATCGATACCAGGAAATCAACATTTGACTTAAATCCATTCATTCTTCTTTCAGTCTACGGTTTCGCTTTAACTGGAAACAACTATTGCTTTTTAGTCTTTCGTGCCAACGTCCAAAGAGTCTGAGCTTCAGGACCATTGATTAGTTTTAAAGCTTTTATTACATTCGAGCAACGCCGGGCTATACTGCTGGTTGTCTCTAAGAATCTATTTTAAGCTTACAAACAAATAATTTTTAGTTTTTAATATAATACAGAAAAAAAGGATGTGCGTTTTGTTGCAATGGATATTTATTTATTTTTTAATCACCCCGAGCAAGGTGGTAACGCCACTGATGTGCAGGGGGTTACGTGAGAGTGAACAGATTTGGAAAAGAGAAAGCCGGAAACCACATCCTAAACAGGGAACAAGGGATGAGCCTCTACGCCTGTACAATAGAAGTGGGTGGAGTGTGAACCGGGCGATAGTTTAGTCTATCTACTCCAATTGAAAAAAAAAAATGAAAAAGAGGAGAAAAAAAAGTGAAAAGACTGGAAAAGAGAAAGCCGGAAACCACATCCTGAACAGGGAACAAGTCATGAGCCTCTACACCTGTCCAATAGACATGGGTGGAGTGTGAACCGGGCGATAGTTTAGTCTATCTACTCCAATTGAAAAAAAAAACGAAAAAGAAAAAAAAAAGAAAAGTGAAAAGATTGGAAAAGAGAAAGCCGGAAACCAGATCCTAATAATAATAATAAAATTAAAAAGTAGGGGCGTTGAGTTTACTAAGTTTTAATTTAATTAAAGTTCAGTAAAAAAAATTTATTTGAAAAAAATACAAAAAAAAATGCACTCGTTCAAATAACTACAAAAATTTTAAAATTAGCCACAACAAAAAATTAAAATAAAATAAAATCAAAGCAAAATCATGATTTACTAGTAAAGTTGTTCCCAACCCCCAAAAAACACCTGCTCAACCAGTGATAGAAGGATTACTTTATCTTTTTGGATAATATGTGCGTGTATGCGGGGGGCATGGGAGTCAACTAACTAGACAATGGCCGATGAAAGAAGACGACCAAGGTATTTAACAGAGGAATGTTAAAATATAATTATCCTCCTGTAAAAAGAATTTCTTTGAATAAAATACAAAAAAAAAAAAACGCACTCGTTCAAATAACTATGAAAATTTTAAAATTAGCCACAACAAAAAATCAAAATAAAATCAAATCAAAGCAAAATCATCACTTACTAGTAAAGCTGCCCCCAAAAAAAAAGAAAACACGTGCTCAAACAGTGATAGAAGGATTATTTTATCTTTTTGGATAATCGGGGAACCGAATACAAATTCCAGTTAAATTCCTTGCATTCAGTTACGTGCAAATACCTTTGAGAAAGGTTTTAGTCCATCTCTTCTCTCCAGTTTTTGGTTATATAGCCTTAGTCGGCAAGTAATGACAACTACTGCGGGATAATGTTCTGTCCAGTCAGTCATGTCTCTTTCGAGACATGATCGCCCAAGCGTGTATCACGTATGGCACTTAACTGACTGACTGACAGAAAAAAAGTCATCTAAATTTACGAATACATGTACGTACCTTCTTGTAAATGTAGATCTCTGCAATTTGGCAATGTTTACAGTACATTCCAGACTCTTTATTTGTGAGTGGGTTTTGCTCTAAGACATTATAAAATAAAATGATTTTGTAAGGTTAAATAACAAATACATTTATTAAAATTATTTTGCGATAGTAGAAAATAATCTAGTTTATCTTCAATTTACCAATATTTCTATTCGGACGTAGATGGCTTTTATTTATATTTATTGTACAGTAAAATAATATTATGTGTTTTTAACGCTTTGTAGTGATATTACGGGATATCCGTTGTGGTGCATTGGATATCGGCTCGGAACGAGAAGTAAAGTCAATAGTCATCTATCTCACTAACCTGCATCCCTCCTCTCTCTCTCTCTCATGCTCCCTTCTCCGTCCACTCTACTCTCATCAGTATTCTCATTCTTCTTTACCCACTTCCTGACACCCCCTATAACCTGTCACTCTTTCTGATAACTTTCCTAATATGTAACATCCTGCAAAATAGTGGCAGTAAAATGCCTTGCTTGGGGTAATATAATTACAACAACAAAAAAATGGATGATTTCGTATTAGAAATCTCACAGTACAAATTTTAAACGTCATTAGATTTGAATAGTGTCTGCCATCAAATACCTATTCGGGAAAAATATAAACAATATACCGCTTTTGAAGCTAATGTCAAGCTGTACCAGTTTTGTAGGGTTACCTTTAGAGTTACTAATGGAGTAGCATGTTTCCAAAGAACAATAAATAATTTAATAAAACAACACGACCTACGTGGTACCTATGCATGTATTTCAATAAATCTTCACTGTTGCTATGCCGTTTCAAATTCACTAACGATCGAAAAGATCAAGTTCTTCTAAGACTACTTTTGACTTTATTGCGTCTGTCTGTATATGCTTCTTTCATTTTTCTTTCTTTCTTCTCAATTTTATTCCCCTTTCTTTTATTTCTTTAATTACTGACTTTCTTCTCATTTAACTTTAATTTGCTTCTTTCTTTCTTCTCTATTTCTTTCCTCTTTCTTATTCATTCTTTCAATTATTACTGACTTCTTTCTTTCATCTATTTTCCCGGTTTTTTCTTATCTTTTATTCTTTCGCTTATTACTAACTACTTCTTTGTCGATTTCCTTCCTCTTTCCTTCTTTTTATCGTTTTTTTTTTCATTTTTACTGATTCATTCTTCTCTTCTTTCTCATTCTTTTCTTATCTCTCTCTCTTTCTTTGTTTTTTTCCATTATTACTGACTTCTGTCTCTCTTCTTATTTCTTTCATATTTCTTTCTTTCTTTCTTTTTCTTTCTTTCTTGCTTACTTTCTTTCTTTTCTATTTTTTTATTTCTCTTTCTCGTCATTATTATTGATTTTTTTTTCTATTTTACTTCTTTTTCTGATCTTTTTCTTTTTTCTTTCTACCTATCGTTTTTCCAATATAACTAGTTTCTTTCTTCTACATGTCCTTTATCTTCTTTCTTTCTTTCTATTTTACTGGCTTTTTTCTTTTCTTTCTGACCATTATTGCTGACTTTTGTCTATCTTCTCTATTTCTTTCGTCTTTCTTTCCTTTATTTTTCATTCTCTTTTTCTTTCCATTATTGCAGACTTTTCTTGTCTACCTACCATTTCTTTCTTACTTTCTTTCTTTCTTTCTGCTTTTTTCTTTTCTTTCTGTCCATTATTGCTGACTTTTGTCTATCTTCTCTATTTCTTTCATCTTTCTTTCCTTTCTTATTTTTCATTCTCTTTTTCTTTCCATTATTGCAGACTTTTCTTGTCTACCTACCATTTCTTTCTTTCTTTCTTTCTGCTTTTTTCTTTTCTTTCTGTCCATTATTGCTGACTTTTGTCTATCTTCTCTATTTCTTTCATCTTTCTTTCCTTTCTTATTTTTCATTCTCTTTTTCTTTCCATTATTGCAGACTTTTCTTGTCTACCTACCCTTTCTTTCTTTCTTTCTTTCTATTATTAGTGACTTTTGTCTCTTTTCTCTATATCCTTCTTTCTTTCTTTCATTTTATGCTTTTCTTCATCGACTTTTTCTTTAGCTTTTCCTTTGTTGTTGCTGCCTTTTCTTTTTTTAATATTTTCTTTTCATTTACTTTTCTCTTTCCATTTTTCTTTTCACACAGCATTAATAATACAAAACACACGAGTTGGTAAAATATCAGCTTGATACGATTACTATTTATATTAACAATGTGGGTTTGTCTTTTATAAAACAAATATACACTCAATATTAGTTTTCCATGACAATATGTCCCAATAGCAACACCCGATTAGTCCCAAATGAGTCAGATCTCCTAAAGCAAACATATCAGACCACAACGCGACATCTATAAACCGATGACATGCTATCGAATAACCGGCGAGATTGTGTGTCAACATTCGTCTTTATTTCTGTTAGCGTGAAGCCCTTAAAAGAAAATCAACGCGGATACAAAATTATTGACCAGAAAAATAAATGGTTGCCATCATTTACGTTGAACATTATTTCAACGTTTTTTTTATTTTTTATTTATTTATTTATTTTTTTTTAGTTAAGTACGTGAAGTGACAAAAGTGACTACGAATAAACTGTGAGAAAACCGAATGCATGGTCATCAGCAAAAACAGCATCCCAAAATGCCAAATACAGGTGGGGGGATACTAAAATCAGGCAGGTAAAAAAATTTAAATACGTGGGAAGTGTTCTAACAGAAGACGGAAAGTGTGAAACTGAGATCCCAAGGCGAATTGGCATGGCGAGGGAGGCGTTTCAGAAGCTGAATAAAGTATTAAAAAATAGGACAATTTCGCTAGAAACAAAGAAGAGAGTACTGAATTGCTATGTGATGTCAGTTCTTCAATATGGTAATGAATTCTGGACAATATCATCGAAAATGAAGGAAAAAATTGAAGCAACTGAAATGTGGTTCTACAGAAGGATGCTGCGGATATCATGGATTGAGCATGTGAGCAATGATGAGGTTTTCGAAAGGATGGAAACGAAAAGAAAATTAAGACAGAGCATTAGGAAGAGACAACTAAAGTTCCTGGGACATGCAATGAGGAAGAAGGGCTTAGAGACCCTGATACTAACAGCCCAGATAGAGGTAAAAAGAGACAAAGGAAAGCAGCGGATAAAATATTTGAAGGACCTGAGCAGGTGGATGACGGAACGAGGGTTGCGTGGTGTAACAGGAGAAAGCGTGCTAAGAGCCTCCAGGAATAGGGAGACGTAGAAATCCAAGATTGCCTAAGTACTGAAAGGACAGGGCACATAGAAAAAGAACGTGAAGTAACCAAAATGGGGAGGATGCTGAGGTTACCAGGAACCGAACATGTGAGCAAAGATGAGGTTTCGAAAAGGATGAAAACGAAAAGGAAACCAGATACTTGACATCAGGAAAAGACAGCTGAAGTTTTGAGACTTGTAATGAGAGAGGAAGGCTTGGAGAATCTGATACTCACAAGACAAGAGGGAAAGAGAAACAAAAAAGGCAACGATTAACATACTTGATTGGCTTAAGAAAATTAATGGCAGAGCGAGGTTTGGGTGGGTTAGCAGGAAAAAAACTACCAAGAGCCACCAGGGTAGAGAAACATGGAAGGCTATAATTACCTACGATCTAAAAGGACACGACACATAGAAGAAGATCTTAGCCACTACTTTTATGTATGTGATTATGTCTCTTTAAAGCTTTCTTGCTATTATATTTCTAATTAATGTTTATCTCTTAAATATTTATTTCCGTCCCTGTTTTACCAACCAGATATGTGTCATGGCGGCAGCACCCATCAAACGGAATAATCTCATCATACCATTACATAACCTCCCCTCACAAGAGCTGAGAGGAAGTAGCCAGGAAGGAGCCTCAAGGTAATCTGAGAGATTAGCTTGAGGAGAGCGTTCTGAACTCAGCCGAGAGTCGTCTACGAACACTGCTACCCTAACGACCATTACGAGTCCCAGTTCGAGGTTGGAATTATAGTATTACACACTAACCCGTATTATCGTTCTACTAACAAAGTTCTAAGTGTTGTATTTTGCCGTGTGTAATATGTATTTGTTATTTCCTATTTTGGATGTTTTTGTATTATTCTTGCCGGACCTTTAACCTGGTCCACGGCAATATAATTCAAGGATTTTTATTGAGTCAATAAGAAAGTCGATCCAGCAATAATTGAGAATCGGCATATGTCAATATAATGCGTTGACTCACTTAGTTAAGTTTGAGAATGAGTTTTGTTTAAAGGCATATCAACCTCTGTTGATTATTTAATGCCAAAAAGTTGGGGTTTTGAGGTATTTGTTTTAATGCTTGGTTATAGTGAGAAGGTTGATTTAATAAGATTTTGATATTATTTTATTTTATTTTATTTTATTTTATTTTATTTTATTTTAGAAAACTGAAGTTGTCTTCTAGTTTTGTATTCAAAAATGTATTGCTGGTAATAATTATTTTCCTTCAAAAATGTATTATGGCAATAATTTTTTTCCTTCAAAAATGTGTTAGAGCATAAATCTATTGTTGGTAATATTTTTTCTTCAAAAATGAATATTTTTCTATAAAAATCTATTTTTATGTATATATTTCTATAAAAGTCTATTTTGATACTTTCATAGTGTTCTGACCCTAATTTGGGAGTTAACTATTTGCCCATAGTTGGGACCCTAACAGGTGCTACCACTTCGGGTCTGGGTGTATCTGGGAACAACAGCAATTAAGAAGTGGTTCAATTCCCCTTTCAACCTCTCAATCAGATGCATTGCTGCCGAATGCAGTTTACCGTCATACTCAGGACCATTTAGTTAAGTGCCGTTCGCGATACACGCTTGGATGATCATGTCTTGAAAGAAATATAACTCACTTATTTTTCTCGTAGTAGGTCGCCATTGCTTTCTGCATTAGACTAATTGCTAACCAAGGCTATAGAACCCAATCTGTCCTACTGTTTAACCCATAGCTGGAAAGAGAAAAGACGGATTTATACTTTTCCCAAGTGAACGCAATTAATTTGATTGGAATTCGGCTACTCCGATTTCACTTTTTGAGTCGATATCCACTGCAACACAACGCACACTATCTGAATAAAAAAGAGCATTTTTTACTTGAATAAATGAAGCTTCTCTCTTTTAAGCAAAAATTTTATTGAAAAGAAGTATAACGGCATTTATTCATTGTTAATTCCTCGTTTGTTTCAAGGACCTTTGATTCTTTTTTCCTCATGAACTTTTCAGTGAGTTTTCAGCTAGATTGGCGTCGCACATTTCCTCTCTTTAAACTCTTTAGCGACAGCCGAAGATCACAGAATACGGTCCGAATCATATGATTTTTTTTTTTTTTTGATATTTTAATCTGACTGGCATATTTTAATGCCAATAATTTTTTTAGGACAGGTTCGTTTGAATAGAATATATATTTTTTGTAATAAATTATTTTGTAGATCAGGGATTTGGTTTATTTTATTTTGCAGCATATTAATGGGTTATTTAATGCCGACGAGATATGTTTGTATGAATAACATATGTATTCTTTGTACGAAATCAGTTTGTAGATCAAGTTTCATCCACTGTTTTTTCTAAAGAGATTTTTTTTTTGTCGAGAGTAAAATCTATTGCTCCTAATTGTTTTATGGCTGGTGTTTTTACTATTAAAATCCATTTTTTCTACTGTTTTGGCCCCAGATTGGGGTTAAAAAATTACTCATGGCTGCAACCCTAATACTAGATACTAATACCCTGCGTGATGGTGCACCTAGGAACAACAGCATTTTAGAGTTGTTCCCACACTCGCTAAAAGTCTCTAAGTGGTCGTACTCAGGACGCCTATCCATAAGAGTATTAGCACGTAAGTGAATATGTTAAGGCCGGCTGTGATTCGAAATCACCTCTCTGATTCCTCAATCCATTACTCTGCCGGGATTCCTTTGTCCCACTAGACGAAAAGACGGCCACCAGAGATGAATTTTACTATACATAGCTGATTTATGAATTAAGCGAAACAGTTCTTTTAGCCTTTACGATTTTATTTCTTTTCCTGAATGCTCTTAAATGTTTTTATAATATAATTATATTGATATAAATTTCCCAGAGCCATCATTTTGTTAGGCCCAGGTTACAAGTGTCTATAATTTATTCAACTGTTTATTGCTTGTGCAACCAGTCACTAGTAGTACATCCTTTACAAGACTTGCTTAATAGAGTTTACGATTCTCATCGATCTGTGTTTAAATATTTTTTCGTTTCTTCCGCTTTTAAATATTCGTCTAAACATAGTTTTTACTTGTTTATATTTTTAATGTTTTCTCTCCGAGCAAGGCAATAAAGTTACAAAGACGCAAATGGTTTCTGATTTTGACAGAATTTCGGGAAAAAAAATGTTGTGGATCCCGGGAATGGGAACCGCAAAAAATAATGAACAACAACCCAGATATTTGAGATAGAAAAATAAGTATATTAAACGTAAAGATACAAACTTTTAGTAATCCAGGAATCCGATTAGTAAGAAATATATATATATACAAGTCTTTGAAGTGAAGCCGTAGTAGAATTAGTATGTCCACGTCGGAAGCTGACGGGTGCTGTGTAGTAATCTTCTGTCTGAGTGGAGCTCAAAGCTACTATGAACTACAGACGCTGTACTCTCCGTGAAACCTCGGTATCTGACGGCATCTGTCGGACTCTTACAGCAACTTCACGTATCTCACTATGGCAGGAGTATATGTATACTTAAGTCGAGTCCATAATCATGTAAAATGGGGGAGGCCCCACAACACTTTTAAGGAGAGAAAACAATACACTACCGGCCATAATAATTAGGCCAACCCAGTCGTTTAAAAGATTTTTGGTAATACTGCACAATAGCATGTGCACCAAATGATTTCATAAATATTTAATAATTACCTATATTGCAGTTTCATCAATCAAAGAACGACGAAAATTTAGAGTGATTCGGATGAGTTTATCTTTGCTTCCTTGCCTTGTCAAATTTTACAAAGTAATAATAACAAAAGAATCATTCTATTTTCATTTGGCAATAAATACTAAAAATAATATGAAATACATCACTTCTTTTAAAAAACCTTTGTGACCTAATAATTATGGCCGGTAGTGATAAATGAACAGGAATAAGAAACACATGTCATTTCCATTAATTGTTTGATGATCAAAGTTGACAGGAGTCCAAGGAGCCGGAAGAGATTTCGAAAAGCGAGAAGTGCGAGAAAAAAAACTAGTAGTAGGAAACTTACGGTTAAATTTATTCATTTCATCTGTGAAGTGATGACATGTTGCCGTCAATCTAGTCAGTCAGTCAGTTAAAGTGCCATACGTGATACACGCTTCGGCGATCATGTCTCGAAAGAGACATGACTGACTGGGCAGAAGATTATCCCGCAGTAGGTTGTCATTGCTTTCTGTGGTAGACTGGTTGCCGACCAAGGCTATAGAACCCAATCTGTCCTGCTATTTAACCCATAACTGGAAGGAAGAGACGGATTAATACCTTTCCCAAGGGTATTTGCGCGTAAGTGAATAACAATGGATTCAACTGGAATTCGAACTCGGCTCCCCGGTTTCTCGTTCCGAGCCGATATCCACTGTACCACAATGCACATCCGTATTCAATCTAGTACTGCACTTAAATGGATAAAGTCTAGGTAGTATAAAGATAAGTATAGCTTATTTTGAAAATACAAAAGACATGGCATAAGGCTAAAAGGGGAGCACGAGGGAAGACTTGTATTCAATCCTAAATTACTGACCAAAACATACCAGAGTTCTTTGCACAAAAAACAAGCAAAGAAAAAACACCAGCAAACCAATTACCAGGAAAATATTTACAGAAAGTCACAGGGAACAGGTGACTGATGTCGAGATCTTACGCCAGCAACAATGATATTACCAAATTATTCTTTGTGTTTTATCAAGAATCTTCAAATATATATGCAGTAGTACCAAAACAGATGCGGTAGCAATATTCAAAGCAAAGACGAATGGTAGGCTTAAAATATTTTTTTAATCATATCACCACGAGCAAGGCGGTAACACCACTGATGTGCAAGGGGCTACGTAAGAGTGAAAAGATTGGAAAAGAGAAAGCCGGAAACCACATCCTAAACAGGGAACAAGGGATGAGCCTCTACACCTGTTCAATAGACGTGGGTGGAGGTGAACCGAGCGATAGTTTAGTCTATCTACTCCAATTGAAGAAAAAAAAAATGAAAGAAAAGAGTGAAAAGATGGGAAAAGAGAAAGCCGGAAACCACATCCTAAACAGGGAACAAGGGATGAGCCTCTACACCTGTTCAATAGACGTGGGTGGAGTGTGAACCGGGCGATGGTTTAGTCTATCTGGTTTAAAAAATTGTCTAGCATGACGCAGTGAACAGTCTTTAGTAGCAGCTGATCTACCAATCTATCTGTGAAAATGTCAAAAACATAATTGTTACATGATAGTCACTTAGCTTGAATTTTGGAATTTTTGCTAGGTCCTAAAAGAAAGTAAATCGTGCTTAGAAGCAGAAAAACACTCAGCACCTTAATGTAAACGGCATTGACTGTGAAATAAAGCCTTCTCTGAAATTTTAATAATTATAGTTATTTTATATATGCGTAAATTTCTTTAATCTGAAAAAATTACCCTATTTACATTACTTGAACTTTTGTCCTCATCTTTGTTGCCATATTTACGACGCTTCGGCTGTTGTACCTTCCTGCCTTCTTCAGGTGCTAGGAAATTGCTGTCAAAGATTGCAATATGAGCTCTGGTAAAAATTCTAGAAGAAATCATTAGCATCAAAGATTGCAGTATGAGCTCTGGTAAAAATAATAGAGGAAGTCATTAGCATCAAAGATTTCAATATGAGCTATGGTAAAAATGATAGAGGAAATCATTAGCATCAAAAATTGCAGTATGAGCTCTGGTAATAATGTTTAATGATATATTAGGTTTATAAACCTAAGAAATTCATAAATTGGTGTCCGCAAAGACAAATGGGCCAGCGAATACAGAAGCTTGTTAGTTCCAGTGATTTTATATGACCCAAAGTGTTGTGAGTTCAATACCAGGCTAAAGCCGTCGTAATCAAATAACATAGAGATTTAAGTTAAATAGAGATAAATACATGGTATCGCACATGGAATGAAGATCGAAATAAAGGCTTCTGTTCAAAATTCCTAGCAATTGAAGAAGGCCGGAGCGTACAACGGCCGAAAAGTCGCAAACATGGCAATAAAAATGAGGACAATAGTCCGAACAATGTAATTCCTTTTTAGTTATGAAATACAACCTCATCTCAGAGGTATAGACAAATACTGGACAAACTATCAGAAAAAATTGAAATTGAACATTGTTATGGTGCCCTCCTACGAGGAAAGGACTCTTCCTCTAACTATATAATTACCTGCGTGACTTCCGGAAGGCAGTTATAGACGGTAGTTAAGTCAGCAGTTTCTGCCTTGCGCATTGACGAAATTTCTGCCTTCGGGCGGAGAGTAATAACCCAGTCGAGGCTCCGCCGAAGGGTAGAATCTTGTTTGGAAAAAATCAGGCATAAATTTTTGCCCTGGCTATATGGTCCGGATTACCTACATTAAAAAGGCCTTGTGCCACAATTTGTCTTGAGTCGGAAGGCAATTAAATATCGTTAAACACGGCAGTCAATTATACAGTTAAGTACGAAGTTAAAGTCAGCTACTAGTCAAGCAATATACAGTATAACTGTCCCGTTCTGACTTACACATTTTTATTTACTGATTATTAAAAGTTATTTGTATATATGCTCTTGTTATACTAATACACTGTTTTGAACTTACCTCTGTTTTCCGTGTCTTACTTCCGACCAAACCGGTCGCGATAATCTTGCAGCGAAGTTTCAGCACAACTCCACAACTAATTGGCGACGAAGATTTGCGTTAGGATTTTGCCACAACAAATTGGCGACGAAGATTTACGTTAGGATTTTGCCACAACAAATTGGCGACGAAGATTTGCGTTAGGATTTTGCCACAACAAATTGGCGACGAAGGTCCACAACAAACATGAAATAGGCAACTCCGGAGGTAGTTTTGCCCAACACTACAAATTGCTACGAAACCAAAACATCACCTTGAAAATTCGAGTTGGGTTCTTAAATAGCCTCGTCAGATCAATGACCGCCAATAGCAGAAATAAGTAAAATGAATAGCAAATGTGGCTCGAAGAGAAAATAATGACATAGGTAAGATGTTAACATTCTAAATGACTTCAAATCATATCGGTTGATATCAACATCAAGACGTAAGTCTTAATATTTTGTACAGAATTTTTATTCTTGAGATAAGATTGATTTTTTTCTTCAATTAAAGTAGATAGACTAAACTATCGCCCGGTTCACACTCCACCCAAGTCTATTGAACAGGTGAAGAAGCTCATCCCTTGTTCCCTGTTTAGGATGTGGTTTCCGGCTTTCTCTTTTCCAATCTTTTTACTCTTATGTAGCCTCCTGCGCATCAGTGGCGTTATCGCCTTGCTTGGGGTGATAAGATTAAAAAAAAGTCTTAATAATTAACCCGTGGTGGGTAGGAAATTAAGAATTAAAATCAACTTTCTTCTTCACTTTTACAAAAATTCACAATGACGTGTGAAATCCTGGTTTTGCTGAATAGAGATAGGACTGACCATGTGCTTAAAGAAAAAGTCGAAACCGGATTTCGCGAGTAGATGTTAAATTAATTTTCTGGCCAATGGGAACGATTTGTGAAGACCTAGCGATCCAGTGTGAAAAAAAGAAAAAAACTAAATGACTATAAAAGTCATTTAGTTTTTTTCTTTTTTTCGATCAGAGTCAGCCAGACAGTCAAATGGAAGCAGCGAGACTACACACTAATATGTAACGGGAGAAACTTCAAGTCGACTCTTATACTCGTACAAGGTCGCGTCTTATACTCGTTCTCTTTTTCCTTCTTTCTCGAGTGCTGATTACTTTTACTTCTTCTTCACCATTCAAAATCATACCTACCAAACAAACGCTCATACATACATGCATACATACGCATAAACATTTTCCCACAAATTACTACTACGAACATTTCTACAACTCTCGATACCCTCAACGTTTTCTTCAATAAATTTCTATTTTAACATGCAAAATGTATACCTTATTCTTACACAATCTCCAACCAGCCAATCTACAACCTGCTGCCAACCAATCTTCTGATGATGATAGAGAATAAATCTGTACGTTGTAGGGATTTAGATTATGTATGACACAAGGCTGAATTAATAAACATTAACCAACTCCCTATAGCTTCAAACCCATTGCTGGAGGGAGAAGCGGTGGATTCATACTTATACCAAAGGTAGGTAAATATAAAAATTCAGCTTGAATTAGAAGTCGGCACACCGATTAACAATTCCGAATTATCCATTAAATCACCCGCATATCAACTCTTACAGTATCTGGTATATCCAAGCGGCCAGCAAGCTAGATACTGACCACGCTGGATTTTGTTTAACTCCAAATAGAAGGTTAAAAAGAAAACACCCACCAATAGTGGAAAGAGATAACTGTTTTCATAAAAAGGTGTTTTAAGAGAAACAATATATAATTCAACCGAAACAGTACTGGTTGACAAGTCAATTAATGCCAAACGTTTCCTGCTAGGGAAAGGATTAAAATAACCATGATTGCACAATACGATAATGAGCAATTGCCATGTTTGAATAACACTTTAAAAAAAAAAAGAAAAATTAAAAGGATTTCTGAAGTGGTAAAACTAGACAGGAATTTCTTCCTTGTTGTGGTGCAATGAATATTGGCTCGGAATGAGAAATCGGAAAGCCAATTTCGAATTTCATTTAAATTAATTGCATTCACTTACGCACAAATACGCTTAAGAAAGACATTAATCCATCTCTTCTCCCTTCAGCTATGATTTAAATAGTAGGGCACATTAGGTTCTATAGCCTTGGTTGGCAACCAGTCTAACGGAGAAAGCAATGGCAACCTACTGCGGGATAATCTTCTGCCCAGTCAGTCATGTTTCTTTCGAGACATGATCGCCCAAAGCATGTATCACGTATGGCACTTAAATCACTGACTGATCAAAAGGATAGATTGGGTTATATACCCATGGTTGGCAACCGATCTACCGCAGAATGTAATGGCAACCAACTGCGGGAAAATCTTCTGCCTAGTAAATCATTGATCGAAAGAGATATGACTTCCCATACGTGTATCAAATGTGGCACTTAACTAACTGACTATACCTATTATCAAGAATTTTCTGTAAATTATAACTCATGATTTTGCATTTTCATTCAATTTTTTACTCAACTCTCTTTAAGGACACATCGCCGCATTGGTTGAATTTAGTGAATTGATCCAAAGACTTTTTTTTTTTTAATCATTTCACCCCGAGCAAGGCAGAAACGCCACTGATGTGCAGGGGTTACATAAATGTAGAAAGATTAATTAGAAAAGAGTGAGGAGTACAAGCTAGTTAGAAAGGAACAATAGAAAGCTGAGAAAGCAGGTGCAATGACAGATACATGGGCGGAGAGAACGTGAAGATTATACAGGGGAGGGGAGAGAGCTAGAGTCCAGTGGTTAGTAGGTGAGTATTAACTTTGCTTTTAAATTTCTGGAGGTCGTAGCCGTCAGGAAAGCAAGAATACGGGAGTGAGTTCCACAGGCGGGAAGTGCGAGAGAGGAAACTGCAGGAGTAGAATTGTCGTCTGCGTTTGGCTAACCTGACTGTGAATGGGTGGGACCCAGTTGCCAGTCTGGTTGCACGGGTAAACACCTGTTGAGGAGGCATCAGTGACTTAAGCTCATCCGAGCAGAAGCCATGAAAGTATTTATAGAAGAGACAGAGGGAGGCCACATTTCGACGATGGGAAAGTGGCTGCAGACGAGTCGCCAGATCAGTACCTATCACATTACAGACTCTCCTTTGGAGCTTTTCAAGAACACTGAGGAGAACGGCAGGGGCACCTGACCATAAATGGCAGCAGTACTCCATGCACGGACGGATGGTTGACTTGTATATATGCAGGATGGATTCAGGTGGAAAAAACATCCTGGATCGACATAGTGACCCAATCTTCTTAGCAGTATTGAGTTTAATACTAAAGTACAGCAGATAGGAAGAAGAACTTGGAAAGTTAAGTTAAAAGCGAATTAACTGATACTGAGTTATTGCTAAAAGGCTTGACAGATGGAAGTAGAGAAACCCCTCCGGTGGTTGCAATCATCTGAAGAAGATCAGAACGAACGTACAACGGTCGAAAAGTTGTGAATGTGGCAACAAAGATGAGAACAACAATTCGAACGATGTAAATAGTGTAAATAATTCCTTTTTCTTTTTGTCATTCAAATACAAGTAGGCTTTGTACTTTACTTCTTTATCAGGAATATTTTCCTTTTCTTCTTTCCTTCTTTCTTTATTTCTTTCTTTTTTTCTTTCTCTATTTCTCTTTATTATTATAGACTTTCTTCTCTCTTTCTTCTTATTTCATATCTTTTTCTTTTCTCTTTCTTCCTTTCGTTTTTGCAATATTACTAACTTCTTTATTTCTCCATTTTCTTCCCCCTTTTATTTTTTTTTCCTTCTTTCAATTATTATTGGCATCTTTCTTAACTCCTTACTTTTTTTTCACTTCTTTTTTCTTTCTTTCTTTTTTACTTCGTTCTTTCTTATTTTTCTCTCGTTTTTTTTCCAATATTACTAACTTCCTTCTTCCTTCTCAAATTATTCCCCTTTCCTTTCTTTCTTTCTTTCTTTCTTTCTTTCTTTCTTTCTTTCTTTCCATTATTACTGACTTCTGTCTCTCTTCTTTATTTTTTTCGTCTTTCTTTCTGTCTTATTTTACATTCTCTCTTTCTTTCCATTATTATTGACTTCGTTATTTTTCTTTCTTTCCATTATTGCTGGTTTCTTTCTTGTCTACTTTCCCTTTCTTTCTTTCTTTCTTTCTTTCTTTCTTTCTATTGATATATGTCATTTTTTTAAATTTATTTATGCTGCTTATCTCTCTTATTTCAACTTCCGGCTTTCTTGTTTCCTTCTTTATTATTTTGTCATAAGCCTTTTCTTACTATCGGTTATCTTTCTTTCGTTTTTCATTTTCTCTCTCTTTTTCATTCTTTTTTTCGTTCTGTCTTTCTGATGTGGTCTATATCATTTAATTCTTTATTTCATTCGTTTTTTTTTCTTAAATCGATATCATTTCTCGTAATAATCTTCTTCTTCATTATGTGCCGTGTCCCTTTAGAACGTAGGCGTTCCACCTGCTCCTATATCTTGTCGTTCCCAACACTTTTCCTCTTGGTGTCTCTCCCAATGATGTTCGTTGTGGTGCAGTGGATATCGACTCGGAACGACAAATCGGGGGGGGGGGTTCAAGTTCGAGCTGAATTTTTTACATTCACTTATACACAAATACCCTAGGGAACGGTATTAATCTGTCACTTTCCTCCAGTTATGGGTTAAATAATAGGACAGATTGGGTTCTGTAGCCTTGGTCGGCAACCAGTCTACTGCAGAAAGCAATGGCAACCCGCTGTGGGATAATCTTCTGCCCAGTCAGTTATGTCTACACGCTTTGTGCAATCATGATACACGCTTTGAGCGATCTCGAAAGAGACATGAATGCCCAAAGCGTGTATCACGTATGGCATTTAACTGACTGATCCCTCCCAAAATCCCGCTCCGTCATCAACTTACTCAATCCCATCAAGTATGTCTCGTGCTACTATCCCCTGTCTCACTTTCCCGCTGTGAGTATTAGATTCACCAAACTCTCTTTCCTCATTGCTTGTCCCGAAAAACTCAACTGCCTCTTCTTGATGCTAAGTATGTTTCTTTTTCGTTTGCGTCCTCTCCAAAATTTTGTCGTTGCTCTCGTGTTCGGTCCATGGTATCCTCAGCATTCTTCTGTAGGATTTGTTTTGTTTGAGTCTCTCCTTCATGTTTGAAGAGATCGTCCAGCATTCGCTACAATATAGGAGGACAGATATCACATATCTTTCAAAAGAAATCTTCCTGTCGCTTAATACTCTGCTTAGTTTTTTTAAAAGAGTCCTTGGCCATCTCAATACGCCCTCGTATCTCAGTTTAGCACTTGCCATCCTCTGTCAGAACGCTTCTCGTGTATTTAACCATTTGTTGCATATTGGTTACAATTGTAACCTTTCTATAAAATAATTTATTATTATTCTCTATTATTTTAGAGAAAGGTTACAATTATAACCAATATGCAGTAAAGGGTTAAATTTTCTGCTCCTGTTAGATTTTAGTATTCCCGATCTGTAGTTAGAATTTTGGGTCCTCTTTTTGATGATAAATATGAATTCCGTTTTCTTTAGGTTTATATTAAGCTTTTTCTTCTCGGTTTCACTTGATTCTGCGGAAGGTCCTGTATTTTTCTTTCCGGGTTTATCTTTCATTCGTAATTTCTTTCGTGTTCATAGATTTTCTTTTTGGATCTTTTTTGACATTATTTTCTCATTTCTTTCTTTCCTTCCGTTAAAATCACTTCCAGTTTCTTTCTTTCAAATTTTTATCCGGTTCATTTCTTTCTTTCTTTCTTTCTTTCTTTCTTTCTTTCTTCAGTATTTTGTCATAACGCACTTCAAGTATTTGAATTTTCTTCCGTTTCTATTCATCCAATCTTTGTTTCTTTCTTCTTTGTTTGCTTGTTTGTTTGTTTCTTCGTTTCTTTCTTTCTTCAATATTTTGTCATAAAGCACTTCATGCTTCTAATCTTCTTCCTTCCGTTTTTCATTCATTCATTCACTCTTTGTTTCTTTCTTCTTTTATTTTTGTTTGTTTTATTCTCTCTTTCTTCAATATTTTGTCTTAAAGCACTTCATGCTTCTAATTTTTCCGGTTTTCCATTTATTGATTCACTTTTCTTTCTTTCGTTTTTCTTTTTTTTCTTTTTTTTTTGTCATGTTTATAATTTTTCCTTCCGCTTTTCATTCATTGATTCAATCTTTTTTCTTTCTTTCTTTTTTCTTTCTTTTTTCAATATTTTGTCATAAAGCAGTTTATGTTTATAATTTTCTTCCTTCAGGTTTTCATTCATTAATTTACTCTTTCTTTCTTTTTTCTTTCTTTCTTTCCTTCTTTCTTTCTTATTTTCAATTCTTTATTGCATTTAAATTATTTTCTTTTTTACATGTTTCGTTACGTTATTTTTGCATTTTTTTTTTCTTTTATTAAATGCATTCTGTGTTTTTTTCTTTCAAACTCAAGTTGCCGATGTGCTTTAATTCTTTGTCCGGATCATTTTTAATTTTCTTTCTTTCTTTCTTTCTTTCTTTCTTTCTTTCTTTCAAATCCGTGTGTTCCTTTTAATATTTTATTCCTTTTCTATTTTTTATGCCCACCCTCTTTCTCAATATCTACCTTTTCCTTTCTTCCTCCATCTTTATTTTTGTTTTTCTTTCATTCACTCATCTCCCTATTCGTATCATTCTTTCTCTATTTTCTTGTGTGCTTCTTCATCTCAACGTCTCTGCTTTTTTACCTGGTTCTGAAATGTCAGTCGGCATAAATTGAAAACTCACTTTAATTTTGTCTTGGACGCTTTCTATTTGTGTTAAGAAATGACTAACTGGGGAAAAGAAAAAGAAACAAATGAAGACAGACGTTAAAAAAGAACGAAGCTGGAATGATTCATAGGAAAATAAAGTAGAAAAAACAAAAGTCGATAACCAAAATAGAGAAATCTCGAAAGGTAACTGAACAGTAAATCAGAGTTTATAAAATGACAGCAGCAATCTGTCAAATTTGATATAGGACGCTAAACTAAAAGATTCTGACATTATTTTGCACTATTTATTCTTTTCACTTTTCTTTTTTAATTTTTGTTTCAATTGGAGAAGATAGACTGAACTATCGTCCGGTTCACACTCCACCCACGTCTATTGAACAGGTGTAAAGGCTCATCCCTTGTTCCCTGTTTAGGATGTGGTTTCCGGCTTTCTCTTTTCCAGTTTTTTCACTTTTCTTTGCTTTTTTATTTTCATTTTTTGTTTCAATTGGAGTAGATAGACTGAACTATCGTCCGGTTCACACTCCACCAACGTCTATTGAACAGGTGTAGAGGCTCATCCCTTGTTCCCTGTTTAGGATGTGGTTTCCGCCTTTCTCTTTTCAAATTTTTTCACTTTTCTTTTCACTTTTCTTTTTATTTTTTGTTTCAATTGGAGTAGATAGACTGAACTATCGTCCGGTTCACACTCCACCCACGTCTATTGAACAGGTGTAAAGGCTCATCCCTTGTTCCCTGTTTAGGATGTGGTTTCCGCCTTTCTCTTTTCAAATTTTTTCACTTTTCTTTTCTTTTTTTTTTTCTTTTTTGTTTCAATTGGAGTAGATAGACTGAACTATCGTCCGGTTCACACTCCACCCACGTCTATTGAACAGGTGTAGAGGCTCATCCCTTGTTCCCTGTTTAGGATGTGGTTTCCGGATTTCTCTTTTCCAATCTTTTCACTTTTCTTTTTTCTTTTTTTTTTTTCAATTTGAGTAGAAAGACTGAACTATCGCCCGGTTCATACTCCACCCTCCTCTATTGAACTGGTATAGAGGCTCATCCCTTGTTAGGATGTGGTTTCCGACTTTCTCTCTTCCAATCTATTCATTCTTACGTAGCCCCCTGCACACCAGTGGCGTTACCGCCTTGCTTGGGGTGATGTGATTAAAAAAAAAAATATTTATTTGGGCTTCTTCGTTATAATTACATTTTTTCTTTGCATTTTTTCGACATCTTTCTTTCTTTTGCGTTGTTCTTCTGCTTTTCTATACCGATCTTGAAACCACTAATAATCCACTTCCTTTTTTTCATTCATTCACTCTTTCATTCTTTCTTTCTTATATTTCTTTAGTCTTATATTATTCTTTATTTATTATTTTATACCTTTCTTTAATTCTTTGTTTTTCGTAATTCTGTCTTTCTTAATTCCTTTTAAAATTCCTTCTCTTTTTGTTTCTTTGATTCTTTTCTCTTTGTTTCCTTCCTTCATTCATTCATCCATTTCTTCATTTATTCATTCGGTTTTCTTTCTTTTCTCATCCTGTATTTTAAACAGCAATTCTTTTCTTTAATCCTTTCTTTCGTTTTTTTCTAAATATTTTCTTTCTTTTACTTTATTCTTTCTCTTGCCTTTTTTGACTTTCTTTTACATTTCTTTCTTTCTTTCTTTCTTTCTTTCTTTCTTTCTTTCTTTCTTTTGCCTTTAGTTTGTTTGTTTGTTTGTTTGTTTGTTTGTTTGTTTCTTTCTTTCTTTCTTTCTTTCTTTTCCCTTCTATCTACACCGAAACCTCTAAAATTGGTTCTCTCAACTAATTATTCTATTTTCTTTCATTTTTGTCTTTTTTCTTTCGTTCTTTTTCATTATTCTTCACTTACATCTTTCTTTTTCATCTTTCTTTTACATTATACTCGATTTCTCTAGTTCTCTTGGAATCTCTAATTTTGACACTCTTCCCTAATTATTCTCTTTCTTTCTTTCTTTCTTTCTTTCTTTCTTTCTTTCTTTCTTATTAATGAAGCCTTTAATTTTTCTCCTCTTTCCTAACTTTTGTGTTTGTTTCTTACTTTCTTTTAATCTTTCTTTATTAAGCTTGAATTTTAAATGCTAATTTTGTTTAGCTTTCTTTCCTTGGTTTCAGGTTTCATTCATTTCTTCTTTTTATTTTTTCTTTCTCTTTTTCTTTTTCTTTTTCATTTCTTTTGTGTCTTAATTCCGTCCTTTAACATTCTTCTTTTCTCCTCTACCTCTCCTAAAGTCTCTAATTTTGCTTCTCTCGCCTAATTATTCTTTCTTTCTTTCTTTCTTTCTATCTTTCTTTCTTTCTATCTTTCTTTCTTTCTTTCTTTCTTTCTTTCTCCTGAAGTCTCTAATTTTGCTTCTCTCTCCCAGTTATTCTTTCTTTCTTTCTTTCTTTCTTTCTTTCTTTCTTTCTTTCTTTCTTTTGTTTTTTACCTCTCCTGAGGTCTTTAATTTTGCTTCTCTTGCCTAATTATTCTTTCTTTCTTTCTTTCTTTACCTCTCGTGAAGTTTCTCTTATTTTGCTTCTCTCGCCTAATTTTTCTTTCTTTCTTTCTTTCTTTTTTTCTTTCTTTCTTTCTTTCTTATCTCTCCTGAAGTCTCTAATTTCGCTTCTCTTGCCTAATTTTTTTCTTTATTTGTTTCTTTATTTCTTTAGTTTTTTCTTTCTTTTTCCTACCCCTCCTGAAGTTTCTAATGTTGTTTTTCTCGCCTAATAATTTTTTCTGTATATCTTTCTTTCTTTCTTTCTTTCTTTCTTTCTTTCTTTCTTTATTTATTTATTTATTCTTTACCTCTCCTGAAGTCTCTAATTTCGCTTCTCTCGCTTAATTATGCTTTCTTTCTTTCGTTCTTTCTTTATCGAATTTTACTTTGTGTGTTCTTTTGCCTTATTTTATCATTTCACAAACTTCTTTCTCCATTTTCTTTTCATCTGCATCTAAACTGAAGCTAATAATTTTGCTTTCTCGCTGCAAATCTTTCTTACTTATTTTTTCTCATGTTTTTCTGCCTAAAAATAGTATCCGATTTCATAGTAAAGTAATTATGCACCTGAATGTCTTAAAATGAATACGTTCTTTAAGTTTTTTAAGTGATATCAACCCAAGTAAGGAAAGAAAGCCTCTAAAACGTAAGGGTTTACAGAGTGTAAAATAATTAGGATCAGAAACATTATTGGTGAACAAAAAGATAAAAGAGTTAGGAGAACAATAAATATCGATTGACATTGCATTTAAAGTTTTACAGATTAAAGTTGGCTGAACAGCATGGAAAGGGAGTGAATTCGGTAAAAAGGAAGTGCAAGAGAAGAAACTATTAGCATAGAACTTACGGCTACTTCTAGCCAGCTTAAATGTAAATTGATGAGTTCTTTACACCAGCGTAGTATTGCGCTTAAATTCGTAAAATCTAGATACTAAAGCGAAGTGCTCACCCGAACAATTGCCATGTACGTACAGGGTGACCACAAAAAACGGGAATTTTTTAAGTGTGTATTGGCAGACATGAGCAAGTGGCAGCACTGCGAAACAGTGGCTTTACGAACCCAGTGGTTATTGAATATATGTATATATAAGATAATTCTTGGTTATTGAAAGCCAGTGGAACGGACAACAATGACGATGAATTTCTAAGCAAGTTATAGATGTCAGATGAGACCCATTTTCATCTCACAGGTTACGTGAATAAGCAGAACTGCCGTTACTGTGCAGACACAAATTCTAATGAAGTTCATGAGCGCCCTTTACACGCTAGTAAGGTGACAGTATGGCGTGCTGTTTCTTTACATGGGATCATCGGACCTTATTTTTTTTAAATGAACAGTGGATCTCAGTCATTGTCACTGCAAATTTCAAGAATGCATTCGTACAGGAGGACGCCATCTACAGGACATAATTTTTAAAAAATGAAAATTCTATTATTGTTTCTTAAATGGCATGTTTCAAGGTTTCAATTACTTTGAATAAAATATTTTTCTTCCATCACTCTTGGTTTTATTGGATTGTTAAAAGCCCCCCCCTTTTCTTTTGGTCACCCTGTATTTATAAAAATAGCACAGCATTGGGTAAGTGACTGAAGCCGAGCTGTCAGATTAAGACCTATCATATTACTGATTCTTCTTTGAATCTTATCAAGGGGTTCATGGTAAATGGCAGGGACAGCGGACCATATGTGGCAGAAATATTATAAGTATGGACGAATCACTTATATTATAAATATTATATGTACGGACGAATCACTTATAGATATCTATGATAGGTTCTGGAGAAAAAATGTCTCGCATGACACAGTGAACCGACTTTCTTAGTATGTGACCTAACAATGGATTCAATATAATTTTTCACTTCATGTCAGCTGAGAGCACTAACCTAAGAAAGCGCAGCTAGTCCCATTCTTGGAGTTTATTATCAGCCATGTTGATAGAAGGCAGAAAGAGATCTTTTAGTTGATTAATTAAAAGGACTTTAGTTTTTTTTTACTGATTCTTTTTTCGATCTTATCAAGAAGGTCAAGGTAATTCACACGGGCATCTGACTATATGTTACAGCAAGACCTTAAGCTTGAATGAATGATAGATTTTTACTGTAAAACACCAAAAAGAAATTATCAGGACCAAATCAGAGTATGGCATCAGGGTTAAAAGCGGACTGACTTTCTTTAAAAACCATCCATTTTATTGTAAAATATTTCTCGCCCTAACAATGAAAATCAAAAGTGGAATTTATTTACGGCCAGAAATAGAATTTTTTTTCTTTTTGTTTTTATATAGAGCAAAAAAAAAAAAACAAAAGTCTCGTGAATTTGCACCTGCGAATTAACGTAACGTCTTAGAACTAAATTTCCACCTTTGATTTTAAGCATGAAAGGAAGGCTTACCGTTCGAGCTGTCTGAAATGTCTCTGTTTTCATTTGCGGCAATGCAATAAAGAGAAACGGCGCAAACCTCACCCAAAGGGAGGAACAAAGACAACAGAAATCTTTTACTTTCATGTTAAATTTTATGTTGCCTTTGACGAACAATCGTTTTAATGGATTTCTTCCAAGCTGAGATAAACACGAAAAGAAAATTATAAAGCCTGGTCTCTCTCTCTCTCTCTCTCTATATATATATATATATATATATATGATAAAAATATGGATTTAATGTATGCTATATTTATGTGTAAAAGTGCAAAATATCAGAAATAGAGCGTATACCAGCCAGTTAAGTGCCATAAGTGATACACGCTTGGGCGATCATGTCTCGAAAGAGACATGATTGACTGGGCAGAAGATTATCCCGCAGTAGTTTACCATTGCTTTCTGCGGTAGACTGGTTGCCGACCAAGGCTATAGAACCAAATCTGTCCTGCTATTTAACCCATAACTGGAAGGAAGAGACGGATTAATACCTTTCCCAAGGGTATTTGCGCGTAAGTGAATACAATGGATTCAACTGGAATTCGAACTCGGCTCCCCGGTTTCTCGTCCCGAGCCGATATCCACTGAACCACAACGCACATCCTAGAGCGTATAATACATATATACTAACATAATGCACCATTGATCAACATCTAGAGATAGTTGAGCCAATGGACAATACACATGGTCTGAAGACTACGTTCACGTATGTTGCCATTCAGTCAGTGTAAAATCGGTGTTGGCCTCAGTGTATAATCTTATACACAAGCTCGTCAACGGTTACTGAGTATTTTTACTTTATAAATATAGCGTACATTAAAACTATAATTATCTTATATATACATATATTATGATAACGACATGTATTTTTATATATAAAGAACAATATTGGAGTAAAATATAGGTCAAAGTGGAAAGATTTTCTGTAACACGTTCTATCCTTTCTTTTCTTTTTTAATCATATCGCTCCAAGCAAAACGGGACTGCTACTAGTGTGCAGGGGGCTAGAGAGAGAGAGAGAGAGAGAGAGAGAGAGAGAGAGAGAGGGGGGGGGTTGAAATTAGTGAGGGAATTGAAGAAAGTATATAAGAAATAATAGAATTCTCCTTCTTCTATGTGCTCTGTCCCTTCAGGACGTAGGCGATCATGGCTTTCCACGTTTCCCTATCCCTGGTGGCTCTGAGCACTTCTCCTGTTACACCGTGCAATACTCGTTCTGTTATCCACCTGATCAGGTCCTTCAAATATGTTATCCGTTGCTTTCCCCTATCTCTTTTCCCCTCTATCTGGCCTGTTTGTATCAGGTTCTCCAAGCCCTCCTTCCTCGTTGCGTGTCCCAGGAATTTCAGCTGTCTCTTCCTGATGCTCAGTATTAATTTCCTTTTTGTTTCCATCATTTCCAAGACTTCATTATTGCTCACATTATCGATCCATGAGATTCGAAGCATCCTTCTGTAGAACCACATTTCAGTTGTTTCAAGATTTTCCTTCATTTTTGATGGTATTGTCCAGCATTCACTGAAGATTTCAGGGAGATAAAGGGTGGCAATTGACGTTGCATTTAAACTTTTGGAGGTTGTAAATATCAGGGAAGCAAGTGAAGGGTAGGAAGGTCCAAAGGGCGGCAAATGCGAGAAAAAAACTGTTGGAGTAGAAGGGTGGTTGCATTTAACAGTTTCAGCCGTACAAATAAACTTGATATGTTGGTGCGACTACACATCTTCATGAAACAGGGATGCTTTGGAATTTTTATTGACGAGACGCCTCGCAAGAAAACATTTACTACTTTATCATACAGTTTCTCCATATATACACGACCGGCCATAATTATTAGGCCACCCTAGTTTTTTTAGTTTTTAAAGACAATGATGTATTTCATACTATTTTTAGTATTTATTGCCAAGTGGATAATTCTAAATGAAAATAGAATGGTTCTTTTGTTAATACTGCACAATAACATGTGCATCAAATGAACTGTTCTGGTGTTCAGTTTTTGTGCTCTCTTCTCCATACTAGTCTCATCTTCTTATTGGCTGGTCAAAGGAAAGGCTTCCAAGCTGCCTTTTAAAATTTTGCAAAGTTATAATAACAAAAGAATCATTCTGTTTTCATTTCGAATTATCCACTTGGCAATAAATATTAAAAATTGTATGAAATACATCATTTCGTTTTAAACTGGGTTGACCTACTAATTATGGCCGGTAGTGTATATATATAGATTTTAAATTTGAATTAAAATTTTTTATGTAATTTTGGTTTGGGTTTATATTTTAAAATGTTCTCCTGGTCAGATATTTTAATAATCATAATCTTCAGTGTCTTTTTTCGTTTCATTAAAGATTGCTTTATTTGACAAGGTAGAAATTTGGGCTTCATTTTTGCGACTTTTGTATTATTCGTTTTTCCTTTTTTTCAATATATTTGTATTTATATACGTTCTATTTCTGATATTTTGCACTTTTACACATCAGTATAGCATACAATGGTAAAGAATAAATGAATGATACTCTGGTAAATGTTTTCTTGCGACGCGTCATTAAAAATTCTAAAGCATCCCTGGTTCGTGAGTATGTGTTGTTGTTGTGGATTCTTGTTTAGAAAACCACACAATATAATAATAACAGAAAACAGATATGAGAGGAAAAATGTAATTATATTGAACAAAAGATATACAACCTGTACATGGTTAGTAGATTCAGGAATACATGTTAGTAGGAGTCAAATATATACAAAGATGTAAGTCCGGGTAATAAGTCTATATTCTTGCTGATCAACGAGCGGCGATTCAACTGCTCTGACAAGGACCAACTCTAAAAACAATAACAACAACCTGTTCTGTGTAGGAAGGGTTATTTGTATGCCATGGAAGAGTTCATAGAGTGTTTGAAAAGGATGACGCCCCAATAGTAGTCATTTAAAATAAATATCTGATAAAAGCATGAAAGCATTTATTACTTTTTCATTTTTCATGTTTTTTTTGTGGGGGGGGGGGTTGCTGAAGGAATTCTTTCGTGCCAACACTTCATCATAGTTGGCATAAAAGGCTTCCTTACGGAGGGAAAAGAAAACCAAAATAGCCACAAAAAGAAAATGCTACTGTACATTTTCAGGTAGATATTCATGCTGTAGTCAGTCAGTCAGTCAGTCAGTCAAGTGCCATACGTGATCTATGTTTGGGCGATCATGTCTCTTTAGAGACATAAGTGACTGGGAGGAAGATTATCCCGCAGTAGGTTGCCATTACTTTTTGCGGTAGACTGGTTTACAGCTAAGACTATTGAACCCAATCTGTCTTGTTATTTAACCCATAATTGGAGATAAGAGACGGATTAATACCTTTCGCAAGGGTATTTGCGACGAAGTGAATGCAAGGAATTCAGCTGGATTTTGAACTCGGCTTCCCGATTTCTGGTTCCGAGCTAATATCCACTGCAAACACAAAACACACCTAGTAGTATCAAGTCTTTTTTCACCCTCCACATGCACATATATATATATATATAGGAATCATTTTTACGAAATGGATTAACTCAGGCGTATTTATGATTTATTGATTTAAACATTATTATTAGTGGATACTCGGATTTCAGTAGACACTGTTTTTTTCTGTATAATTAAACACTATGTTTATTCTTCAGAAGATTTCTCGATTCTTTAGGCAGGTAGATATAAACAAATATAATGTTTAATTATGAAAAATTATTTACACAAATACGAGTATCAATTAAAAATAATCTTAAATAAAGAAATTAATCACACACATATCAAACACACACACATCAAACACACATACACATACACATATATGTATCAATAAATACATACACATATATGTATTAATAAATATATTCACATATATGTATCAATAAATACATACGTATATATGTATTAATAAATGCATACACATATATGTATCAATAAATACATACATATATATATACATAAATAATTACATACACATAAATGTGCCAATAATTACAAACACATATATATATCAATAATTACAACACCTAATTGTATCAATAATTAAATACATATATATATATCAGTAATTACATACACTTATATGTATCAATAAATACATACATATATATCAATAAATGCATACACATATATGTATCAATAATTACATACATATATGTCCACTAATTACATACACATATATGTATCGATAATTAGATACACATATATGTATCAATAAATACATACGCCTATATGTATCAATAAATATATACACAGATATGTCCAATAATTACATACACATATATGTCGAATAATTAAATACACATATATATCAATAAATACATACACATATATGTGTCAATAACTACATACACATATATGTCCAATAATTACATCCAAATATATGTTTCAATAATTACATACGAATATATGTATCAATAAATACATACGCCTGCCCAATAATTACATACACATATATGTCTAGTAACTAAATACACATATATGTATCAATAAATACATACACATATATATCAATAAATACATACACATATATGTATCAATAATTACATACGCATATACGTATCAATAAATACATACATATATTTACATATATAATTACATACACATATATGTACCAATAATTACATACACATATATGCATCAATAATTACTACACCTAACTGTATCCATAATTAAATACATATATATGCATCAGTGATTACATACACTTATATGTATCAATAAATACATACACATATATATCAATGAATACATACACATATATGTCTCAATAATTACATACACATATATGTATCAATAAATACATACGCCTATATGTATCAATAAATATATACACTTTTATGTATCAATAAATAAATACACATATATGTCCAATAATTACATACACATATATAATAATTAAATATACATATATGTATCAATAAATACGTACACATATATATCAATAAATACATACACATATATGTATCAATAATTACATACACATATATGTCCAATAATTACATACACATATATGTCCAATAATTACATACACATATATGTCCAATAATTACATACACATATATGTATCAATAATTACATACACATATATGTATCAATAAATACATACACATATATGTATCAATAAATATATACACCGATATGTATCAATAAATACATACATATACATGTTCAATAATTACATACACATACATGTCCAGTAATTAATAGACGTATATGTATCAATAAATATATACACATATATATCAATAAATACATACACATATATGTATCAATATTTATATACACAAATACGTACAATAATTACATACACATATATGTATCAATAATTACATGCACATATATGTATAAATGAATACATACGCTTATACGTATCAATAAATATATACACTTATATGTATCAATAAATACATACACATATATGTCCAATAATTACATACACATATATGTCCAATAATTAAATACACATATCTGTATCAATAAATACATACACATATATATCAATAAATACATACACATATATGTATCAATAATTACATACACATATATGTATCAATAATTACATACGCTTATATGTATCAGTAAATATATACACTTATATGTATCAATAAATCCATACACATACATGTCCAATAATTACATACATATATATGTATCAATAATTACATACACATATATGTATGAATAATACATACGCCTATATGTATCAATAAATACATCCACATCAATGTCCAATAATTACATACACTTATATGCCCAATATTTAAATACACATGCATGTATCAATAAATGCATACACATATATATCAATAAATACATTCACATATATGTATGAATAATTACATACACATATATGTCCAATAATTACATACACATATATATATCAATAATTACGTACACATATATATTATATATATCAATAAATTCATACGCCTATATGTATCAATAAATACTTACACATATATATCAATAAATACATACACATATATGTATCAATAATTAAATACACATATATATATCAATAAATACATACACATATATATCAATAAATACATACATATATATGTATCAGTAATTACATACTCTTATATGTATCTATAAATACCTTCACATATATATAATTAATACATACACATATACGTATCAATAAATATATACATATATATATATCATTAAATACATACACATATATGTATCAATAATTACATACACATATATGTATCAATAATTACGTACACATATATGTATCAATAAATACATACACATATATGTCCAATAAATAAATGTACATATATGTATCAATAAATACATACACATATATGTATCAATAATTACATACGCATATATGTATCAATAAATACATACATATATATACATAAATAATTACATACACATATATGTACAAATAATTACATACACATATATGTATCAATAATTACTACAACTAACTCTATCAATAATTATATACATATATATGTATCAATAAATACATACGCCTATATGTATCAATAAATATATACACTTATATGTATCAATAAATACATACACATATATGTCCAATAATTACATACACATTTATAATAATTAAATTCACATATATGTATCAATAAATACATACACATATATATCAATAAATACATACACATATATGTATCAATAAATATATAAATATATATACATAAATAATTACATACACATATATGTATCAATAAATACATACACATATATGTATCAATAATTACTACACCTAACTGTATCAATAATTATATACATATATATCTATAAGTAATTACATACACTTATATGTATCAATAAATACATACACATATATATCAATGAATAGATACACATATATGTAGCAATAATAACATACACATATATGTCCAATAATTACATACACATATATAATAATTAAATACACATCTATGTATCAATAAATACATACACATATATATCAATAAATACATACACATATATATCAATAATTACATACATATATCTGTATCAATAATAACATACACATATATGTATCAATAAATAGATACACATATATGTATCAATGAATATATACACTGATATGTATCAATAAATACATACACATACATGTCTAATAATTAAACACACATATATGTCCAATAATTAAATACACGTATATGTATCAATAAATACATTCACATATATATCAATAAATACATACGCATATATGTATCAATAATTACATACACAAATATGTCCAAGAATTACATACACATATATGTAGCAATAATTACATACACATATATGTATCAATGAATACATACGCTTATACGTATCAATAAATATATACACTTAAATGTATCAATAAATACATACACATATATGTCCAATAATTACATACATATATATGTCCAATAATTAAATACACATATATGCATCAATAAATACATTCTCATATATATCAATAAATACATGCACGTATATGTATCAATAATTACATACACATAAATGTATCAATAATTACATACAAATATATGTATCAATAAATACATACGCTTATATATATCAGTAAATATATACACTTATATGTATCAATGAATACATACACATATATGTCCAATAATTACATACACATATATGTATCAATAATTACATACATATATGTATGAATAAATACATACGCCTATATGTATCAATAAATATATATACTTATATATATCAATAAATACATCCACATAATTTCCATTAATTACATACACATATATGCCCAATAATTAAATACACATGCATGTATCATTGAATACATACACATATATATCAATAATTACATCTACATATATGTATGAATAATTACATACACATATATGTCCAATAATTACATACACATATATATATATCAATAAATACGTACACATATATATATCAATAAATACATACGCCTCTATGTATCAAAAATACATACACATATATATCAATAAAATCATACACATATATGTATCAATAATTAATTACACATATATGTATCAATAAATACATCCACATATATATCAATAAATACATACACATATATGTATCAATAATTACTACACCTAACTGAATCGATAATTAAATACATATATATGTATCAGTAATTACATACTCTTATATGTATCTATAAATACCTACACATATATATCAGTAATACATACACATATATGTATCAATAATTTCATACACATATATGTATCAATAAATACATACGCCTATATGTATCAGTAAATACATAGGCCAATATGTATCAATACATATATACACTTATATGTATCAATAAATACATACAGATACATGTATCAATAAATACATACGCCTATATGTATCAATAAATATATACACTTATATGTATCAGTAATTGCATACACATATATATATCAATATATACATACGCCTATATGTATCAATAAATATATACACTTATATGTATCAATAAATACATACACATACATGTATCAATAAATTTATACGCCTATATATATCAAAAAATATATACACTTATATGTATCAGTAATTACATACACATATATGTATCAATAAATATATACGCCTATATGTATCAATAAATATATACACTTATATATATCAAGAAATACATACACATACATGTATCAATAAATACATACGCCTATATGTATCAATAAATATATACTCATATATGTATCAATAATTGCATACACATATATGTATCAATAAATTCATACGCCCAATATGTATCAATAAATATATGCATTTATATGTATCAATAATTACATACACATATATGTATCAATAAATACATAAGCCTATATGTATCAATAAATATCTACACTTACATGTATCAATAATTACATGCACATAAATGTATCAATAAATACATACGCCTATATGTATCAATAAATATATACACTTATATGTATCAATAAATACATACACATACACGTATCAATAAATACATACGCCTATATGTATCAATAAACATATACACTTATATATATCCAGAAATACATACACACACATGTATCAATAAATACATACGCCTATATGTATCAATAAATATATACTCATATATGTATCAATAATTGCATACACATATATGTATCAATAAATTCATATGCCAATATGTATCAATAAATATATGCACTTATATGTATCAATAATTACATACGCATATATGTATCAATAAATACATAAGCCTATATGTATCAATAAATATATACACTTACATGTATCAATAATTACATGCACATACATGTATCAATAAATACATACGCCTATATGTATCAATAAATATATACACTTATATATATCAAGAAATACACATACATGTATCAATAAATACATACGCCTATATGTATCAATAAATATATACACTTACATGTATCAATAATTACATGCACATCCATCAATAAATACATACGCCTATATGTATCAATAAATATATGCACTTATATGTATCAATGAATACATACACATACACGTATCAATATTGTCCTACTTTTTAAGCATGCCTCTGAGTTTCTTGCATTTCACCAATCTTGGGTTGCTGACAAGCACAACTTGAAATGCAACTTTAAAGTACGTAAACACAATATCTAACGATCGAACATTCATAATCGAACACACACATAAGGAAATAGAGCACATGCTATCAAGCAATTTGTCAAGCAAAGCAATCTTTGATAAAAAGATAAAAGCTGCTGAAGATTATGATTACTTTAAAAAATCTGGCCATAAGAAAATGTTAGAATACAAACCCAAACCATGCAATCAAACAAAAAACAATGATAGAAATCGAAACATTATTTAGTTCAGCCCACCGTTTAACTTAGAATATTTTTTTTAAATTAATCAATAAAAACTTTCAAAAAAATTCAGAAAAATTTCAATAGGAATTCAATCAAATTAAGTTATAGCTGTACTAGTAATTTAAAAAATTACGTAAAATAACAAAACCCCCAGAAAACCAAATAACAAAATACAAAATAAAACAATGAATGTAACAGTAGGGACAAAAACAAATGCTCTCTTAACGGACTTTGAAAGAAAAGAGGTTATTTACAATGCATAGGTTCATGACATAAATGGAATCTACCAAAGCCAGTTTTAAAATCAGAGGGAATAATCATAAATCTACGTTTAAACTGGAAAACTTCAAATATTGTACCAAACCGGCTAGCCATGTGTGAAAATTAAAATTGAAATATGGAAGAAAAACCCTGATATAATGTGGAACATAGTGAAAATAGTCAAACCATACTACGGTGGAAATATATATAGATTATGCCAGGAGGAAAAATTGCCTAATATGTTCTTCCCAGAAAGAAAAATTACTAAATGAATAATCCGAAATTACGTCCAAACGTATTAGGATCATATAAACATGGATAAAAGTGTTCTAAAATCTTTAAATAACTCCTCCTTAACGTTGAAAAATTTTCGGTTTTTAAAAATTCCAGTCATGCTTTCGTAAAAAAAAATACCTGTTCAAGCTGTTTCAAGGTTGAAACCAAGTTGTGGAAATAACTCATTTCTAAATTAAAAATATTCAATACTTCTACAATATAATTGTATTGAACACTTTTTTAATACAACTATGTACTAGTCTGTTAATTCTGACCAAAAACTAATTACATATCCTGGACAACACGCCGACCCTTGAACTTCTCTTTTTGTTTCGTTTGCAGAAATCCAGCTGCCCGGAGAACCAGACGCCGCGAACAAGCAGCTTGCTTGTGGCTGTAAGACACCACCAACTTGCTTCTTCAAACTGCAAAATTCCCTTATTAGACCGACAACTATGCTTACGTTATTGAGGATTGTGGCTTGCTTGTAGAGCCCCAGGAAGCAGAAAAGTTCGCACTCAGAACTGTTTCTCTTTTTGTAATGGACAAGCGATCGAGGAAAAAAGCCGGTCCAAAAAAGACATCATTTTCAAAGCCTTGACGTCCCTGAAGTTTATGGCTCAGCAGATCATCAGGTGTTGGAGTGTTCATGTGGAACGTGTTGATGTCATTGCCTGAAGACTGCATGGCGATGGTAAACAGATGAGGACTGCATGGCAATGGTAAACAGATGAGGACTGCATGGCGATGGTAAGCAGATGACGACTGCATGGTGATGGCAAACAGAGACCACATTACCAAAGACCTGATTCTTCGGACCGAACACCAGGGCATGAGGACGACCCCCTGTTATAATTTATGAGGTGCCAGCACACGTCAAGCGCGAAGCTTTGGTCGCGTACTTCAAGCAGTTCTGCCAAATTGTCAGCGTCTCATCACAGCGCAAGCTAAGGGTGCAGAGGTTTAACTTGCCAAAGAAAGGGGAAGACGATTGGCAGACTGTTCGACCCACTTATTCTGTCCCATCTTCTCCATAGAAAATGAATAAACCATCGCTCTCCCTCAGAAAGGCTCGCTCACCTTCCCCTCCAAAAGACAGAACCTAACCCCCACAGGATAAAGACGAGGGAAAAAGATCTGTCGTCTATCAAAAAAGATGGCACCACAAACGGTAGAAGACAGAGAAATCCTTCGGAAGGAACAGGCGGGAAGAGGAGAAAAGCCAAACTTGTCTATAACGCAGGGAAGGACCATCTGTCGGATAACTAACCACAGCAGAGAACAGAGCCAAGGATTATGGCAGAAGGTACTACAATTTAAAAACCATTCCCCGCCATGAGAAAATGCAGCTTTATGGACATCGAAGATCACACCAACTTCTCAAATGCAAAGATACTTTTTACTGTAGTCTGCTAGAATCAGTAACTGCACTAGTCTTGGAAATGGTACAGAAAACAAAGAAGAGTTGCACAAAAGAGATACCATTTGTAATTACAGACAATCAATAACTGTATAAATTTAAACATTTTTTCTATAGGGCCCTAAAATTAACATTTCCACCGGATGTCGGTGGCATATTCCAAGATGAGGCCATCAAGACTGAGATAGGCTGCGGCAACATGGGATAGGCTGTCGACATTCTATCCCCAACCAAGTTTCAGGGTGAGGCCTAACCCTAAGGTAAGTATCTCTCAATGGCTTTTTGGCTATCTACTTTGAATAGTCGAGGGCTGAGGTCGGAATCCCGCTAGGAGAGGGTTATACACGATTTTCATCACCTGCGGGCGAATGTTTGTTATTTACAGGAGACTCATCTGATTGCCAGCGACTGGGAGGATATTCTGTCGATAAAGTTTCTCCTCTACTCAGCATATTTTGATAGCTCTCCGGAAGTGTTTCTGGCTGATCAGTAGGTCCTTGTGTTCGCGAATTCGGAGGGCAGGATTTGTGTTCTAAACGTCACCATGAAAGGTAAGTCTCTTCGCTTCATCGGGGTTTATGCCACCAATGACCAGCTGAAGAACGAATCCTTTATTAGGCTGGCTGAACCGCTTTTGAATACGTCACGTCATGTTGTTCTAGAGGGTGATTTGAACTTCGAACTTGATCTAGTGGGACTAGATTGGGTAATTATAACGCTGATGTGAAACCATTTCGCAAATTTATCGACAGTTCCAATTTGGTCGATAAGTTTAGAAATGAACACCCAGGGCAGGCACCATAGACTTTGACAAATTGGGGCGACCCGGACACGGTAGTTTGTATGAGCTATATTGACAGGGTAGTAGTTAAGAAAGTTTACGTAGGGCTCTTAGGTTGTCCAAGTTTCCATTCGGTAGTTTACACGGACCATAGGCTCGTCTGGGTTTGAGTAAACTTAAAGAAGGATGACTTGGTATTGGAAGTTTAACAAATCCTTGTTGGATATAAAGGATCTCTCTGAGCAACTGGTATTAAACATTCAGAGGAAATTGACGGGGTCTGTGATGGGGAACAAGTGGTGAAGCTACGTTAAGTTAGTCATCAGGTCGTTTGCAGCTGATTTAATCGACGACTCAACTGAGATTAGCAGCGCAAACGACAGCCGAATATAGTTTAGAGGTGGCTAACTTATCAGGTGATAGTGGGGCTGTATTTGTAGCTAAAGTCAGACTGGCGTCCTCGCTTATCAATAAGGACCAAGCACTGGTAATAAGGGCTAGGTTAAAGAGAATGTCTTCCAAGGCGACAAACATGATCGCTTATCTACGGCAAGAGGAGTTGTGCAACGCGTCTGACCGATACCTACTTAGTGTCACAATACCGGACGGACGACGAATGACCAAAAACAAAAGCATCTACGAGGCCTTTCGGATTCACTTCACCAAGGAACCTGCAAACTTCCATGTCTATTTAGCTGACTTCCCCCGCCTCGAGGTGGTCGAAGCGGCTGGGTGCGAAGGAGCCATCACCGAGGAGGAGGACTGAGATGCGTTGAAGCAGGCTGACTTGGACGTAACACCGGGTCTGGATGGTTTTCCTTACGAGATGTACTTGGGGCTGCCCACAGTTTTCGTCTCTCTGCTGGCACTTTGACCACTGGTTGGGGAATGGGAGTATACCCCAACGCTTCAGCAGGGAAGTCAAGTTGCTACGCAAGGACAAAATCGAAGGGAATGGGTTAGGATATTTTCCCTCTTTTATTTTGCTAAATGCAGACTTAAAGATTTTGGCGAAGGTCTTGTTCAACCGTTTTCAGCTTGTCCTGTCTAGTCTGATTGGCCCAGAAGAGATGTGTGCTGTGAAGAATAAAACTATTCAGGACAACCTTCACTTGGTTCGCCAGATCGCAGAAAAAAGGCAACAGTGAAGCTACGGTAATAGATTTGGATCAGTCCAAGGCATTCGATAGGGTGGACCATCGCTTTCTTGGGACTGTTCTCGAGTCCTCCGGCTTCGGTCTGCAATTTCGTTGCTGGATTTACCTGCTCTACAAGTCCTCGGGATATTTCGTGGAGGTAAACTGCGTGAAGTCAGAGCCTTTCACCTTGTCTCGCTCCATTCGTTAGGGTTGTCCGCTTTCGCCTATACTGTACATTCTTGCGCTGAATCCCTTCCTACGCACGTTAAAAGCAAATCCGGGGCTTTGTTGGGTCACCTTGCCTGGTGGCTCAAAACCGGCCAAGCATTCCGCCTATGCTGACAATGTGACCATGTTCGTAAAGATATGCGAAATATAGATAAACGAAATCGGCAAACAGGCTAAGTTCAACTGTGACAAGTTTGCCGTTTTACGATTGGGCGAGAGGGAGGAGTTTTTCTTCCTGAGACTTCGCATGAACAGATGAGTCGGTCAAGATACTCTCTCATCCTTTTCTGGTTCTTCCACTGCCGTCTAGCAAAAGAAATCAATTTGTTAGGAACATCCCCAGCTTTTTTAGAGGGAGAAATCTCCCTTGGTAAATTGCCAGATCTGCTGCCTCTATCCCGCTAAAAGTGGTCTGGGATTGCCAAGCGTTCAGACTCGTCAACACGACCTCCGATTGAATTTCCTGGGTCGGAAGTGTACGCAAAACGAAGAGGAAGAGGGTAAACACTGGAAGGAGGATGCCCGCCGATCTTTCTCGTCTTCTAAAGAGGCAGCTTAGCGCGTCACAACACTCATTGTCGTCTCTTTGACACCCAGTAGTCGTTTTCTAAGGCATTGTATCAGGTGATACTGAGGTGCAGGCTGCCAAAGACAAACTCCCTAACAGGCTCGGACATACGAACGAGGAGTTTCGCTCCAAATCGTTTCAGGCGCGCGGGTTGAAATGTCTCAACAACGAGTCATCTCTCACCTGGTTGGTGATGCGAGAGAATCTCTGGGTTGCCAAAAAGCGTTGCACAGCGAGGCAGGCGATTTCGGCCGAGTGCGTGCGCAGCGGCGATTGGGACGAGTCCCTAAGACATGCCTTCTTTCAGTGTGGTGTCGTATGCCCGTCGTGCTGGCTGATTGAAGGCTACATGGTTCGCATCTTGGACGGAAAGTTCTGCGTCCTGAATGCCAGTATCGTCTGTTCCAATGTAGTACAGTCAATGAGAAAGGATCAGCACTACGTGCTCTTGTGTCTGCTCGGTGTTATGCGTCTTATGGTGTAGATGACACGACAGAAAAGTTATCCTCTTCAGCTTAAAGTGAAGATCAGAGTGGAAAGGTGCGACTCTCTTCATTAGAATTTGGTAAAAGGTGGGTAACTGTTTCGTGCCTGGTGCGTATGAGGAGTGCTAACCTGGAGTGGTTGTTGGATGCTACTTAGGAAAAAGGATTGTGTTCCTTCAATTGAAACTTAGTTATCCCTGCCTTTGTATTAATTAGGACCTTGTGACAATTTTGATTATCCTGGTAACTTAGCTATATAACACGACCTCAGGCGTACTTTGACCAATCTTTCGTGACCCTGAACCAATCCGCCCACACTGTGTTTGTTTGATCTCGGACCTCCCAAAATAGGATTGCCTGTTATCAACTGGCTAGCTTAGCCCAGACACTCGAGAGAGGTCGTGTATATAGTTAAGACCGAATTTACGCGATTCCGCGTTATCTGGTAGCAGGCAAACGGATTATAATCAGTAAAACACTGCAACGCCACGGTTGAAGTTTTATATATATATATATATATATATATATATATATATATATATATATACCGATTATATACACAATAATAAGCAAGTCAAAGCTGGTGACACGCATCAGTTGGCTGGTATTTCAATAATACATTCATTTATAACGTTGTGACACGATAACTAGATATATGTATTTTATTATAATAGATTAAAATAGAAAATAGATTAGAATAGAAAATAGTTAGAAAACATGTCTAACAAAAGTGAAAAAGAAGAGAAAAATAAATAAATAAACACTTTTTCTTTTTGAGGAAAATTGACTCAGTGATAAAGTTCAGCAGTCAAAGGCTGTTCTTACTATATCTTGACCTCACATTAAGCCTTTTCCGGTGGAAGCCTTATTAAGATAAACAAAAAAAAGATAACTGAAATTTCAGACTTACAGTCGCCGGTGTTTGTCACCGGTGGTCTGACCCGGTCAAAGGCTGACCTTACTGTATCTTGACCTCACACTAAGCCTTTTCCGGCGGAAGCCTTATTAAGATAAACAAAAAAAAGGATAACTGAAATTTCAGACTTACAGTCGCCGGTATTTGTCACCGGTGGTCTAACCCGGTCAAAGGCTGACCTTACTGTATCTTGACCTCACATTAAGCCTTTTCCGGCGGAAGCCTTATTAAGATAAACAAAGAAAAGATAACTGAAATTTCAGACTTACAGAGCATTTCCGGATTTCTTTGTTTCCGGTCGATTTTTTAGATAAATTCAGGTGTTTTTTCCGAGTTGGGCAGTTAAGTTAAAGACGAGAGAAGTGAAAGGAGTCAGCCGGGGTGCGAGCTTGAAGGAAGTATCTCTCCTCGTCTTGTCTTCGTCCAGTTTGGGTTTGTTGATCTCCATTAATTGGAGTTAGAGCTGCGTGTCACATTCGCCTGCCCCAGCAGACAAAGCTAACTCTAAACGAATAAAGCCTTCTTTTCCACTCATCCAAAATCTTGGAAGTTCGTTCCTTACAGTCAATCTTGTACCCCCAGCTGTCCGGCCGACATTTTCTACAAATTCCCGGCAACAACACAGCGTGGAGAACGGCCGCCGGAGGAAATTGTTCGGGACGGCCATTGGGGTATTACAAATGGTGCCGTGACCAGGATTTGGAACCCACGGAAGTGCCACTGGATGCTAAGTTTGGATTTCGACGAACCGACGCGACTGGACGAGACGGGACGAACGGAAAAAAATTGAAGGAAGAACCAACTAATAACCAAATAAAGAAGTACTCAAGGGATCTCAGCAGATAGAAGAGTTTCCTTTAAACTTTTCACACCCACTAAAAAGAAAGAAAGAAGAGGAAACCCGGAATCAACAAGCGCCGATCCACTTAAAGTAAGCCGAATTCTTTTTACTCCCTTATTTTGTCTATTCAGAATTCTTGCTGGCATATTCTTGGTATTGGTTTTGAATTTTTTTTCTCCTTCTTTTGCCACTTGTTAGAATTGCAACAGTTTAGTATGGATAAAATTCATGTTATCGGATCAAATGGGTCGAGAATTCCAGTATTTAAAGGTAGATCTTCCGAATTCCAGGTTTGGGTTGAGGCCATAAAAAAAAAAGAATAGAATACACAAGCTTTCGCAGGCAGAGATAGTTAATGTGGCCTACGACTACTCAGATGGAGTAGTATCAGAATATATAGGGCTGTATTTAGACGATCATCCACAATGTAGTTGGGATGAACTTTTGAAACAGCTAACTCATCAGTATGGTGATTGTACTAGTGCAGCTAATGCTGCAAGGGCTTTAATTAAGGTTAGACAGAAAGAGGGAGAAACTCTGCCAGAACTAACGAGCAGGATTTTAGGACTGGCTAAGATAGCATATAAGGACGCAGTTCAACGAGAGGGAGAGGTAATTCAGATGCAGCTGGCTGAGTTTTTCACGGACGCAATCGAAAATCCGTTCGTGAGAGAGGACACAGCCAGGGCATACCCAACCACTCTGACAGAGGCATTCAATGCAGCACAGCAGAGCCTCAGGCTGCACGAAAGGCTGGCAACCTCTCGGGAACAAATGTGGGGGGCGAGGGGGCAAGATGATGGAAGATATGTGGGACCTCCTCAGAACAATGGGAGACGGTGGAGGTATGGCGAGACGAATCACCATTGGGGAAACTATACTCCGCAAAGAAGCTGGACAAAATCGCGTCCAGTTCCTGGCAGACCGGGATGCTGGGGATGTGGGCGGCTGGGACACCTGGTGAGGGAATGTCCTCGTCAGGAGGGGCCCTTACGTGCCAGAAGAGAACCCGAACGACAACCGGGAAACGCAGAAGGGCCACCCCGAGAGATGTAAGGGTGGCCCGAAGTTATGCGTTGCTCGGCCAAGGTACTGAAGCAACTTGTAATGTGCTGTTGAGCGGCAAATACATACAGGCCTTATTAGATACGGGGGCATGCATATCAATTTTGAGGTTAAAAGATTTTAAGGCATTAGGACAAAAAAATAGGAGACTCGAAGCTGCAGATGTAAAGATAATTCAGGCAGACAGACGAGAAATAAGAATAACCGGTGCGATATGCCTGCCTATAAGTGTGGGAGGGGTATCCACTAGGCAGAAATTCTATGTAGCCCCAACCCTCTGTAGGGCAATGATATTAGGCCGAGACTGGTTGGAGAGCAATAAGGCCCAAATCAGCTTTAATCCAACCCTCTTAAAGTTAGGTGGGAAGGAGATTCCTCTCGGAGCTCCGATGGATAAGGAAGTGGTCGTTCTTACTGCTGAGGACATTGTTTTGCCGCCGCGCACGGCTATTGCATGTAACGGAAGGCTGTCCCCAGCAGTAAACCTAAAGCAAGGAATATATCAGGTAACTCCAACTGATAAAGGTTACTCCGAAGAAGGGGAAATTACGCTACACGAATCTGTGGTCGAATATCGTGACACTAATGACATCCCAATAATGCTAGGAAATACCACTAACACAACGATAAAAATAGAGAAAGGGGATGAGATAGGAAGAGCAACACCCACGACTATCATAAGGCAACCGGTGAGCAGGAGAAATGTAGCTCATGTTCAGGTAAACTCGATAGTAAATGAGGAGGAAATACTGGCACCGCCTGAACACATGGGGAACATAAGGCGACTAATACTTAAGAATAAGGACGTGGTGGCTAACTCCGATAAGGACTTGGGTCGGACACAAACAGTGCAGATGAAGATTGACACAGGGGATCACCCACCAATAAAATTAAAACCGTATCGGACACCAATACACAAACGTCAACTGGTGGAGGATGCAGTCAATGATATGCTGGAATCAGGGGTGATCGAACGCTCTAAATCCCCTTGGAGTTTTCCAATAGTAGTAGTCAGTAAGAAAGATGGAGGACATAGGTTTTGTGTCGATTTTAGGGCCTTAAATAAAATCACGAAGCCCATGGCCTACCCCTTGCCGATGATTGATGATATATTGGCTTTGTTGGGAAAATCTAACTACTTTTCTAAACTTGATCTAAGATCAGGATATTGGCAGGTAGCCTTAGACAGAAGGGACCGAGAAAAGACAGCATTTGCGTGCCATGCGGGTCTGTATCAGTTTAGAGTAATGCCATTCGGACTCGCTAATGCCCCAGGAGTTTTTCAGCAACTTATGTCAGTAGTTTTGGGGGGGGTTAGAGCAAATTGCAATGGCTTATTTGGACGACATATTAGTTTTCTCAGCCAGTGCAAGTGAACACCTGCAGCACTTGCAGATTGTCTTTTCCCAATTGCGAAAACATGGGTTGAAGATCAAGCTATCTAAGTGCCAATTCATGAGTAAAGAAACAAGGTACTTGGGATTCATAATCAACGAACGGGGGGTTAAACCAGATATGGATAAAGTTGAGGTGATCAGGGCAATGCCTGCACCAAAAACGATTAGGCAGGTTAGGGGCTTTATAGGGGCAATAGGGTACTACCGAAGGTTTATTCCGGGATTCTCTAGGATTGCCACACCACTTATAGCATTGACAAAAAAATATGCCAGGTTCAAATGGACGGAAGATTGCCAAAGATCCTTTGATGCCCTGAAGGAACAGCTGACTGCTGTCCCCCTATTGGCTTATCCAGATCTGAATAGGCCAATGATATTGTACACTGATGCGAGTGATCAGTGCATTGGGGCATGTCTGACCCAGCCCTGTCCAGACAAGGATGGCCCCGTTCCAGGGATACCAGAAGAGGTACCCATCTACTTTTTATCTCACCGGCTTTCCCCTACTCAGCAGAGGTGGCCGGTGATTGAGAAAGAAGCCTATGCCATAGTTTATGCATTACAAAAACTAGACTATTACCTGAGCGGAGCGAAGTTTATAATCAAGACTGACCATAAACCTCTACAGTATTTATTTGAAGCGGAACTTACCAACAGAAAAATACAACAGTGGGCCATTACATTGAGCGGGTACAATTGTAGAATAGAATATTTGGCGGGGAGGGACAATACATGTGCCGATCTGCTGTCTCGAATCCCTCGGGCGTTAGAAGAGGAATCTGTAAACATTATACCGGAGGTGGATGACAGGGCGTACCAGATAAACGTGATTAACTCTCAACGAATTGGGAGACAAACCGGCTTAGGGGAACAGGAAGACTTAAGTGACAGTGAAGAGGACCGGCCCTCCGAAATATTCTGCGAGTACGAAATGGATGATGAAATTAAGAATCTAAAGGAAGCGATAGAGGCGGGGCGGGTAACGGAAGCATGTGCACGAAAATACCTAATACAAGAAGGTAGACTATATTATCTCTCCGACAAAGATGGGGAAGTGAGGCCCCGGCTGTACGTAGCTAGGTCACTCCGAAGTAGGATACTATCGCAGCATCACGACACCCTAGGGCACATGGGCATAGATAAAACGTACGGACTTATCAGTAGGAAATATTACTGGCCGGCTCTGTACAAAGAAGTGACTGCATATGTAAATAGCTGCATCACATGTCAGGTCAGAGCCGATAACCATACGATAGGGCCTCTTGTGGAAACAGACACTCCAGCCTATCCATTTCAGAAAGTTAGCTTAGATATTTCAGGGCCATATGGCGAAACCCCTCGCGGAAACAATTACATAGTCAGCTTTGTCGACTGGCTTACCAACTGGCCAGAAGCATATGCCGTAAAAGATAAAAAGGCTCAGACGGTAGCCAATTTAGTTCTGACAGAGATATTCCCAAGATATGGGGCCCCCTTAGAATTAGTGACAGATAATGGAACCGAAAACGTCAATGAGATAATGAGGGAGACTCTCAACAGTTTGAATATAAAGCACATAACCACATCTCCATACCACCCGCAGAGCAACGCGAAGGTAGAACGCTTCCACCGATCCTTAGGTAATATTTTAGCTAAATTAGCCATGGGGGAGAATGAGAACTGGGATCTGTATTTAAGTCAAGCATTAGCAGCAGTGAGATTTTCTATGTGCGAGACAACAGAATACTCGCCATATTATATGCTATTTGGACGCGACGTGATTCTGCCGGTAGATAATCTGTTGAAGCCTCGTAGAAGGTACATGGGCGAAGATCACCATCGTCTTATAATCGAACAACAACACAAAATCTTCGTCCAAGCTCAACGGAGGATTAAACGGGCCCAAAAGAGGAGGAACCACACTGTTAACAAAAACCGCCGAGAAGTAAAATTAAGAGTCGGGGACCCAGTGTATTACAAGAAGCACGTTAGACAAGGCAAATTAGATCTGAAATGGAAGCCTTACTATAGAATAATTGAACAAACAGGGCCAGTTACATTCGTAATTTGGGACCAGCTTGGTGGAAAAATCAAGAGGGCGCATGCCAATGATTTAAAGTTGGTTGAACTCCGAAGCTGGGAAACACCCACGATGGAGAGTGGTGAAAGACCAATCAGACCATCAACATTGGCGGCTCCCACCTCAGATCGAGAATCCGATATCGAGGACTCGGAGTCGGAGAGAACCTTCGTAGAATTTACTGAAGGTTATTGCCACTCCGGGGAGAACCCTTATTCGCCTCAACAGGACCACGAAGAGTGGGATTCGGAGGACGACATCCCTTTGGCAGAACTAAGGTCAAACAATAAGCAATCCTCTCATACGGAGGAGAATGGGGGTAATGACGACGAGGAAGATGTGCCCTTGAGTAGGATACAGTGTAGGTTACGAGACGAGATTGGACTAGGAAAAAGCACTAGCTAGACTATTTCTTCAGCCAAGAATGGAGAACCTTTCTCTCTCTCTCTCTCTCTCTCTCTCTCTCTCTGGGATCGATAGAAACCTTCAGGAGGTTAATAGACATGCTGGGAACATGCTCCTCAAGGAGTCCTATATATGGCACTGGAGAGCATCAAACTTGTTTGCTTGGGTTATTTAGTGGGAACAAGGAAGAGATTAAACAAACCTGCAACATAGAGGTATCAAAAAGCAAATTGATGCCACAAGCAATAGGCTTATCAGACGGGGTGTGGGCGATAGCGTTGGAGACAAAGTTAGATTTGTCCCAGGTATGCAAAGGGAGGCCAACACTAACCATCACAGCCACCCCGCCCCTATCTATCATAAGCTTACCTATGGGGTGCACGGCTTTCGGTACGTCTATCACACTTCCGCCTTTTTACCAAGCGGAAGAGAAATTTGAATCTAGAGATTCTTTCCTCGCTCTCTCGAACATCACATCGGCTCGTTGGACAGGCTTGTGGAAACCTCTCGTTAGAACGTCGTTGAATGTTACTGCAAGGAATCTCCCACAACTATTAGAAAAAATAGAACGAATTAATTTACAAGACCTAGTTGATCAACTAAAGACAATAGACGGGGAAGTTATCCCCCAGGGGAGTTGGACCACTAAATCCGTAGCCTTGTTATCAGTCGGGGGATGTGCTTTGGTGGGGATAATAATAATAATAATTCAAGTAGTTTGGGGAAGGCAGTGGTTAAAAAGATGTAGGAGAATTATGCCGGCGAGAGGACTGAATAGCAAAAAGGGTGGATCGCCTGTTGAAACCACGGAGACCCAAGGGACAGAGAACCCTGAAAAAAACTGGTCCTGAGAAAGGGACCCAGGCAGAGGAACGGTTGCAACTATCGACCGTACGATTGGAGATTTAAAAAAAAAAAAAAAAAAAAAGAAAAGAAGAATGAAAAAGAAAGAACTGATATTCCATATTCCTCTTCCTTCTGGACAGGGTGTTCCAGAAGCATGCACATAAAGAAAAATGAGAGTGCTTGAAAAAAAAAAGTACTATATATGAAAAAAAATGAGAAAGAGAGAAACTGGGTGAGTGTGTACAGCAGGGACAAAGGTATGTTTTGGAAGAAAAAAAAAGAAAAAAAAAGAGATGATGGTGTGAAAAAAAATAATATATTTTTTGAGAAAAACAGAAACATTTTTAGAGACATTTAATTACGTTTTTTTTGTTGTTTTGTTTGAAAGAAAAAAAAATGGATGATGATGATGAAAAAAATTTATTTTTGAGAAAAAAAAAACAGAAAGAAGGGAAAATGGACTGTGTCTGGAGAACTTAAAAAAAAAAAAAAAAGAGAGAGACTGATAATGAGGAGCAGTTGCATCGCTCCCATAATTATAGACTTGCTCGGAGTATTTTGTGACTATTTTGTCACCTTGTGTTAATTAATTTTGTTTTAATTTCTTTTCTTCTTTGAGAGAGAGGGTGGAAACACCCCTCTCTTGAATTTATTGTGTAAACCATGCTTCAATCATTTTTCGGGCGCCATTGATGTTTGTGGAGAGGAGGAGAATATCCCTGGGGGATCAAAATAATTTTTGGTGGTCATGGCGTGCCGACATAATGAAGCATCGTGTCATGTCTTTTTTTTGTTTTGTTTATTGTAATTTATTGACATAAATGACAAGATCCGTTGGGGGAGGTAATGTGACACGATAACTAGATATATGTATTTTATTATAATAGATTAAAATAGAAAATAGATTAGAATAGAAAATAGTTAGAAAACATGTCTAACAAAAGTGAAAAAGAAGAGAAAAATAAATAAATAAACACTTTTTCTTTTTGAGGAAAATTGACTCAGTGATAAAGTTCAGCAGTCAAAGGCTGTTCTTACTATATCTTGACCTCACATTAAGCCTTTTCCGGTGGAAGCCTTATTAAGATAAACAAAAAAAAGATAACTGAAATTTCAGACTTACAGTCGCCGGTGTTTGTCACCGGTGGTCTGACCCGGTCAAAGGCTGACCTTACTGTATCTTGACCTCACACTAAGCCTTTTCCGGCGGAAGCCTTATTAAGATAAACAAAAAAAAGGATAACTGAAATTTCAGACTTACAGTCGCCGGTGTTTGTCACCGGTGGTCTAACCCGGTCAAAGGCTGACCTTACTGTATCTTGACCTCACATTAAGCCTTTTCCGGCGGAAGCCTTATTAAGATAAACAAAGAAAAGATAACTGAAATTTCAGACTTACAGAGCATTTCCGGATTTCTTTGTTTCCGGTCGATTTTTTAGATAAATTCAGGTGTTTTTTCCGAGTTGGGCAGTTAAGTTAAAGACGAGAGAAGTGAAAGGAATCAGCCGGGGTGCGAGCTTGAAGGAAGTATCTCTCCTCGTCTTGTCTTCGTCCAGTTTGGGTTTGTTGATCTCCATTAATTGGAGTTAGAGCTGCGTGTCACATTCGCCTGCCCCAGCAGACAAAGCTAACTCTAAACGAATAAAGCCTTCTTTTCCACTCATCCAAAATCTTGGAAGTTCGTTCCTTACAGTCAATCTTGTACCCCCAGCTGTCCGGCCGACATTTTCTACAAATTCCCGGCAACAACACAGCGTGGAGAACGGCCGCCGGAGGAAATTGTTCGGGACGGCCATTGGGGTATTACAACGTTCTCGGTTTGTTCAGTCGGCTTCTGGCAGCACGCCGATTTCAGTATGACCGTCTTATTCAAATCACGGGCCCCAGATCTGCTAATTTTATTTTCCACGTCGGTTTTATTGAAAAGGTACAAAAACCGGGGTGGTAAAGCTCGCTACGGGAGTTTAATTTTCTATCACTGTATAATTCTTCCCAGCTCGAAATAAAAACTATATCAGTTATACATCTCGACTGAATCTCCGGCCACTTTACTGCTGAAGGAAAGAAATCTTCTTTTTTGACCGCTTGCCTGTCATTGCCTAATAACTCATGTGGCACAGGACAGGAAATTCTCAGAGTCCAATTTTGATCTAGGGTCAATAGTTTGTCAAAACAGAATGACAATATTACGTCTATGATTGTTTTACACAGATTCAGTCGATTCAGTTACTTTTCCGAAGAAAAATAATTATATTATCCAATTTTAGAGAAATTTATGAAAAATTAATGCCAATCATCTAAAAATATGGTTACAGCTAATGTGTGAATGATTAAGTCCACTTTTGTCCCCACCTTTTTTGCTTTCTTATTCTCTTTCCTTCTATAGGTGACGGCTTTGTTTTCTGTCATTACCAGATAACTTTTGGGTCTGGGATTTTAACCAGCTAAACGAGATTTGTTGGGGGTCCTATTATTAACACCTGATCATTTTTCCTATATATATATATATATATATATATATGAGTGTGTGTGTGTGTGTGTGTGTGTGTGTATTTGAATATGTTTTAATGGTACAAAATTTAATTATGTGGTTAAAGACAATAAAATTATAATCGGCCATACCAAATTTTAATATATATATATATATATATATATATATATAGTCATCCGCAGACAGATATGTTTCACTGTATCACAGCTCATCAGTACGGTTAGACTCCGAATGTTTTTAACCCAGGATTGAAACCCGACCGAAGTGGCGTCAGTTGGCGGTTCTACCTCTGGGCCATGGACGCACAGTAGAAGAAGGCAGACTTTTTAGCATGTATATTGTCATTATACACGCCCAATAGCCAGAATGCTCTAATTCATTAGTGAATGAGCGATGCGTACATGCCAGAGTAGCAGAGTCTCCCATTCTTCGAGTTCATTCTCTAAATCACCATGTGGCACTAGTATTACCCATCTTTTGTGAAAATAAAATTTTCATCCAAGATTAACTGCACGGGTGATTGCAATGTGATAGTCATGTATGCATGCGTTATGGTGGATAAGATGTTGCCAGTACAGATGGGTCAGCGAAAAAGACTAGCTAGCTTAGATCAAGACTAGAGATGACCAAACCTTCCCCATCCCAACTTAGCCCTTGTGAAACATTTATATCTTGAAAATTTATGCAATAATTATTGAGAGCAGACACCGCCAAGATGTGACAAAAGAAATTTTAATCCGCTGACCCGGACATAAGGTCCCGACACGTTTTCCTTTTTCTTCTTGAACGCAATTTTCATTTATCTCTTCTACTTTGTCCTCACCATTCCCGCCGTCAGCAAAAAGAAGACAGCAACAACAACAACAATAAGGCAAAGTGACTCCTAAAACTAACTTCGTTAAGTGCAAATTTTCCTTTTTTTCGTTACCTTCTTATTCACTTCTCGCCGGCCATAAAATGAAACAAACGCAGACTTTATTACAAATTTGTATGCGCACATTTTGCAACAACTAGAATTCCGCATTAATTTAACTTCGTACTACACTTTCTCTTTGAACATTTACAAAGATCGAAATTTCACTTCTTACAAACTGTTCTTATTCTATTTTATTAATAAATTCTACTTTAATAAATTAACATACAAACGAAAATACTTTTATTCTTTCAACCTTCAACTTTCCGTTGATACTGATAATCTGAAGTTGCAGGGAGTTTGGTTATATTTGACACAAGGCCAATTTAATAAACATTAATTCTTCTACCTACTTCAATACTTATATATAAATATATCCATTCAATACATATTGAAAAAAGAAAATTCGTTTCACCCCTTGACATGTGTGTACAATACTTGTTACGTATTTTGAACGGAAATGTATTTCGTCACTGTCATTCACACATACAGACGTTACTGACATATAAACAGATTTAATTCGTTTATGTTTTAAATACGTTTAACACACATTATTTTCGCTTACACAAACTTACATTCATAATATACATCCAATGTTTTTATTACGCGTTGGCACAACTTTTTCTTCTACATTTAATATTTATACAATGCTTTAATACATGTGACATGCATCTGACCAATGAAACTATACCTCAATTAACATTCTGTCTCTTCGAATTTTAAATCATACATCTTTAATAAATCTCTAAAGAAAGCTTGTTAAAGTGAAACATGTTAATTTCCTAATTGTTCTTTGCGTAACTTATCCTTATATATATATATATATATATATATATATATATATATATATATATGTAGTATATCGAGGCAGCAAATAATTTTCTAAACATATGCTATTAAATATAAGAGACAATGAATGTCTATTATGTTTAATCATGAGCCGTTCTAAACGTCGTATTTTTGCTTTAATTTCAGTTGAAAATAAAGACAAAAATTCTCCAACATTTGGATAATTATTTATTGGTTTTCTTCTAAGCTTTCGGCTCACATGAGCCATCTTCAGAGAGGTTGTTTAATAGCATATGTTTAGAAAATATATATATATATATATATATATATATATATATATATATACTTTAGAACATGTACAAACTACTACAAAATTGTACATTTTGTTTCGACATTGAAAGAACAATATCACATCAGCTAGTTAATAATTATGGCAATAAAAGTTTTACTGAAAAAAAACCTCACTTTTTCCTTTTTGTTTTCCTCTTCGCTTTCTACTTCTTTTGTGTCTTCCCTTTTCCTCTTTTTTCCTTTTTCTTTTATAGAGATATATTTTTGTTTTTGTTTTTTTAATGCAAAAAAGTTTGAACTCAGACACCATGTAACCGATATCTATATCTGTGTACAATTCACTTCCTGTCTAAATTTCCAATTTCTCTCTCTTATCTATTTCCATTGGCTTTTCCACTCAATGTTTTCTTCTTTGATTTCTGTTTACTCTGTGTCTTTCCCTTTCCTCTTTCTTTTCCTCTCTTGATTTCTCGTCTTGTTTTCTTATCTATGTCGCTCTCTTTCTTTTTCCCCGTTTTTTTAAATCTTTTTACTTCATCCAAAAAAATTTCCAAAAATAAAAAGAAGAGGTGTTTAAAAAAAAAACTTTCAATAAAACGTTTATTCCCAACATTATTAACTACCTGATGAGACATTGTTCTTTCTATGACAAAACAAAATGTACAATTTTGTAGTAGTTTATAATTTGTACATGTTCTAAAGTATAATTAATAATACATATTCCTTGCTCTAGTTTTATATTCAGCACTGTTTTAAATTAATGTTTTAAACGTTGCATTTATTTACTTCGTTCCTTATGCACTTATATATATATAATTATATGGTTATGTCAATTTTTCATTGCTACATGGAAATATCTATGTTTCGAGATTAATTCTCATCATCAGGCAATGCTGGTGTGGTTGTGCAGACGATTTACATTTAAATGACAAATACTTTCAGTTTACTGTGAATGTATGTGGGTGTTTGTGTGTGTGTGTGTGTGTGTGTGTGTGTGTGTGTGTGTGTGTGTGTGGCTAATCAGAATGGAGATTCACTTAGGAATTCCTGTGCTAACCAACTTTTTTCCTCCTCTTTTTTTCGTTTGCCTTGACCCTATCCCTCTCTTGTCTGCTTTCCTTCGCATTAATCTGATCTTATCATTTTCCCTTTCGTTTTATTACATTTGATGTGATATCTCTTCTTGGTAGTACCAATCCCCTTCCCTCTATTCTATTTGTTAAAGAAAAGATTTTTTCAAAAGTATATATATATATATAATGTAATTTTCTAAACATATGTTATTAAATATCCCGCGGTGTGATGTCATAAAACCGCATCGCAAATTTAAGAACTGCGTTTATTATTTTTGGTAATTATAGCCGTTGCCAAGCGGAGTTTTATGTCAACACAAAATAAAATCGTCGGTGATGGTGGATTTTATAATATTTCAGTTTAAACAACCTCTCTGAAATGGCTCATGTGAGCCGAAAGTTTAGAAGAAAATCAATAAATAATTATCCAAATGTTGGAGAATTTTTGTCTTTATTTTCAACTGAAATTAAAGCAAAAATACGACGTTTAGAACGGCTCATGATTAAACATAATAGACATTCATTGTCTCTTATATTTAACAGTATATGTTTAGAAAATTACTTGCTGCCTCGATATACTAAATATATAATGTAGTACACTTGGTATGTAATCCGGGTAAATTCCAAAGGAGACGAACTCGAGAGAACTCAATGTTAAATTCATTTATTTAACAGAGTAATATTTTACATAACGGATTTTTATTATTAGTTTGGATTATGCACATTTCGCCGCTCTTGTGTTCTTGGCGAGGCTCTTCAGATCCAAATGGTACAACAATGGGTAATCGAAATATCATCCCCCCCAATTGAAAAACAGAAAATTCCTTCTCTTTTATTTGGTTTGCAGTAGACGCCCACATGTCCGTATTAGGACGGGCATCTGTGAGGTTTATATACGAAAAGGCTCTCGTTCATTCGAGACTCGCAGATTTGAGAACTAGCCCCGCGTAAAGTGTGTGGGAAGGCGGCGAAGGCGAAGGTTAAACCCAGAAGAGGAAAAAGTAGAAAGGGTCAGGCTGAAGTTGTTGACCCGGTCAGCGTTAAGATGAAAGAACCCGCGGGGATGAAAGGAAGTGAAGTGGAATGGTAAGCGGGGTGTTAGGGGTGAGGGGCGAATAGATACGAATCTATATGGTACTTATAGATACAAGCTGGTAGGTGTTTTACTTGAATAAATTTTAATCGGTTTTATAGTTGAATCAAACAAACTTCAGTCCACAGATATAGATTGGCCTGGTTTATACTTGAGATTATAGATAAATATTAGTCTGCTTTTTACTTGAGTCTACAGGTTTGTAGACTCACGCATAAAGTAGTCTTGTCTCTGGTTTGTACTTGAGTCTATATGTACACATTGTTCGCTTTTATTCTTTATGTCATTGTCAAAATGCTGCGGTTTATAGCGGATTCCATAGATACACATTCGCTAAGAATGTACTTGTTGGGTTAAAAATTGTGTTAGTAAGCATATATCCAGAAGGTGGTCGCATTTGTGGAAAGGGTTTACGTAGTCGTTGCCTTTTAACCCCTACCGAATGGGTATGCCTGTGTATCATGCTGAATCGATTATGCGAGTCAGTTTTTTCGTTCTGGTGGTTTTGCACCTTTGAAAAAAATTTTCCCGGTAGACAATTCAAATGCCAATATTCATTTAGCCTACGGGATTTCACACTTTATCCATGCCTGATATAGAATATCCAATTATGACGTATTTAAACACTCTATTTTTTTACTGAATGTGTCACAGAAAGGAGTTGATGGATTGTATTATTTCGAATGCATTTAATCTAATGTAAATCTTTTTTTTTCTTTTGCAATGTTTATGTTTTTTTTTATTTATACCGTAAACAACTAGGAACGCACTTGCTCTTGTATAAAAGCCGTCATCGTAAACAACCAACTTTATATAGACATGCTTTTTTTGTCCTTTTCTATCATGTTATCATTGTTTGATCAGTAAGACCATATTTGAGGGGATGTTCGGTGATCGATGTTTTAATTCAAATTACACAAAGAGTGATTTAAATTACTTTCTGTCTTTTCTTTCTTACTTTTCTCCTTTTTTGTTTTTTTTTTTGAACTCTTTCCTTTACATGACAAGAACTTTCGATTTCTAGATTTTTGGTAGGATATATTTTTTTTATTTCTTTCGTTTGGTGTTAGCTTTGTTTTTCCTTCTTTCTTTCATTAATACTTTTTTTTTTTTTTTTTTACTTGTTTCTTATTTTAGTGCCTCTCTTCTGAATGTGCGCTGTGGTACATTAGATATCAGCACGGAATAAAAAATTGGAGAGCCGAGTTCAAATTTTGGTTAAATTTGTTGCAGTTAGTTACGCACAAATACTCTTGAGAAATGTATGAATCCTCGTTATAGGTTAGATAGCAGAATATATTGGCTTCTATAATATTAGCTCTGCAGCCGGCAAAATGTAATGGCAGTCTGCTGCGGATAGATCTTCTGCCCTCAGTTAGTCTTTCGAGACATGATTACCTAAGGGGGTATCACTTATGGCAGTTAACCCTGGAACACTAACCATTAATTAAAGTAACACCACTACTAACTATGGCTATATCATACACGATTTTGAAAATATCAAAAAAATATTAACCCTCTAGGGCCATTCGTATCATATTTGATACAGTATTTCTCTATAAGGAAACATTTGGTATTTCCCTATAAGGAAACATTTGGTATTCATTGACTAAGCAGTCAGTACTGCTTTCATTTGAAATTTATAAAATATTTCTCTTAAAAAATTTTTCAGGAAAATATTTTTTCAAGGCTTGTTTCATACTGTATCAAATATGATACGAATGGCCCTAGAGGGTTAAATTCAAAATTTGTACTTTGCGTTAACATTAATAGGAACTGAAAATTATATTATTTAGGTTAGAAAACCAGGTACTGAAAATTTGATTAAATTGTAATTAAAATTGTGTCATATGCGTTGGGTGCGTTGTGGTGCAGTGGATATCGGCTCGGAAAGACAAATCAGGGAGCTGAGTTCAAATCCAGTTGAATTCCTTGCATTCACTTACGCACAAATACCTTTGGGAAATGTATTAATTTGCCTCTTCCCTACAGTTATGGGTTAAATAATAGAACAGATTGGGTTCTATAGCCTTGGCTGGCAACCAGTCTACCGCAGAAAGCAATAGCAAACTACTGCAGGATAACCTTCTGCCCAGTTAATCATGTCGCTTTCGAGACATGATTGCCCAAAGCATGTATCACGTATAGAACTTAGCTGACTATATACCCATGGTTAGTGTTATCAGGTTAACAAGTGTTGTTTTTTTTTTTTTTGTCTTTCTATTTAACTTTTTTCTTATCTTTCTTTGTTTTATCTTGATATATTGCTTATTCTTTTGGTCTTTTCTTTATTTTCTTCTTCTCGTTGGTTCTCTACTAGAAATTTTCTTTCTTTCTTTCTTTCCTTCCTTTCTTTCTTTTTTCTTTTTTCTTCCTTATACTTTTAGTCTTTCTTTGTTTTTCTTCATTCCTACAACATGAGTTTTTTTCATTTTATCTTTCTTTTTTTATTTATATATTGCTAATATCTCTGGTTGTTTCTTTCTGCTGATCTTTCTTTCCTTCATTTATTCATTCATTCATTAATTCTTTCTTTTTTTTTTGCTTGTTTCTATGCTATTATTTTTCTTTCTTTCTATCTACCGTTTCATTCTTTCTGTCTTTTTGTTTTTTTTTTCTTTATTCATTGCTTAACCATTTAGATATTTCTTTCGTTCTTTTTTTTAATTCTTTGTTCGATCGACCTATATAATTATTTTCTTTCTTAGATTTTTTCTTTTTTAATTCTTTCTTTATGACTTTTTCTTCATCGTTTTCTTTTTCTTCTTTTTTCCTTTCTCTCTTCTTTTCTTTTGCTCACTCGTTTATATACCATTATTTTTTCTTGCTATCTTTCTCCCTTTATTGATTTATTCATCGCTTATTCTTTGAGACGTTTGTAGTTTTGCTCGTTTGTTCCTATACCATCATTCTCTATCTATCTATCTATCTATCTATCTATCTATCTATCTATCTATCTATCTATCTATCTATCTATCTCAGTCTGTTTCTTATCTATCTATCTATCTATCTATCTATCTATCTATCTATCTATCTATCTATCTATCTATCTATCTCATTCTATCTATCTATCTATCTATCTATCTTTATTCTATCTATCTATCTCAATTTGTTCATTATCTATCTATCTATCTATCTATCTATCTATCTATCTATTCCATTGTTCATATCTATCTATCTATCTATCTATCTATCTATCTATCTATCTATCTATCTCAATTTGTTCATTATCTATCTATCTATCTATCTATCTATCTATCTATCTATCTATATATATATATATATATATATATATATATATCTCAATTTGTTCATTATATATCTATCTATCGATTTTGAGCACCTCGATGTTGTGTAATATTTAGCAAGCTAGAACCTGTTACAACTGAGTAGTGAGATCGATTTTTCATGGGTGCCTCATAATTTCGGCCTTGTGCCACATTTAAGCGACGCTTAGAAAATGTCTATCTCTCTCAGTCTTATAATTATCTATATTTATTTAGCATTTATTTTTCCTCGTTGCTTTCTTTCTTTCTTACTTTTGTTAATTTCTTTCTTTTTTATTCTTTTTTCATTCTCTCTTTCTTTTGATCGTTCTTTAAAATACCAATATTTTCTTTTTTTTATTTACTGCTGATTATTTTAGTCGATTCTTTCTTTCATCCTTTCTTTCTTACATTTGCTCTTTCGTTCTTTTAGCATTATTTTGTTTCATTGTTTCTGTTCATCTTTCTTTCGCTTTTTCTTTCTTTATTGCTTATTCTTTTAGGCATTTCCAATATCTAAGTTGCTGTGGGTGGCGGCTAGTGCCATAAGTAAGGAATTATTTTTCGTTCCAATTTCAGACGGGAAAATGCCATATTCTTTTTCGCTGAAAGAGAATACGATGTTTATACATATTTTGCATCATTAGTTTAGATTTTTCTACCATTCATTACCGGTTAAATCCAAACACACACACACACACACACACACACACACACACACACACACACACACACACACATATATATATATATATATATTTATATATATATGTGCACAGAGAAAGAGAGAGAGAGAGAGAGAGAGATAGGGGGGCGGTACCACGCCGTTCTCTTCAGCCAAAGAAGACCTCGTTGCCTAAAGAGAAGAGTATGATCGAAACCTAAGTAGCAAGTAAGTGGTGTTTTTTTTTGACATATTGTTAGCTCTGCATATTCAGTTCATTTGTTTCAACTGTACATTGAGAACTATTTAAGATCTACCGTTTGCTGGTCAAACCAGCAAATGTTTTACTGATGTGTTTTTACTTCTATCTATCTATCTATCTATCTATCTATCTATCTATCTATCTATCTATCTATCTATCTATCTATCTATCTATCTATCATTCATATCTATCTATCTATCTATCTATCTATCTATCTATCTATCTAATTCAATCAGTTCATCTATCTATCTATCTATCTATCTATCTATCTATCTATCTATCTATCTATCTAATTCAATTCAGTTCATCTATCTATCTATCTATCTATCTATCTATCTATCTATCTATCTATCTATCTATCTATCTATCTATCTATCATTATCTATCTATCTATCTATCTATCTATCTATCTATCTATCTATCTATCTATCTATCTATCAATATTCAATATCTATCTATCTATCTATCTATCTATCTATCTATCTATGTTAAATATATCTATTTGATGCTTCAGTACACATCATCAGTGATGTTTCTAGCCGAGGTTCATGAGTAGTTTCGGGTCTTTCAACATCATGGCCCCCTCTCTACGAGAACCCAGTTGATACTGACCAGGTATCGACTTGTGTACTTCCTGTTAGCTACATCTTTTCCAACTCTAGTCGTTTCACCTCAATCAAGGCAATACTAGCACTGGTGTGCAGGGGGCTACAAAAGAGGAGAGTGAAGTGTTACATAGGAGGAAAGCGAAGAAAAAGAAGTATAAATGAGGAACCGGTTACAGATGGTGTCGTAGAACTGACAAGAGAACGACTGGTTTGAAGAGAGTTGCGTGAGAGTAAAGTGAAAAAGTGAGAACAAGATTCAGGAGTGTTGGGAAAACGATAAGAGAAGTATGAGTATCACGGAGATAAGAGATGGCAACTGACGTTGCATTTAAACCGTTGGAGATTTTAGCTATCTAGGAAGCAAGTATACGGAAGGGAGTACTATAGGAGAAGAAGTGCGAGAAAAGAAGCTGGTAGAATAGAAGTGAGGGGTGCATTTGGTTGTTTTGACTGTAAAAATGGGGGACTTTGTTGTCAGTCTGGTTGCACGAGTAAATTTTTGTTGGTGAGGCACCAGGGAGTAAAACTTGTCGGAGAAGATGACATGGAAATATTTGTAGAAGAGGCAGATGGAAGCTACATCCCGTCAGTGAGAAGTTGGCTGAAGTTGAGCTGCCAGGTCTGGATCGATAACATTGCCGATTCTTTTCATCATCCTGTCAAGAACCCGGAGATGAATAGCAGAGGCGCCTGCCCAAAAATACGACAGTAGTCAACGCATGGGCGGATAGTTGTTTGGTATATAAGATACATTCAGGCGAGAAAAACTACCACAGTGAGCTAAATTTCTTAGCAGTAAATTTCGCTACTGATTCAACGTAGTCATTCCATTTTAGGTCGGCTGGATGAGTGAGGCCGGGGAGGCACAGTGCATTGCTTTCGATGAGACTAGTTTGCTCTATGATGATGGGGGGCAGGAGGGAGTGACTAGGGTGGTTGACAGACAGCAGCTTCATATTGGAAGCATAAATTTTCCGAGCCTTTTCTTAACCCAATCCAGAACAGATTACAGATCCTTCTCAAGATCAGCAGCAAGGTTATCTTTGTCCACCTTGAGGAGGGAGTAAATAGTGGTGTCGTAAGCATAAATGCCTACTTGGTTTTTGCTTTGGTACACTAGACTTGCTCCTTTAACAAACCCCAAAGAAAAAAGTGACAGACTGTTAAGTTAGGACTCCTGGCTGGCCTCTTATAGAATAAGAAATTATTTTTTAATCACCATTTTTGTACAAACACACACACACACACACACACACACACACACACACACACACACACACGTATATATATATATATATATATATATATATATATATATATATATTCGAATTTACAAGGTCAGCCGATTACACTACCTTGGTTGCAACCTTTCGATATCTGAATAAGAATATTTAAAATATTTAAAAGCTCTGCATACTGATCTAATTTGATTCTGGCAATTAACTAGCCAATAATTATATATATATATATATATATATATATATATATATATGCTATTAAATATAAGAGACAATGAATGTCTATTATGTTTAATCATGGCTCATGATTAAACATAATAGACATTCATTATCTCTTATATTTAATAGCATATGTCTAGAAAATTACTTGCTGCCTCGATATGCTAAATATATATATATATATATATATATATATATATAAAATCATGGGTATCATATATTTTACAATTAAAACTGGATTCAGAAGTATAAAAAAACATTTAAAATTTACTAGGTATCTTTCGATTGGCCCTTCTTCAGAATAAAAATCATTGGTAATATAAGACTGAGTGTTTCCAGTTAAAGCAAAACCGTAGACTGAAAGAAAAATAAATGGATGGAAGTCAAATTTTGATTTCCTGGTATCGATATCAAATAAGTTTTTTTCGTCGTAAACTTTATTTAAAAGGCTAAATAAGTCCTCTGAATAAATGGTATAATGGCTGAGACTAAAAACTACAATTATACCTACTTAGAGTCAAACCCGAAGCAAAAACTAAAATAAAAGGGCTGAAAAAAATACAGACATACAGGCAGATAAACACACACACACACACACACACACACACACACACACACACACATACGCACACACACACATCTTCATCTTGCCTTTTATATATATATATATATATATATTATCGATTTTCTGCGCTATTGTAAGAATTGCAACCTTGAAACTTCTGAATATCGTTTCTTATGTCTTTGTCTATGAGTGTATCAAATTTGATTAAAATCGGACCATTCCTTCTATAACCCGATTTTTTTCGATTATCGTTTTTCGATATTTATCGGGGGTACCTCGACACAAAACCTAGCTAAGAACACTCGCAGACGCTTATAGTACAACTGTGTAAATTTTTAAGAAAATCGGTTCAGCCGTTTCGGAGTCTATAGGTAACGGACACACACACAGACACAAGCACACACACACATACATACACACACAGAGACAAAGTTCCATTTATAAATAAGTTTTGATTTAGCGGTTTCTGCTCCGATGAGCTTAGCTACCTCTGAATGATTTTACTTGAACTTCTAGACTAGCTGCTAGGTTTTACCTTTTTACAGTGAAACCAATCAAATTTAACGGCTACTTCTTTGCTCGCACTTTCAGTCTGTAGAATTCCCGTCCATATACTTGCTTCCCGGACAGCTACAATCTCCAAACATTTAATTGCAATGTCAATTCTCGTTTCTTATCTTCTTGACACGCATCCTTTCCCTGACAAACCTTGTATCATGTACGTCTTCCTTTCCAATCTACTGTAATGCAACCCTCTTCACACCTACATTCTCAAGCTTCTCTTACCCATTTTCTGATACCCCCCTGTAGCTTGTTCCTCTTTCTCATCACTCACTTCTTATGTAACCCCCGCGCAACAGTGGTAGCTCTGCATTGCTTGGGTTGACATGATTATATATATATATATATATATATATATATATATATAACAAAACAATGTCGCTGACGTGACGTGGAATCTCTGTTAGAGATCCCATGTCGAAATGTGCATCCGACACCTTTGAATTTTGAAAGTTTTCTCTAATTAATATATATATATATGGATGAATAGGATTCCAAATTGTTAGCTAAAATTCCACGAAATTCTGCGTCTAAATTAATGTTTCGGACGAGCTCATGTGCGATTTGTCTCTAAATGGAAAGTGGCTCTGACTGTCGCCAATCGGAAGCATTTGCAGGGTTTCGGAACGGGGTTAAACGTAATTTTTCCAGTGTCTGAAAGCGCTTATCGAGAGTGGGCCGGAGGCTGATCATCTCTGGTCGGATCGGTGCGGGGGGGTATGATGTTGAAAGACCCGAAACCCCCTAGTGATCCTCGCGATGACATCACTGACGACACTCACTAGCACCCCCATTAGGGTGAATATGTTTGAAATATATATATATATATATATATATATATATATATATATATATATATATATATATTTTAATCATTTCACCCCGAGCAAGGCAGAAACGCCACTGATGTGCAGGGGGTTACATAAATGTAGAAAGATTAATTAGAAAAGAGTGAGGAGTACAAGCTAGTTAGAAAGGAACAATGGAAAGCTGAGAAAGCAGGTGCAATGACAGATACATGGGCGGAGAGAACGTGAAGATTATACAGGGGAGGGGAGAGAGCTAGAGTCCAGTGGTTAGTAGGTGAGTATTAACTTTGCTTTTAAATTTCTGGAGGTCGTAGTCGTCAGGAAAGCAAGAATACGGGAGTGAGTTCCACAGGCGGGAAGTGCGAGAGAGGAAGCTGCAGGAGTAGAATTGTCGTCTGCGTTTGGCTAACCTGACTGTGAATGGGTGGGACCCAGTTGCCAGTAGTCTGGTTGCACGGGTAAACACCTGTTGAGGAGGCATCAGTGACTTAAGCTCATCCGAGCAGAAGCCATGAAAGTATTTACAGAAGAGACAGAGGGAGGCCACATTTCGACGATGGGAAAGTGGCTGCAGACGAGTCGCCAGATCAGTACCTATCACATTACAGACTCTCCTTTGGAGCTTGTCAAGAACACTGAGGAGAACGGCAGGGGCACCTGACCATAAATGGCAGCAGTACTCCATGCACGGACGGATGGTTGACTTGTATATATGCAGGATGGATTCAGGTGGAAAAAACATTCTGGATCGACACAGTGACCCAGTCTTCTTAGCAGTATTGTAATGGTTTTTATTTTGATCTACGTGTTGATTTAGGATATATTTGTTATGGTTTGTTTTGATTTTTTCTAGGTTGTTTGTGCAACTATAACTTAGTTTAGGGGTATTTTTGTTAAAAAATTTACTTAGAGAGTTTTTGGTGGGGAAATTACAGTAAATGCATGAACTGTAGGTAAAAAATCCTACTTGTTCTATAACTTTGTTACAATATATATTGTCATCCGCAGACAGATCTACTTCGCTGCATCACGTCTCATCAGTACGGTTAGACTGCGATTGCTTTTTTACCCAGGATTGAAACCCAACCGAAATGACGTCAGTCGGCGACTCTACCCCTGGGCTATGGGCGTTCGGTGGAATTAGCAGACTTTTTAGCGCATATCATTATACGCCCCCAATAGCTAGAGCGCTCTAATTCATTTCATTGAATGAGCACATATATATATAATATATAATATATATATAGAGAGAGAGAGATAGATAGATAGATAGATAGATAGATAGATAGATAGATAGATAGATAGATAGATAGACCTATGTATTTACCTAGCTAAGTCTATTCACATACCTCTCTCGCTGTATATATGCATGTACTTATGTATGTATCTATCATTACAAGTCTTTTCATATAGCTCTATCTCTCGAACTGTGCATGTCTATCTGTCTGTCTGTCTGTCACTATATATATATAAATCCGCCCATCTCTCCCATCTCTTCCACGATGTCCTCCGTCATCATATCAGGCATTTCTGCGTATATCCGACACCGTTCCTAATTGATCGATCGATATATCGAACTGGTAACCCGGTACATGAGACTAGGAATACATTACCTCCTGCTGTGAGATTCTTTCTGTACTTTAATGTATCTTAAGTCGAGACTGACGCACCAATACATAAAGATAACGAACGTGTTGAGCTGTTTGTATATTTGCCAACGGAGATAACGTAGAATTGAAATTTAATTTTTTTTTCTTTTTCAGCCTGAACGTAAACAAAAAGTCATGCTCGACGGCAAGAGCGCACATTAAAACGAGTTATTTTATTCCATATTGGAATCATCTCGAATTCTTGATGAAAAATATCTGTAATGTTATCCCCGAAGATTAACCAAAAAACAAAAAACACGAAACTACTTCTTTCAGATGTAACATTTCTGTATGTTCAAATCTGGTCGTCGTCGAGTGGGTGTGTGACTTTGTAGTTTGCTTCAAACGTTGATTCTGCATTAACTCCGAAAAATCTATCTATCTATCTATCTATCTATCTATCTATCTATCTATCTATCTATCTATCTATCTATCTATCTAATTCAATCAGTTCATATCTATCTATCTCTCTATCTATCTAATTCAATCTGTTCATATCTATCTATCTATCTATCTATCTATCTATCTATCTATCTATCTATCTATATAATTAAATCAGTTCATATCTATCTATCTATCTATCTATCTATCTATCTATCTATCTAATCAATCAAGTTCATATTCTATCTATCTATCTATCTATCTATCTATCTATCTATCTAATTCAATCAGTTCATATCTATCTATCTCTCTATCTATCTAATTCAATCAGTTCATATCTATCTATCTATCTATCTATCTATCTATCTCGCTTTCCCTCTTTATCTATCTATCTATCTATCTAGCTATCTATCTATCTATCTATCTATCTCGTTTTCCCTCTCTATCTATCTCTCTATCTATCTCGTCTTCTCTCTCTCTCTCTCTCTATCTCTATCTATCTATCTATCTATCTATATATCTATCTATCTATCGCGTCTTCCCCACCATCTCTCTCTCTCTCTCTCTCTCTCTCTCTCTCTCTCTATCTATCTATCTATCTATCTATCAGATAAAGAACGAATAAGAAAGCTACATCAATCTACATTACTTACATTATTCGGGAAATTGTCCTCATCTTTGTTGCCATTTATACGACGTTTCGGCCGTTGTACGCTCCAGCCTTTTTCAGGTGCTAAGAATTTCGAACCAGTCGAAATTGCTTCATTCACTTACGCCCAAATAATCTTAAAACATTATTAATCTATTTCATTTCTCTCCAGCTATGGGTTAATTAGCAGAACACATTATGTTATAAAGCCCAAATTGGTAACCAGTCTATCGCAGAAAGTAATGACAACCGACTGCACGAAAATCTTCTACTTAGTCAGTCATGTCTCAAAAAAGACATGATCACCCAAGCGTGTATCACATACAGCAATGACTGACTGGAAACAAGTGTATAATAATTCTATTTTGTCTGTGTGAGACTCAGATATTAGGATAAGAGAAAGATAAGAATGAAAGAGATAGAAGATGATTACTGGCATTGCATTTGAACTTTTGGAAACTCTAGCAATACTGGAAGTAAGCATATGAAAGTGAGTTCCACAAGCAGAAAGTGCGAGAAAAGTAGCTGTTGGAATAGAAGTGGAGTTACATTTAACTTGGATCTAGATGTCAATCTAGTAGCACGAGGAAATTCATGTGGTCGGAGCACCAGAGAAAGAAGTTCGTCAGAACAGAAGCCGTGTAAATATTTGTAGAAAAGAGAGAGGTACGCTACGTAATGAGGAAAGAAAATGTGGAGAATTTGACGCTATCTGGACGGAATTTGGCGAGTCAATCAGTCAGTTAAGTGCCATACGTGATACACGCTTGGGCGATCATGTCTCGAAAGAGACATGACTGACTGGGCAGAAGATTATCCCGCAGTAGTTTGCCATTGCTTTCTGCGGTAGACTGGTTGCCGACCAAGGCTATAGAACCCAATCTATCCTGCTATTTAACCCATAACTGGAAGGAAGAGACGGATTAATATTTTCCCAAGGGCATTTGCGCTCAGTGAATACAATGGATTCAACTGGAATTCGAACTCGGCTCCCCGGTTTCTCGTTCCTAGCCGATATCCACTGTACCACAACGCACATTTGGCGAGTAAGTAAACGAAAAAGCCTGTGTAAATGAATATTAAAACAGGGAATCGGTGAGAATGAGTAGAAATATGAACATTGTGAAAAGATCTAAAGAATAGGGAGTTGTGGTTGACCATGGGAACCTATGCCCTTAAAGGACACGTCACATTGAAAAAGATTGAAAATGGTTTCATGATATCTGCATTGATCATTTTTGTAAACACATTTTACATAGATAAAGCGCCTTTTAATGTGTGAGTTTTACTTGTATGTCCAATGTCTTGCTTTTGGTGAGTCTATCAGACCTTTTTCTAATCGATCCGAGTGCTTCAACAACTACCGAGTTTACTGATAACCTCATGAGCCACATTACTATTATTGCTATTATTATTATTATTCATGATGTTCGCTAAAATGTATGCAACTTGCAACTTGCATTTAAAGGAAACGTGCACTGAATTTAGTGCAGGTGCCTGAAGCTGTCAGTGCAAACATTGAACCTGTCACATCTCCCAATTTCAAAATGAGCAAAGAGTGACGTTGCACTTACTAGTTTGACTTTCTGGTTTCAGTGCAATGATTCTAACAGCAGTCATGTAGCAGGTAAGATCTGCTACAGCTCATATATGCTGATTTATCTTTGTGTCGTGACTATGTCATAACTCTCCACAGCTTCCTATCTTATGTGATTCTCAGCAGTTTTTCTCGCCTTTTCTAAGGGACAGGAACCCCAGTATTTTTGCCATCCATTCACACAACTCCTAATCAAGGTTGATTGCTATCTCCCCACTAGCACTCTCGCCTTCAATATGCCCCGTGAGGACTAACTTTTCCGAGCGATCTTTCCTCATTATGCCCCCAAAGAAAATTCAGGTGTCTTTTCCTGAACCTGAATATGAGTAATCTTTCTGCTGGCGTTTTCTTTAAGAACTTTAAGGATACTGAGATGAAGGATCCTAGAAAACTAAAAAGCAGTTATCAAAGTGCGCTTAAGGAGGAGTCAGAATAGTTAGAAAACAAATCCAGGAAAAAGATGAACAAGTTAATGAGACGAAGAAATGGAAGAGACTAAAAAAGGAGAAGAAAAATAATGGGAAGAAAGGGAGTAAAGAAGAAGAAAAAGAAGGAGAAGAATGTTAATTTTTTGTTATGATTTCACCCCAAGCAAGGGAGTACCGCTTTTGGTGCACCGGGAATTACAAGAGTGTAGGTGTAAAAATAAAGAAAGAAAGAAATGACCACTTATAGTAGCCACAAACGTCTGCAATATATTTTGTAGTCAAATTACAGTGCAAACGAGAGTTCATTGTAAGAGACAATGTAGAAACGACAAAATGGGGTCACACAACCAACCTTTGCTTCTAACAAGCAAAAACGCGTGTTAATCCACCAAGCTCAGAAAATCCACGTTATTCTCATAAGCAAAAAAAAACAAAAAAAAAACGGCTTCTATTCACCGAGGGATTTTTTCTGATTGGTCACGCCATTCAGGGGTGGGAAGAACATTAGCATAGATTCTACTCCTTAAAGTAGATTTTTGTTAACTACTTTTTTGGTAATTTCTCTTTGGCCGATCGCAAACAAAAGACGAACTCGTAGGTAGCTGATGATTATCTCTTTCACTACACTAGATGAGAGAAAAGAAAGAGGAACAAGATACAAGGGAGTGTCGGAGAAAGGATAAGAGAAAAATGAGAATAAAGACGATTAAAGATGGTTGCAATCAAACTCTTGGAGATTGTAGCTACCAGGGAAGCAAGTGTACGGAAGGGACTTCCAAAGGCCGGAAGTGCGAAAAAAAAACTGGTAGTAAAAAAGGACGGTTAAATTTGACTCTATTCACAGTAAATATGTAGAAACTAATTACCAGTCTAAGCACAAGTAAATTCGTGTAGAAGCGCCATTAGGGAGTTAAGCTCGTTCGAGTCGAACCCATGAAATATTTGTAGAAAAGAGAGAAGAAAGCCACATCTCATCGATGAGAAAGTGACTGAAGTCGAGCTACTAAAATTGGGATCGCTTACACTGCAGATCCTCATTTGAATTTTGTCGAGAACCCCAAGATGAATAGCAAGAGCGCTCAACAAGAAAGTATTCGATGCACGGACAAATGGTAGATTTGTATATGCGCAAGGTGGATTCTGAAAAGAAAAAAGTTCTTGGCGAGACACAGTGACTCGACCTTTTTAGCAGTAGATATAGCTACTGATTCGATGTTGTCGTTCCAGAAGAAAAAGAAAAGAATGTAATAGGAGGGAAATGATAAAGGTGAAAGAGAAGAAGAAGCAGACGAAGAAGAAGAAAAAGAACACAAAGAAAAAAGAAAAAGAAGAAAAAGAAAAGAATTTGAAAGAAAGGAAACGACAAAGCTGAAAGAGAAGAAGTTGACGAAAAGGAAAAAAAGAAAAAGATTTAAAAATAAAAAAAAGAATTTAATAAAAAGGGAATCATAAATGAGAAGAAGAAAAATAAGACAAAGAAGAAGGAAAAAGGAAAAAGAAAAGAAGTTAAAAGAAAGGAAACGCTAAAGCTGAACGAGAAAAAGAAGCAGACGAAGAAGAAAAAAGGAGATCCAGAAGAACAAAATTTAATAGGAAGGAAATGATAAAGGTGAAAAAGAAGAAGAAGAAAAAGAACAAGAATTAAAAGAACAAGAAGAAAAAGAAAAGAATTTAATAGGAAGGAAATCATAAATGAGAAGAAGAAGGAGGAAGAAGAAGTAAACAAAGAAGAAGAAGGCAAAAAGAAGAAGAACAAGAAGAAAAAGAAAAGAATTTAATAAGAAGGAAATCATAAATGAGAACAAGAAGGAGGAAGAAGAAGAAGAACAATAACAAGAAGAAAAAGAAAAGAATAGAAAGGGGCGTAAGACAAGTATGTGTTTTCCTACCTGATCTTTTCAACCTATAGAGCGACGCAATTATGAGAAAAATAAAAGCCTTGCCAAGATTCGTCATTGGCGGCCATAATCTCAACAATATCCGAGACGCGGATGACACAGTGCTGATAGCAGACACGTAAAGGAAAAGAAAGTGAAAAGAAAGGATTGAGCATAAACCTCAAGAAAAATGAATGCATGGTCATCAGCAAAAAGAGGAGACCAATATGCAAACTTCCAGTAGAAGAATCTAAAATAAAGCAGGTAAAAAAATTCAAATACCTGGGAAGTGTTTTCACAAAGGCTGGAAAATGCGACACGGCGATCCAAAGACGCATTGGCATGGTCAAAAACGCATTTCAGAAGCTAACCAGAGTACTAAAAGACAGGCAAATCTCATTAGAAACAAAGAAAAGACTGCTTGATTACAATGTGAAATCTGTCCTTCTGCATGGAAGTGAATGCTGGACAATCTCATCAAAGATGAAGGAGATGCTTCAGGCAGCAGAAATGTGGTTTTACAGAAGGATGCTGAGGATACCATGGACAGAGCACGTGTGCAACGATGAGGGGTTGGGCAGGATGCAAACGAGAAGAAAACTGATAATAAATATCAGGAAGAGACAAATGAGGTTCCTGGGACACGTAATGAGGAAGGAAGGCCTAGAGAATTTGATACTTACAAGTCAGATAAATGGAAGAAAAGACTTTGATACTTACAAGTCAGATAAATGGAAGAAGAGACAGGGGGAAAGCAGCACGAGATGTACTTGTTAGGTCTGAGCAAATGGTTGGCGGAGCGGGGTTTGGAAGAGAAAGATTATTGAGAGAGAGCCAAGTGGAAGTCCATGATTGCCTGCGTCCTGAAGGGACACGGCACATGAAGAAGAAGAAGAAGAAGAAGAAGAAGAAGAAAGGAAAAAGAGTAGAGAAGAAAGAGAAGATGTAATGGAACGGGAAAAAAAGAGTACATTTAGAAAACAAGAAATGGTAAGCATGAGAGTAACAGACACAGAAAAGAAGAAAAGGAAGGTGAAGAAGAAAAACAGCAACAACAACAACAACAATAAGTAAAAGTTAACGAGTAGGAAAGAAAAGTAGAGAGTTATGAAGAAAGAAGAAAAAGAAAAAAAAGTTATCCGGAAGGAAGAATGGGAGACAGTAAATGAGACGAGATGTATAATATGTCAACAAGAAGCAAGAGACGCCGTTGTAATTACAACGAGAATTACGATGTTTTTCAAAGCTACTGAGAATTTAACTTTTTATTTCTCTAAAAATGTAAATATCAAATGTTATTTTTACTCCTACTTTTAAGTAATTATGAATTTTTCTTCTTTTTCTTCTGATTTAATTTATTTGTTTCTCTTTTAATGATCCTGATTGATTAATCAATTAGTTTTCTTATCTCTATTATTCCTTAAAGATTATGATATTAATTGTAGATATTTCGAAATAAATTTTTTTCTCAGTCAATCTACCATATTTTTCTCGAATGACTACGATATTAGTTGCCGATAACGCCAAGTATTTTTGACGAGTTCAGTAAATAAATAACTGATATATATATATATATATATATATATATATATAATGCGAATTTGAAGACGGTAAAGCAGACGCAGTAAATTATGCTGGTTCTTTCATGTCAACACAAGATAAAATCATCTTTGATGGTAGATGCTTTTATGTTAACATCCCTGTAACCTCTCTGAAGATGGCTCATGTGAGCTGAAAGCTTAGAACCAACATAATAAAAATAATACAAATGTTAAACAATTTATGTCTTTATTTTCACCTGAAATTAAAGCGAAAATATTATGTTTAGAACGGCTTATGATTAAACATAATAGACATTCATTGTCTGTTATATCTAACAATGTATGTATATATATATATATATAGTCATCCGCAGACAGATCTGTTTCGCTGTATCACAGCTCATCAGTACGCTTAGACTCCGATTGCTTTATATATCTATATCTATATATATATATATATATATATATATATAGAGAGAGAGAGAGAGAGAGAGAGAGAGAGAGACTTTATATTTTTAAAAATATCTTCAAAGATATAATATCCAAACTTTTCGTAAAATTAATTATTAAATAAAACATTAAATATTATATATTTGTGCAATTTTCGGAGATCTTTCACTGAGTCTTATTACACTAGTCGACAATTTTTTTACCACAGTGTTGATGGGCAATGGACATATGTTTCTGGGCTATTCGTTTTCACGCTGAATCTGAAAATCAAGTCCGATTTGCTCCATCTCTTCAGATTTTCTCTGTACAGATGAAGCCTTTTTTTTATTGAAAACAGGTCAAAATGTCTAATTTCACTGGGAAGTGCCAGGACATAATAATTTACGTAAAATACTTGAGAAGTTTTATTTTAGTTTGGAGTAGATATACTAAACTATCGCCCTGTTCACACTCCACCCATGTCTATTGAACAGGTGAAGAGGCTCATCCCTTGTTCCCTGTTTAGGATGTGGTTTCCGGCTTTCTCTTTTCCAATCTTTTCACTCATTTTTCAATTGGAGTAGATAGACTAAACTATCGATCGGTTCACACTCCACCCATGTCTATTGAACAGGTGAGGAGGCTCATCCCTTGTTCCCTGTTTAGGATGTGGTTTCCGGCTTTCTCTTTTCCCATCTTTTCACTCATTTTTCAATTGGAGTAGATAGACTAAACTATCGCTCGGTTCACACTCCACCCATGTCTATTGAACAGGTGAAGAGGCTCATCCCTTGTTCCCTGTTTATGATGTGGTTTCCGGCTTTCTCTTTTCCAATCTTTTCACTCTTACCTAGCCCCCTGCACATCAGTGGCGTTACCGCCTTGCTCGGGGTGATATGATTAAAAAAAAAAAGTAATTTATCATAAAAGTAAAGGTATCCTAATAACTTGAATCCTAACCTGTATCCGAATATTTTTTTGTTCAAAATTGGCCAAAATGTCTCTTTTCACTGTGAGGTAAAATAATAATTTACAGGACATAATCATTTACGTAAAATATTTTAAACGTTTTATTTTAGGTTCAAGTAACTTATCATAAAAGGAAAAGCATATTAATGACTTGCATCCCAATAATTTTTGGTTCGAAATATGCCAAAGCATCTCATTTCACTGTGAGGTGCCAGGACATAATAATTTACGTAAAATACTTTAAATACTCGTTCAGCTTTATCGTTTCCTTTCTTTTAAATTCTTTACTTTTTCATCATACAAATAAAAGAATCCTAAGTGGATTTTCAGCAGTTTCAGTCTCTAGAAATATTTAATTTCCTGTACCTGACGACAAGAATCCCTTTGAGTGAAAAAAAAAACAAAAACAAAAAAAACAAACTTTCAGCTTCATCGTTTCCCTCCTATTAAAATATTTTCCTTTTCTTCTTTTTCTTTTTCTTCTTCTTCTTCTTGCCTTCTTCTTCTTTGTTTACTTCTTCTTCTTCTTCTCATTTATGATTTCCTTCTTATTAAATTCTTTTCTTTTTCTTCTTGTTCTTTTAATTCTTCTTCTTTTGCTTCTTCTTCTTTTTCACCTTTATCATTTCCTTCCTATTAAATTCTTTTTTGTTCTTCTGGATCTCCTTTTTTCTTCTTCGTCTGCTTCTTTTTCTCGTTCAGCTTTAGCGTTTCCTTTCTTTTAACTTCTTTTCTTTTTCTTCTTGTTCCTCTTTTTCCTTTTTCCTTCTTCTTTGTCTTATTTTTCTTCTTCTCATTTATGATTCCCTTTTTATTAAATTCTTTTTTTTCTTTTTAAATCTTTTTCTTTTTTTCCTTTTCGTCAACTTCTTCTCTTTCAGCTTTGTCGTTTCCTTTCTTTCAAATTCTTTTCTTTTTCTTCTTTTTCTTTTTTTCTTTGTGTTCTTTTCCTTCTTCTTCGTCTGCTTCTTCTTCTCTTTCATCTTTATCATTTCCCTCCTATTACATTCTCTAGAAATATTTCATTTTCTGTGGATTTATTACCTGTCGACAAGAATCCCTTTCAGTGAAGAAGAAACAAACTTTACATTGAAAATGAAAAACTTTACCATTGGTTCTTATGTTTGCAAATTTGTCATCTTTGTTTTATTCAAATTTCTTGTGTCAATTGTTGATGTCTCTGTTTGAATCAGTTTTATTTTGTCTTACGCTTTTAATAAGGATTAATATATTATTCTTATGCAACATTTTGATCTGTATTATTATCTACTCCGGAATACATAATTAAATTGATAGAAAATAGAAGATTCATCAATACTATACTAAAATCACGAAACGCCAAATATTTTAGATCAGAAAATTGGGATTCTTCGCGTCAGTTAATAAAATCAAACATTGATACAATTTCCACGATAATCATTCATAGGAACACTACGTTTTTTTATCGATAAAGCTATTTTCGACGAGTTTAACGAATAAATAACTAAATCTACAGATGGACGAACAAATAATTAAACGACAGAATACAGTTTGTAGGTATATATATAGTCATTCGCAGACAGATCTGTTTCGCTGTATCACAGCTCATCAGTACGGTTAATCAGCCGATTGCCTTTTACCCAGGATTGAAACCCGACCGAAATGGTGTCAGTCAGTGATTCTACCTCTGAGCTACGGGCGTTCAGTAGAAGGAGACTTTTTAGCGTGTATATTATTATTATACGCGCCCAATAACCAAGTAGATGTCTAGTCACACTGATGAGCTTTGATACAGCGAAACAGGCTTGTATGTAGATGACAAATATATATATATATATATATATAAGAAATATGTTATCAATAATTTTGTATTTTTTAAAAATATACTCAGATAAACAGTAAGATTATTTTCCTTAAATTAATCCTTTAAGTACAATATGTTTCATTTATCAAAATTAAATTTGTTTTACTTTTCAAAATTGTTTGTTTCACTTAATCTTATTATTTTAAAAAATAGTTAACACATTATCATTAGTTTTATTTTAAGATTTCACAGAAGTGATAAACTATTTCTATCTTTTTAGGATTATTACTCTTACAAAGACTAGTGATGGTAGCAACAACGGTGTATATATATATATATATATAATTTTGATTTTTTTTTTTTTACCAACGTCTTCGTTTTTTAGTTGTTAACACGTCTCTGTCTTCTGTCGCTTGGCAACCCATTTAGGAGAATGAAAACTTCGAACAACAACCCAAAACTCAAGGTGTTCATGGTGCCGAGGATTAAATGGCTACTGCGTTATGAACAATCTTGGACAGTCTTCGGAGCCCTGTTTGTAAAAGATCATTACTCGACGTACCAGACAATTTTTGGTGAACTTTTAGACCCGTGCATCACTTGGGGAAATAATGTGAGAATTAAGAATTGAATCAAAATGTCAAGTATGGCTCTTCCTGTGGATAAACAGGGATTCCGTCCCTCAGGAGGGATCCTACCTTAGATAGAAAAATTTGTCATAGAAACAAACTCCTACACAAAGAATAAATCTTCAGGTCCTCATAACCGGGATAACCGCAATGATAGCCCTGAAAATTCTCCCGCTAGATCGATAACCGTACATTCAAAGAAAGACAAAATAAAATCGATAACCGTACATTCAAAGAAAGACAAAATAAAATCGATAACCGTACATTCAAAGAAAGACAAAATAAAATCGATAACCGTACATTCAAAGAAAGACAAAATAAAATCGATAACCGTACATTCAAAGAAAGACAAAATAAAATCGATAACCGTACATTCAAAGAAAGACAAAATAAAATCGATAACCGTACATTCAAAGAAAGACAAAATAAAATCGATAACCGTACATTCAAAGATAGACAAAATAAAATCGATAACCGTACATTCAAAGAAAGACAAAATAAAATCGATAACCGTACATTCAAAGATAGACAAAATAAAATCGATAACCGTACATTCAAAGAAAGACAAAATAAAATCGATAACCGTACATTCAAAGAAAGACAAAATAAAATCGATAACCGTACATTCAAAGAAAGACAAAATAAAATCGATAACCGTACATTCAAAGAAAGACAACATAAAATCGATAACCGTACATTCAAAGATAGACAAAATAAAATCGATAACCGTACATTCAAAGAAAGACAAAATAAAATCGATAACCGTACATTCAAAGAAAGACAAAATAAAATCGATAACCGTACATTCAAAGAAAGACAAAATAAAATCGATAACCGTACATTCAAAGATAGACAAAATAAAATCGATAACCGTACATTCAAAGAAAGACAAAATAAAATCGATAACCGTACATTCAAAGATAGACAAAATAAAATCGATAACCGTACATTCAAAGAAAGACAAAATAAAATCGATAACCGTACATTCAAAGAAAGACAAAATAAAATCGATAACCGTACATTCAAAGAAAGACAAAATAAAATCGATAACCGTACATTCAAAGATAGACAAAATAAAATCGATAACCGTACATTCAAAGAAAGACAAAATAAAATCGATAACCGTACATTCAAAGAAAGACAAAATAAAATCGATAACCGTACATTCAAAGAAAGACAAAATAAAATCGATAACCGTACATTCAAAGAAAGACAAAATAAAATCGATAACCGTACATTCAAAGAAAGACAAAATAAAATCGATAACCGTACATTCAAAGAAAGACAAAATAAAATCGATAACCGTACATTCAAAGATAGACAAAATAAAATCGATAACCGTACATTCAAAGAAAGACAAAATAAAATCGATAACCGTACATTCAAAGATAGACAAAATAAAATCGATAACCGTACATTCAAAGAAAGACAAAATAAAATCGATAACCGTACATTCAAAGAAAGACAAAATAAAATCGATAACCGTACATTCAAAGAAAGACAAAATAAAATCGATAACCGTACATTCAAAGAAAGACAAAATAAAATCGATAACCGTACATTCAAAGAAAGACAAAATAAAATTGTGAGGAGTAAGACGTCGTTATGACTGCATTTCATGAAGCGTTACACAAACCCAAAGAAAATTATATCACTCGCTAAATATATGACATTTGGCAAGAAAAGGTTGGACAAGCAATTAGAAAATACATTGACAAAAATAAACGAGCAAATGTAATAAAGTACCTCATGCAAAATAACCGATTGACAGACATTGGAAGTAAAGATATAAAAAGAATTGTAACCAGAATAGACGAATCAACAAAACATGAAAGGGAACCGGAATCGCAAATGAAAAGCGGTAACATCACACAAACCACGGATCTTAATGAAGAAACTGAGATACATACAAATCAGTTATCGAGATAATGCTGAAAAATTAGAAATGTTGGAAAGGTGTAATCTTAGAAGGTCACAAGACGTCGATAAAACAAGATCAAAACACACTGAACAGAATAATTTTAGGGAAAACAAGAATAGTATACAATAAGCCAAGACAAATATCATGAACCATATGAGTAAAACAAAAAATATAAAAATGGAGAAACGAGAACAACACCAAAATTTACGACCAAAAAAACATGACCTCAAAACAATTAAACTTTACAATTCAGATCTTGTTACGTCGGGTAACAGAATTATATGAAATAATACAAAACAGCGTAATAGTATAAAAGTAGGTGTATTGACAGGAAAGAGAAGTATTTACAAGAGGTGAGGATTAGTAGAATACAGAACAAGGTAATTAGTATACAGTATCGTCGTAGAGACGTGATAAATTGACTAGTAGAACACTTCCAGTCCAGTACCGGAAATACCCGACTGACTCGATCACTCGACTTCCTTCCTCGATGTATAATCACTACTATTTTATATAGTGATTCGAACAGTCCATTTCGGTGGAAAGGTGGAGAGCGCCCCAACAGATCTCAAATTAGTTCTGAATGAAGAAGAACCTCATATAAATCTCAGTGAAGCAATATATGTATCAGTAATAGCACAAAAAATTGAACATCAATGCAAAATAAAAGCAATCTTACAGATATGAACATCCGCCTTGGAAAAAAAAAAGTTAAAGCAATCGAACAACTAAAAATAGAGTATTATCATTACTCTATGAACTGGCAGGAGGAATAAATGTAAGAACCAGAAAAGACAGAAGAGTCGAAAGAACACACAATATTAGAAATGTCAACTCAACGAAAAAAGCAACCAATACAACTGAAGGATCCAGAATAAACGTTATTGTTGTACATTCCGGTTGAGAAAAAACACAAAATAATAAATAACAAAAACTGATATGGAGATAGAAAATATAAGTTATCTTGAACAAAAATATAGAAACTGGAACACGGATTAGTCAATTCAGGAATACTATTAGTACAAATCAATATATACAGTCTTGCAGTGAAATAGTATGTCCGGATAATGAGTCTATATCCAAAATAACTCCAACCAACTCTGCTCCAACTTACGGACCAACTGATCTTTAACTACTATTTACAACGGTATTTACTAACCTTCTCACGCAAGGCTAGATGTGACACCAGGTCTATTTATAGTGGGTCTTCCCGGCCATATAGCCGAGCCAAAAAATGGCTGTCTATTTTTCTCCAGTCGTGATACTACCCTTCGGCGGAACCACGACTGGGTTAGTGCTCTTTGCTCGAAAGCAGAGAACGCCCTCTACTCAAAGGCAGAGATCTGACAGTGTACTAGTTGTAACAGCAGAGGAAAATGCCAACGGTATTTACCAACCTTCCCACGCAAGGTTAAATGTGACACAAGGTCTATTTATAGGGGGGTCTTCCCGGCCATATAGCCGGGCCAAAAAATGGCTGTCTATTTTTCCCTAGTCGTGATACTACCCTTCGGCGGAACCACGACTGGGTTAGTGCTCTCTGCTCGGAAGCAGAGAGCGCCCTATATCCGAAGGCAGAGAGCTGACAGTGTAGTCGTAACAGCAGAGGCAAATGCCAACTGCTGTTTACAACTATATTATTTAGTTGTCCCTCCCACTAAGGGCAACATGTGTCATATGGTCAGTTATAAGTGGCTTTTCCGGGCTATATGGCCCGGCCAAAAAATGGCCGTCTATTTTTCCCCAGTCGTGATTCTACATTTCGGCGGAACCACGACTGGGTTACCCGAAGGCAGAGAGCTGACAGTGTAGTCGTAACAGCAGAGACAAATGCCAACTGCTGTTTACAACTATATTATTTCGTTGTCCCTCCCACTAAGGGCAACATGTGACACATGCTCAGTTACAAGTGGGATTTCCGGTCTATATGACCCGGCCAAAAAATGGCTGTCTGTTTTTCTCCAGTCGTGATTCTACCCTTCGGCGGAATCACGACTGGGTTAGTGCTCTCTGCTCGGAAGCAGAGAGCGCTCTCTACCCGAAGGCAGAGGGCTGACAGTGTCATAGTCGTAATAGCAGAGGCAAATACCTTCTGATATTTACAACTAGTGCCGTTATCTGTACAGGCTGCATTATATGTACACATCAGGCGAATCCATTCATATCTGCAAACTGGAGTGATCCCCAACCGTTATGAAAAAAGATAAAGATTCTACAGACAGAATAAAATCTTTTAAACCGATGCAAAGAAATTTCACAGAGAAATAGGTAAAGAACGAATTGAAGTGACAATTACCACAAAGATGAAAGAGATTATACAATTGTAAAAAAATATGGGCTTACCCTTATGAATATAACAAAAAAGCAATTTAGATTGCACAAAAGACAGAACGGATGAAAAATAAATCAGAATAAACGTAGGCTGGAATCACAGAAGAAAATGCGGAATGTGCACTGAAAAGGCACACAAATATAATTTCCTGGAATATATAAAATTCCTAACTTTCGGCTCTATTATCCAACTACTGCAGACAAAAAACATAGCCAAAGAACTTTAAGAAATCGTTAAAAATCCTACTAAAATTCCAGTATGGATAGCTAAAAGAATTACTTCTCTAAAATTCCAGTATGGATAGCCAAAAGAATTACTTCTCTTCTACCCAAGAATGGTGACGCAAATATCCCGAAAAACTACAGACCAATTACATGTCTTCCCGCAACTTACAAAATGTTGACATCTATTTTTGAAAAAAAAAAGGGTGCAAACGTGGCTCTTGCGGATACTTCTTATATAGGATAATTTCGAAAGTCGCTTCAGTGCAAAGAAAAATCTTAATATCATTAACCAGTCAACTTAACAGAACGGAACGTGATTATAAAATAGCTCAAAACAAAATATGCCATCTGTTTTACATGGATAACTTAAAGTTGTATGCTAGAAATTACAGTGAGCTTTGAAGGTCTTCTTCAAAACTGTAAAATGCTTCACTTATGACATTAGAATGAAATTTTAATAATTGTAATAAAGCCACAATTCACTACACTAAACAGCCTCTACTAGCTTAGATCCTAATGTATCAATAACGGATTTAGAGCAAGAAGAAGCTTATAATTACCTCAGTGTAAGAATTCATCATAAGAAAATGAAAGAAATAGTGCGCAAAGCGTACTATAGAAGCGTACGACTGATATAAAAACTTAATTGAATTCTCAGCACAGAATTATGGCCATTAATCACCTTGCCATCGCAGTGGTTCAATACAGTTTCAACATAATGTACTGGACTCTAAATGACATCAAACGAATGAATTCTCCGTCAAGAAAGCTTCTTACTAAGCATGAAATGCATCATCTAAAGGCTGATGTAGATAATCTATACATACTTAGTAAAGAAGGTGGAAGAGGTCTTATTCAGCTAGAACTGTAATACAAAAACAACTGTTGTTCCAAAATACTAGTGTTGATGGACTTAATACTAATCGATGGTTATGAGCATCTAGATTAAAATCTAAAATTGAAGGCTTTATTCTTGCAGCGCAAGATCAGAGGAGCTATCAGGGAAATATCAAACATAATAATGTTGATCCAAAATGCAGGTTATGTTACAAATACCAAGAAAACATCTAATCTCAAGATGTCCTCGAGTGAGGCAATCTTTACACTGAATAATGTGCAAACACTTTTAAAAATATGTAAACAAACATTGTTATGGACATCAACCAGCACCAGTTACAGAAATAGAAGGCGTCACCATTCTTTGGAATTACACCATCTATACAGACAGGAAAATTGAAGCAAATAGGCCGGACAATAAAAAAAGAAAAAGAAAAACATTACCCGTCAAATCGCAAACCAAAGAATTTAAAAAACTGTAAAATATAAAAACCTTGAAATTTAAATAGAAAAAACGTGAAAACTGAAAACAAGAATAGTATCAGTTATAGTAGGTGCACTTGGAATGATAAAAAAGGATCAAAACAACACATTGAAAGAATTCCTGGAAATCTTAGCTTAAGAGATATAGAAAAATTGTCTTGATGTTTACAGACTACAACCCAGATCAGTCAGTTAAGTGCCATACGTGATACACGCTTGGGCGATCATGTCTCGAAAGAGACATGACTGACTGGGCAGAAGATTATCCCGCAGTAGGTTGCCATTGCTTTCTTCGGTAGACTGGTTGCCGACCAAGGCTATAGAACTCAATCTGTCCTGCTATTTAACCCATAACTGGAAGGAAGAGACGGATTAATACCTTTCCCAAGGGTATTTGCGCGTAAGTGAATACAATGGATTCAACAGGAATTCGAACTCGGCTCTCCGGCTTCTCGTTCCGAGCCGAAATCCACTGTACCACAATGCACAACCCAAATACGCAACAATAATCCCTTTTCAGCCTGATCCGGCTCTTGTAAATATAAAGTATAGCTGAGTGTGTCAGATACTTAGTGGAGTTACCATGAGAAATTCAGTCAGTCAGTTAAGTGCCATACATAATACACGCTTGGGCAATCATGACTAGAAAAAACATGACTGATTGGGCAATAGATTTTCCTGCAGTAAGTTGCCTTTGCTTTCTGAGGTAGACTGGTCGCTAACCAAGACTATAGAACCCAATCTGTTTTGCTATTTAACTCTTAGCTGGAAGGAGAAGAGAAGGATTTATAGCTGTCCCAAGGGTATCTGCGTGTAAGTGAAAGTAACGAGTCCAACTGGAATTTTAACTCGGCTCTTTTGAGCTGATATTCCATGAACCACGACTCACATCCGTAAGGGATTACCATCAGGAATTATCGGGTATATAGAATACAAATGAAATATATCTAATTTTAATTAATTTGAAACAAAGAAAAGAGTACTGGACTGTTATATAATATCGCCCTTCTATAGTTTTCTTCTTCTTCTCCTTCTTCTTCTCCTTCTTCTTCTTCTTCTTTACTATCTTCCTTTTCGTTCTACCCTTTAATTTCTTCTTCTTCTTCATCTTCTTTGAGTTTTCTGTGCTTCTTTCTTTTATATCCTTCCCATTAACTTTTTCTCAACTCTACTTTTTCCGATATTTACTATCTTCCTTTTTCGTTCTACCCTTTAATGTTGTTGTTGTTGTTGTTGTTGTTGTTGTTGTTGTTCTTCTTCTTCTTCTTCTTCTTCTTCTTCTTCTTCAGTGCGTTTCGTGTACTGTTTCTCTTTTCTTTCTTCCCATTAACTTTTCTTCATATCTCTTCTTTATTCCTTCTTCTTTATTATCTTTCTTTCTCTTGTACACTATAATTTTTTCTTCTTTTATTTTCTTCTTCTTCTTCTTCTTCTTCTTCTTCTTCTTCATCATCATCATCATCAGTGCGTTTCCTGCACTTTTTCTTTTCTTTCTTTCTATTAACTTTTCTTCGTATCTCTTCTTCATTCCTTCTTCTTTACTATCTTTCTTTTTCTTTCTACCCTTTAATTCTTCTTCTTCTTCTTCTTCTTCTTCTTCTTCTTCTTCTTCTTCTTCTTCAGTGCATTTCCTGTACTGTTTTCCTTTTCTTCCTTCTCATTAACTTTTATTCATATGTTATTTTCATTCCTTCTTTAACGTCTTCCCTTTTCGTTCTACCTATTAATTTTCTTTTCTTTCTTTTTACATTTATATTTTTCTCATCTCTACTTTTTCCCTTCTTTTTCTCCTTTACTGTATTCCTTTTTTTTCCTTCTTTTTACCTTTTTCTTCTTCTTTCTCCCGGCCTCTTGTCTTCTAACCTTTCTGACCTCTCAGTAAGCGCACTTCAATTATTGCATTTTACCTTCTATGATCATCCTCCCAAAATTCTCGTTCAGATTTCCGTTTGCTGAGCCACTCAAAGAACCGAAATTGACGCTAGAAAAATCAATAAAGACAAGTAACCAGCCATTGTAATTTCCTTCTCTGCAATGTTACTTCTGCTTCAAACAGGTGAGGCCAATCTGTTTCTTTTAAATCTGCAACTTAAGGATCCGTGCCTAGAAAGGAACCAAAAACCAGACATCATACTCTCTTGTAGGCTATTTGATATCAGCAATATAACTTTTATGGGTGAGTTCGATCCCTACGAGGTTTTCTTACAGCCTTGTGCCAAACTAAACTAAGCCCGGTATATGACAGTAGTGCATTAATATAAACGGGGACAGCACTGATTATCGTGAATTTTCTAAAATTAGTCATAAAAGATAATTTTCTCATAGCATTCTGTTTATTTATAATCGTTTCAACAAGAGCAAGGCAATAAAGTCACTGAGACCCAAGGGTTTAGTGAATGAGTTAGAATTAAAAGATCAGAAGTTAAGAATAAAGAAAATTGCGATTGATACTGCATTTAAATTTTTGAAGATCGAAGTTAATTGGAAAGCAAGAAACCGGAAAAAAGTTACACAAGCAAAAAAAAAAAAAAAAAAAAAGCGAGGGAAGAAAACTAATCGTGTGCTTTAATTTTTTTAGTCTAGGTACCATAGAGCAAAGCTCATCACAACAGATACCATGAAAACATTTTTAAAAAGGCACAAGAAAGCTATGTTTGGAGATATGCAAATGACTAAAGTAGATATGTCAGTTCAGAACTAATAACATTGCAGAATATTGTATACATTTTATGCATAATCTTTGAATACCGAACAAATAAGGCCAAAGCATATGTAACAGCAATATCCAGTGCATGGACGAATCAGCCACTTAAGTGCCATACATATTACACGATTTGGCGATCATGTCTCGATGGAAGAAAGAATATTTTCAGTAGGTAGCCATTGCTTTATGTGGTAGACTGGTTGCCAACAAAAGCTATAGAATCAAATCTGTCCTGTAATTTAATATATATATGTGTGTGTGTGTGTGTGTGTGTGTGTGTGTGTGTGTGTGTGTGTGTGTGTGTGTGTGTGTGTGTGTGTGTGTGTGTGCATCGAGTTTCGATCCAGGCCAGAAGCAAGTAGCCGTCTAGCTACACTGATGAGATGTGATACGGCGAAACAGACTTTTATGTGGATGACAAATATATTATGCTCTTGTTACGATTGAGCTCTCTGGAGAGGAAAATGTTAAAAACAGATAGCACATCTATGATTTAAGCATTAATCGTTAGGAATGAAATGATTTCTCCTGGTAACTGGTGTGTGTATACACCGCTTATATATAACACGCTAGAATTCTCATTCGGTGACTTATGGCGTAGAAACCCCGACTGACACCAAATCGGTCGAGTTTCGATCCCGACTAAAAGCAAGTAGATGTCAGGCCACACTAGTGAGCTGTGATACAGCAAAACAGGCTTGTATGTGAATGACAAATACATATATAATAGCAGTAAAGCCCGGGGTTGCTCGGGTGTAATGAAAGCTTTCAAACTAATCCATGGTCCTGGAGCTCAGACTCTTTGGACGTTGGCACGAAAGACTAAAAGCAATAGTTGTTTCCAGTGAAAGCGAAACAGTAGACTGAAAAAATGAATGGATGTAAGTCAAATTTTAATTTCCTGGTAGCGATATCAAATATGTATTTTTCGTCGCAATCTGTATTTTGAAGGTTAAATGTCCTCTGAGTAAATGGTATCATGGCTGAGACTAAGAACTACAATTATACTTAGAGCCAAACCCGAAGCAAAAACTAAAATAAAAGAGCTGAAAAAATACAGGCATACAGGCAGATAAACAGACACACACACAAACATCTTGCCTTTTATATATAAATATTATCGATTTTCTGCACTAATATAAAAACTGCAACCTTGAAACTTCTGAATATCTTTTCTTATGTCTTTGTCTATGAGTGTATCAAATTTGATTAAAATAGGACACTCCTTTTATAACCCGATTTTTTATTATCGATTTCCGATAGTTATCGGGGGTACCTCGACACAAAACCTAGCTAAGAACACTCGCAGACGCTTATTGTACAACTGTGTAAATTTTCAAGAAAATCGGTTCAGCCGTTTCGGAGTCTATAGGTAACGGACACACACACACACACAGACACACACACACACACACACATACGCACACAGACAAAGTTCCATTTATAAATAAGTTTAGATATATAGTTTTGTGTATGTTTTAGTAGTATAAGTGTAACTTTGAGAACAAATCATGTTTGTCATTCTATTTTCTTTCAGTCATTCCATCGGAATATTTGCCATCGTAAAATAGCAATAGGTCATAAAGAGGCCCGCAACATTTCGCCTATAGGATAAGTGTCGTAGAGTAGAGACTTCTTCATCACCTACACGAAAAAGTAATCACCTTTGAATTATGTTAAGCCTTTATAGTCATGATTTGACAACATCAGTCCACACATGACAGCAAGACTCTCTTCTTCGTTTTACTTGACACTTGTAAAGTTAAACAGGATAGCAATATTTTCTTGATTTTAATCAAATATATAATAATAATAATAATAATAATAATAATAATACCGGTTACAGAAATTGAAATAGGAAAAATGTGGAAATTGAAAACAAGAGTTGTGCCAGTGATAGTAGGTGCACTTGGAATGATAACATGAACAAAACAACACATTGAAAGAATCCCTGGAAACCCCAGCAGAGGCTCATCTCTTGTTCCCTGTTTAGGATGTGGTTTCCGGCTTTCTCTTTTCCAATCTTTTCACTTTTTCTTTTTCTTTTTCAATTGGGGTAGATAGACTGAACTATCGCCCGGTTCACACTCCACCCACGTCTATTGAACAGGTGAAGAGGCTCATCCCTTGTTCCTTGTTTAGGATGTGTTTTCCGGCTTTCTCTTTTTCAATCTTTTCACTTTTTCTTTTTTTTTTTCTTTCAATTGGAGTAGATAGACTGAACTATCGCCCGGTTCACACGCCACCCATGTCTATTGAACTGGTGTAGAGACTCATCCCTTGTTCCCTGTTTAGGATGTGGTTTCCGGCTTTCTCTTTTCCAGTCTTTTCACTCTTACGTAGCCCCCTGTACACCTTACCGCCTTGCCCGGAGTGATATGATTAAAAAAAAAAAAGAAATATATAAAAATTGTCTGATTAAGTACAGCCCACACACTAAGGAGAACTTTGTCTTTGTAATGCTAGGGATGATGGGGAAGATAGAAAAAACATGAAATGGAGCCATAACAACACGTCACGACCTGCCATAGGTCTTCCTGCAGATTTGGTTGGTAGTGCAACCATAGCAGAAATAAAATATGATGAAAAATGACTTAATAATCACACGTGCAGATCACACATTACAAAGAGCTTTATTTCTGTAAAATGTGTGTGATCTTCGTGTGTTTTTATATAAAATACGATCAGTGTCACTTTTAGTTATTCGATTTGCAGTTGCTTATAATAAGATAGTTTTGTTTAAAAACTATTGAATTCTGACGGCAAGTTATTATTATTCAAGTTATTATTATTATTATTTCTATTGTATACATGTTTACTCCTGAGTCCCAAAGAGAAACCTGAGTTCAAAAATAGTCTTCATGAAATTTTTCGCTGATGATTTTTATAAACATATACATTAATTGATTTAAACAAATAAGTTCACACTCATTTTATATAGGCAAAACTCTTCACTTCTTCGTAGTGCTTAAAGTTTATATATATATTTTTTTGTATATCTTTAAGGCATAGATTACCAAGAAACCCGACAATGACAATATCGGACCCTTTTCCGATCAGTCCCAAGGCTTCAACTACAACTAGAATTATTGATGTTCTCATGTGCTACGTTTTTAGATTTTCACTTCAAGATAATTGCATTTTGATTGATTTTTTGAAGCTCTTCAATCTGCAATGGCTAACATGTCAATAAGATTGACTTAACTATTCCAATATTTTGTAACAGTTGGAGAAGAGCGAAAAAAATAATGTCTACGAAAATAAAAACATGTTTACCAATATTTTGACACTATTTTTCTTAATCATTTCACTCCAAGTAAAGCAGCACCACCATTGGTGCACAGAGGGTTACAACAAGAAAAGAAATAGGGTTACAGAGGATGTCGAAGAAAGATGGGAATAAAGGACATAGAATATCATGTTACATTTAATTAATTCGACTATAAATAGATGAAATCCTTGATGTGTGGTCGGGAAATCAAGGAAAAAAAGCTCGTCAGTGCAGTTGTCATAAAAATACTTGTAGAAAAGGCAGAGAGAAGCCACATCTTATGTATTTCAGACCTCTTCAATAAACGCTTATGTTATGGTTGCCTTCTACGAGGAATGGTCTCTTCCTCTTACTAGATATAATTACCTGCGTGACTTCGAGAATGCAGTTAATAGCAGTTAGCAATAGTTAAGTGCGCAGTTAAAGTCAGCTACGATTCAGGCAATAAGCAGCGTAACTGTACCGTTCAGACTTACTTATTTCTATTTACGTATTACTAACATTTATTTTTTATCTATGTTCTTGTTATGCTAATATTTCTTGAACCAACCTTCTGTGTTCCGTGTCTTACTTCCGGGCAAAACGGTCACTACAACTTTGCAGCGAAGTTACGCCTCAACAACACCACAACACATTGGCAATGAATATTTACGTTAGGATTTGCCAGAAAAAATTGGCGACGAAAATTCACAATAGCTTAAAAATTGTTTAAAGTATAAATATAAAAGTAAATGTATAGATAAAGCAACTTTAGAACGCAAATTGAAGAAGACGGGCATACAGTCGAAATATTGTGAAACACTTAGTCTTTTATTTTATTGTCTTTTCTCTAAGTTTTATTATTGTTTCTTTAAAACTAAGTTCGACTTTCTCGATTATAAATAATCTACATTATTATGGGGGAAAATTGTTTTTAATAGAATAAAATTGTTAACTGTTTTAAAAATAAACGAAAAAAATTAGAATTTGCCGTCTGGAAAAAATCATCCGATAAAACATTAAGAATTGATGTTCTTCATGATTAAAAGGCATTATCTTCAATTTAATATTTAAAAATCTTTATTTGCATATATATATATATATATATATATATATATATATATATATATATGTCATTAACCCCTAGTATTTACGAGTTACATTAGATATCCTGAGATATTTTATCACCAGTCGATGCCAACATATAAGCAGAAACACACACACACACACACACACACACACATGCACATATATAATGTACTGAGACAGCAGATAATTTTTTAAACATAAAATTTTAAATATAACAATGTCGATTATGATTAATCATGAGTCACGCTAAACATTCTATTTTGACTTCAGTTTCAGGTGAAAATAAAAACAACAATTTTCTAACATTTGGATATTATTTTATTACGTTGGTCCTAGATCTAAGCTTTTGCCTCACCTGAACGATTTTCAGAGTGGTTGTATCGACATTAATATAAAGATATTCACCATAAAAAATGACATTCTGTTATGTTGGCATAAAATATTGCTATAATCGCCACGGAATAGCAGATGCAAATCGTAAAGTAGTGATGCGGTTCTATGACGTCATACCAGATTAGGGACTCAAATATTAACAACAAAACCATATGTCTAGATACGATGTAATGCGTTGTGAAATATGATTTTTTGAGTGTAGGTTGTTTGCTTTAATGTAGATGGTCTCAAATATCTGAAGGTTCTTTTTACTGTGTGTATGTGTGAGTATTATTGTGTTATCGACTAGTTTAATATTACGTACATGACTATGTTTTTCGAAGAAATATTGTTTAATAGAGCTTAGATCAGAATGTTAACAGTTAAGTCTCCGGAAGAGCGTAGTTGTAGCAAAATCAATATATTTAGTGGGTTTATTATCAATATTAGAGTCCCTGAACAGGCATGTAAATCGATACACTATATTGGTTTTCTGTAGTAGATTTTGTTGTGTGGTTGTACAGTTATTAGAATCTATAAGGACAATTGTTTTAATTTTTTTATCATATAAGATGGGTATAATTTGTTTGTTTTTATTAATGGGTTTAATATTTTTACCTATTATGTTTTTGAGTGTCGTTTCATCATTATTATGCATTTGGTTGGCATAATATTTGTTAGAGATATTATTAAGTTTATTGAGGTACATGTTAATTTGTTGTTTTAAAATAACAACTATATTGATGTTTAATAGTGCTATGTTTACTTTTACGTACACTATTATTACTAATATTATTAATGTTGTTAGAAGTATTATTAAGTTTATTGAGGTACATGTTAATTTGTTGTTTTAAAATAACAACTATATTGATGTTTAATAGTGCTATGTTTACTTTTACGTACACTATTATTACTAATATTATTAATGTTGTTAGAAGTATTATTAAGTTTATTGAGGTACATGTTAATTTGTTGTTTTAAAATAACAACTATATTGATGTTTAATAGTGCTATGTTTACTTTTACGTACACTATTATTACTAATATTATTAATGTTGTTAGAAGTATTATTAACTTTATTCAGGTACATTTTAATTTGTTGATCAATGACATAGGACATCTGATGTTAACAAGTTTTTAATTTTTTAATTCTTTATAGAATATGGCTTTAAAAGAAGATATCATTTGTGTGTTGGATTAAATTTTTATAATGGTCAGCTTATATCATTGGGACATTCACTATTATAATTAAGAAGACACCAGTTAATGCTAGTTGGTTTCCTAAGTAGTAAATGTATCGATTGGAATCAATAAATATATGAAGGAATGGAATTTTATTATTAATATTATGTGGTGCATACTAATAATATTTTTTAGATAGTGGGTTTAATATTGATGGGTGGGAGAGTAGCATGATTGTATACATCATCGATAATGATGTCAATCGTTTCATGGACGGGAATATTAGTAAATAAATTTTGTACATCCAAAGATTCGATTATTTGGTTGTTTATTTGTACAGAATAAATAATTTGTATAAAATCATTTGTGGAGTTAATACAATATTTACTTGAGAGTAATGAATTTCTTAAGTGTTTTTGAAAGGTAATATACTGGTATAGGTATCTGTGAAATGATAGGTCGGAGATGATTTTGTATGGATATTTATATTTCCATAAGGCTAAACAGGTTAATAGTCACCAATAATCTTTTGAAGTTTATAAGACCCTGTTTCGGCATTTTTATCAGAAATTAGCAGATTATTGATATGTTTTTTTTAGTTGGGAGGTGGTATTATTAGTTAGCTTTTGAAATTTATTGTGTACGCCCAAAATCGCCTGTAATTTGGAGTGTTACTCATGTTACTCTGCGGTGAGCGTTGTGGTGCATTAGATATCGGCTCGGAACGAGAAATCGGAGAGCCGAGTTCGAATTCCAGTTGAATTCATTGCATTCACTTACGCGCAAATACCCCAGGGAAATGTATTAATCCGTCTATTCTTTCCAGTTATTGGTTAAATAACAGGACAGATTGGGTTCTTTAGCAACTAATCTATCGCAGAAAGCAATGGTAACCTACTGCGGGATAATCTTCTGCCCAGTCAGTCATGTCTCTTTCGGGACAAGCGTGTATTACGTATATCACTTAACTAACTGACTGACTCATGTTTGCTTAAAATAACAAACGTATTGGTTTTATCAGATAACAATACTTTTGTTATTCTTTAGTTGTGTGCCTGCTTTTATTAAAGGAATGTTTATAATTTTATTAGGATTTGTATGGTAACGGTGATTAATTGATTTAGGTTTAAGTAATCATATACATAAACATTTATTGGAGCTTAGAATCAACCCTTTGTCTAGGATGATTTGAAAAGTATAGTCACGCACTCAGTTAGGTTCCATGTTCTGAACCGTCTATTACAAGTTTAGTGTAAACCTAATAATATAGTCGATATCAAGATACGAATAGAGCGTTAATAAATTTAACGAAAGAGAAAATCACCTATCTAGAAAAAGAGCTGCTATAAATATCAGAGAAGCCATGGTAATGTTCTTTCCTCCCTGTCTGGCGTAGAAAATCGTTCAGTGAATGAAAGTGCATATTCGCCGTTGTTAGAGGAAAGTTGGATTTCTGACCCCATTTTTGTTATTATGTTGCCTGCTGGTTTGTTCACACAAGATCTGCGATTTTATTATTTATTTATTTATTTTTTTTTTTTTTACCTTCTTTCTTTCTTCTGACACAATTGGTTGATACCAAATTACATAGAATTATTGTGGAAAAGTTTGTCACTTACCTGAGCGGTCTTATTTCAATTATGTCGAGTTCGAAGTTTACTTATTTTGATTATTCACCTGCTAGATTTATTTGCTTTTCATGCAAAAAAATATATATTAATCATTTCACTCCAAGCAAGTTAATAAAGCCATAAGGTGTTTTAGAGAATATATGAAAGAAAACCAAAACTATTATTAAGGAGAGAAGACATTAAAAAACAAGAATTAAAAGGACAAGATAACGATCGACATTGTGTTTAAATTTTTGAAGATAAAATTGCCTTGAATCCTAGAAAACGGAAGAAAGTTCAACAACCGAGAAGTGCAATAGAAGAAACTCTTAGCATAGAAATTACGGTTAACTCTAGCATTTCGACTGTTAGACGATAACATTTTGCCTCCAGTTTAACATTGTGCTTAGATTCAAAAAGCCTTGTTGAATTCGATGCATTCATCTAAGCGCAAATTATCTTGGGAAAGATATTAATATGTCTGTTATCCCTCCAGCTATAGGGTAAATAGCAGGACACATTAGGTTTTATAGCCTTGGTTGGCAACCAGTCTACCACAGAAAGTAATGGCATCCTACTGCAGGAAGATCTTCTGCCGAGTCTCTCATGTCTCTTTTGAGACATGATTGTTCAAGCGTATACTACCTATGGCGCATAACCGACTGATTAGTTGCCATACCAGAAAGTTCATCAGAACAGTTAAAATAAAATTATTTATAGAAAAAATCACTGAGACGCAATGTTACCGTTGTGGAGAAGTCAATTGTATTTATTGCTAGAATCTCTAAAAATAAACGGTCGAGTTTCAATCGTGGCTAGAAGCAATCGGATGTCTAACCGTACTGATGAGCTGTGATACTGTGAAAAAGATCTGTCTGCGGATGACTATATATATATATATATATATATATATATTATAAATTATACTTCAGAACATCTACAAAATTGTACATTTTGTTTCGACACTGAAAGAGCAATGTCTCATCAGGTAGATAATAGTGATTAACTAATTATTAACTATCTGATGAGACATTGTTCTTTCAATGCTGAAACAAAATGTATAATATTGTAGAAGCTTGTAGTTTGTACATGTTATAAAATATAATTTATAATAAATAGTCATTGTTTTATTTTTATACCGAGAAGTATTAATGTTTTGAACGCTGCAATTATTTTCCTCGTTCCTTATTCATTTGTGTATATATATATATATATATATATATATATATACATTTTATCCTACGTCTGTACCATTTTGATTGTAATACGCAAAAGAATATCCGTGAGTATGAACGGATTTTATTAAAAATAAGCAAACATAATTTTTGTAATTTATTTAATCTGACATATATATATATATATATATATATATATATATATATATATATATAGTCATCTGCAGACAGATTTGTTTCGCTGTATCGCAGCACATCAGTACGGTTAGACTCCGATTGCTTTTAACCCAGGATTGAAACCCGACTGAATTGGCGTCAGTCGGCGATTCTACCTTTGGGCTATGGACGTTCGGTAGAAGAAGGCAGACTTTTTAGTGTGTATATTGTCATTATATCCGCCCAATAGCCAGAGTGCTCTAATGCATTATATATATATGCACTCCATCACGAAGATTAGTCCATTAGAAGAACACTATTCAGATAAAAAATGATTTCTTAGAGCTAGCTATTAATTCAGTATCATCTCCCAACTTATTAAACGTAAGACTGACTGTATACTGCTGTTATATCTGGTCGGGTGCCCCTGCTAGCCACCTCGGAGTCCTTGGGAAAATCCAACGGAAAATCTGTAATGTGATCAATCCTGACTCAGAAGCACGAATACGTTCACTTTCTTACCGGCGCAAATGTGGCTTCCCTGTGTCTTTTCTACATATTCTTTTACGGCTTCTGCTCCGATGACCTTAGCTCTCTGGTTCCCCCTATGTATGAATTTACTCGAGCCACAAAATTAGCAACTAGGTCCCACCCTTTTACTGTGAAACCAATTAAATGTAAACGCAAATTCTACTGCATCAGTTTCTTTTCTCGCACTTCCTGCCTGTGGAATCCCCTTCCGTTTGCTTGCTTCCTCGACAGCTACAATCTCCAGAAGTTTAAATTAAAAGTCAATAATCATCTCCTATCTCACTAACTTGCATCCTCTCTCTCACGCTCCTTTCTTCGTCCACTCCACTCTCATCAGTATTCTCATCCTTTTCTTACCCACTTTCTGACACTCCCTGTAACCTGTCACTCTTTCTCATAACTTTCCTCCTATGTAATCTCCTGCGCACCAGTGGCAGTAGAGCTATATGATGATAAAACAAATATGAGAAATAAATAGAATAGAATACAACAAAAGTCAATAATCGCCAATGTTCTGAAAAATCCATGAATTCTTCCTGTTGAAGAAGGCGTATCACGGTTTTACACGTTGTTTTATCGCTTCCAGATTTTTGCTTAGTGACAATAGTTCATTTTATCTCCATAGCCATAAACATTGTCTTCAAAACTGAAGATAAAAAAATAAAATAAAAACAGAGGCAAGTTAATCATTAAGATCGTCATTATATAATCACTGATAATTGATTACAGGTGAACTAAATTAGTTTTAGTACAGTTAGGTACCCAATATTTGCACCCAGGACAATTGATTACCAGAATATTGCGTAACAGAAAATTTGCGTCCATAGAAAAATACATCTCGGGTGGATACCTCAGACAAATTTTTAAGCCTTTGAAGCCGATTAGCATAAATTTTATAAAAAGCATAATTAAAAAAACGAATAAAAAGAAATTACAAGTTTATTTATTTTATAAATGCAGTAACAGATTCAATCAGTTAAGTGCCATATGTGATACACGCTTTGGGCGATCATGTCTCGAAAAAACATGACTGACTGGGCAGGATATTATCCCACAGTAAGTTGCCATTATTTTCTAAGGTAGACTGGTTCCCGAACAAGGCTATAGTATCTAATCAGTCCTGTTATTTAACCCATAACTGGCGGGAAGAGACGGATTAATACCTTAACCCAAGGGGATTTGCGCGTAAGTGAATGCAATGAATTTACCTGGAATTCAAACTTGACTCCCCGATTTCTCGTTCCAAGCCGATATCCACTGCACTACAACGCACATCCATGCCTACTGAATATCAGTCAACTTCAATATTTTTCCTCACTTATTTTGACTTGCTTGTAATCTTGTAATTATTTGATATATATAAATATGTATATAAATATACACCATGTCGTTGCGGTCTTGAATCTGGTTTGTATTTTTTTTTATCATATACCGATTCCTCGCAAATCTGGTCCATCCTCATCAAGTGCTAATAAGCGGTACTCAATCGTGTATCACCAACGGCACTTAACTGAATCTGTTACTGCATTCATAAAATAAATAAACTAGTAATGCAAATGCCCGGTACGTCACTTTTCGACCACCAACTTAATTTCAGATTCGGATCAGGTGTGTCAATTTGACAGCTACCAGTACCACTAAAAGGTGTTTTTCGTTTTTATTTTATATTTTTACGAGACCAATTAGTTGATTGTCTTGTCTTGGAGCCTCTTATTTTCAATCTTAAAATTGCTATTACTTAAAATATTAAGAAATGAAAATTACACAGAAGATGGAACTCAGAACAGCAGAGACGTGCGTCTAGTAAAGCGCGCGAGAAATATCCTGGACCGAACATGTGATTGTACGAGGAGGTTTTGAGAAAAATGGAAACGAAAAGCTTTCACTTAGAATCGGGAAGAGGCAGTTACAATTTCTAGGACAACTACTTAAAATAATAGATGTGCGTTTTGGTGCAGTGGATATCAGCTCGGAATGAGAAATCAGGAAGCCAAGTTCGAATTCTAGTTAATACCTTGCATTCACTTACGCTTGGGAAAGGTATTTTGCTTAGTGACAATAGTTCATTTTATCTCCATAGCCATAAACATTGTCTTCAAAACTGAAGATTAAAAAAATAAAATAAAAATAGAGGCAAGTTAATCATTAAGATCGTCATTATATAATCACTGATAATTTATTATAGGTGAACTAAATTAATTTTAGTAAAGTTATGTAGCCAATCCAGCTATAGTTTAAACAACAAGACATATTGGATGCTATAGCCTTGGCTAGCAACCAGTCTACCGCAAAAAGTAATGGAATCATACTGCGGGAAAATCTTCTACCCAGTCAGTCATGTCTCTTTTGAGACATTATCGCCCAAGCGTGTATCATGTATGACACTTAACTGACTCACCTAAGAAAAGGGCTTAGAGAATTTAACACTCACAGATCCTATTGCAGGCAAGTAGGTTAGTGTGAAACAGCGGGTGAACCACTTTAAGCAAATTCATATAAATATAAGACAGGGTGAGTATAGGGAGTTATGAAAAGAGAAAAGATGTGTTCTTTAGGAACTAAGAAGCACAGGAAGTAGTAGAGACCCATGATCGCCCATTCAATTTTCTTTTTCTAACGCAAATTTCTGAAGATTAAAGTACGTGCATTTGTGTAACTTCCGGTTGTAAATACAACAACCTTAAATAATTTTCAAACATAGTCGTTGCTTTTTATTTTTTTTAAAATTTAAATTCTGTTCGTTGAAACATATTCTTCTAAAATCTCAAAATGCTTGTCTGTGATGAAATATTAAAATGGTCTTTGTTCGAATAGTTAAAAATATATTCGAATCATTTTTATTCATTTTACGATCAGATAATCAAACACAGTGGTGAATTATTTTTATTTTGTCATATCCCGTTAGAAATATTTAAGTTCCTTTTGGGCAGCTTTTGCTCCCAGAACTGCTTTTTTGTGGAACAGAAACCCGGTAGGGTGTTTTCTCTGTCATTATAAACTACACTTCTTGATGTCTAGGGTTAACTCTTCTTCTTCTTCTTCTTCTTCTTTGTGCTGTGTCACTTAAGGGCGTAGGCGATCATAGCCTTCTACATCTTTATATCCCTTGTAGCTCTCTGAACACGTTTTCTCTTGTTAGCCCGCCCAAACCCTGCTCAAGTTCATCAAGTATGTCACAATGTTGCTTTCCGCTGTTTCTTCTTCCCTATAATACGTCCCGTAAGAATCAGATTCTTTAGGCCCTCTTTCGTCATTACATGTTCCAGAAATTTCAGCTGTTTTTTCGTTTATCTTAAGTATTAGTTTTTCGTCATTTCCATCCTCTCCAAAATCTCCTCGGTGCTCGCATGTTTAGTTCTTTGTATCCTCAGCATCCTTCTGTACAACTACATTTCGGTTGCTTCCAGTCTTTCCCTCACCTTTGATGAAATTTTCCAGAATTCGCTACCATATTAAAGGACAACAATAACAATCACATAACAATCCAGACAAAGAGGAAAGAACATTAGCATGGCTTCTCTGATATTTATAGCAGCTCTTTTCCCTCTCTATCATGCCCCGCTGATCTTCTGGTATGCGTATTTAACCATGCCAATACGTCATCGAATCTTAGTGTCGCAATTACCGTCCTGTGTTGGAACACTTCCCAGGTATTTAAATTTCCGTACCTGCTGATTTGAGTATCCATGGACGACAAGATGTTTTCTCTGTCCTTACAATGTAAACTTCTTCATATCCAGGGTTAACTGCGGGTTAACTGTTATCTTTCTTAAATAACCTCATGAACTATGCTATACTCTCTTACAACATCACATTGCTAACCATCTATCTTGAGTGGCTCTTAAAACTTGATTAAGTGAATATTAGTATTAAAAAACTTTTAATCAACGTACCGTGCTGTAATTTGATGCAAAGATGTCTTCCTTTTGATTTCAGAAAAAAGAATCCGCAACTATCAGTTGGCCTAATACTGGCATTCCATTTGTTTATTCCGTTATTTCTTTCGTTACGAGGTTTGTACTCCAAGACAAGATGGCCAACTAATTGGTTTCGTGAAAATAGAGGCTTCGTGTTTCAATTGGAATCTTTCAACCATAAAGGAAATCAAATCCCTGCTAAGGAACCGTTGGGCAAACACACATTATTTTCGAAATCAAAGCTTGACGTAATGAAAGCTGAAAGCATGTTGAAGTATTCTGTTTTTTTATTTATTTATTTTTTTTACTTTAATGGTTCTGGGAATATGTTATTTCTTTTGTTGTATCATACTTTCTTTTGTCACAGAAGATCCTTTGATTTTAATTGGAGCTTGGGGTCTGCCTACGTTTGTGCACTTGCCGCCATACACACGAACGCTTTTGGATAAAAGTGGGGAAAAACCAACAAATGTTAACGAAAAAAATGATTTGTATGGGAATGGTAACTGGACTAGGTAAGTTGTATCTTTTAAATACTGTATTATAAAAACATACGGAAATCATTATACAAAAGTAGCAGCAACTAAAGTAATATCAGGTGTGATATTAAAGATATCATAAGTGCAAATGGATAGAGGCTCGGATTAAGGAATCTGAGAGGCGAGTTCGAATTCCACTTGAGTTCATTGCATTCACTTACATGCTAATAGGTAAGGTGTTAATCTATAATCTAAGAAAAAGAAAACTGAGGTATGATTTCAGACCATTTGTCTATGAGGGTATCTCTTACGGCACTTTAGACGATGTCACGTACGCTGGCAGCTTTGCATGTGTAACGGACAGTGTAAGAGTGACAGGTTATAGGAAGTTATAGGTTATAGGACGTGTCAGGAAGTTGGTAAGAGAAAGGGTGATAATACTCATGCAAAACCTCTAGTGTATTCCAGTGAATTTTTTTATAATCATATCGCTCCAAGCAAAGCATTTTACTGTCACTGATTTGCAAGGGGTTACATAGGAGGAATGTTATAAGAAAGAGTGACAGGTTATAGGAAGTTATAGGTTATAGGACGTGTCAGGAAGTTGGTAAGAGAAAGGGTGATAATACTCATGCAAAACCTCTAGTGTATTCCAGTGAATTTTTTTATAATCATATCGCCACAAGCAAAGCATTTTACTGTCACTGATTTGCAAGGGGTTACATAGGAGGAATGTTATAAGAAAGAGTGACAGATTATAGGAAGTTATAGGTTATAGGACGTGTCAGGAAGTTGGTAAGAGAAAGGGTGATAATACTCATGCAAAACCTCTAGTGTATTCCAGTGAATTTTTTTATAATCATATCGCCCCAAGCAAAGCATTTTACTGTCACTGATTTGCAAGGGGTTACATAGGAGGAATGTTATAAGAAAGAGTGACAGATTATAGGAAGTTATAGGTTATAGGACGTGTCAGGAAGTTGGTAAGAGAAAGGGTGATAATACTCATGCAAAACCTCTAGTGTATTCCAGTGAATTTTTTTATAATCATATCGCCACAAGCAAAGCATTTTACTGTCACTGATTTGCAAGGGGTTACATAGGAGGAATGTTATAAGAAAGAGTGACAGGTTATAGGAAGTTATAGGTTATAGGAAGTGTCAGGAAGTTGGTAAGAGAAAGGGTGATAATACTCATGAGAGTGGAGTGGACGGAGAAAGGAGCGTAAGAGACAGGACGAAAGTTAGTGAGATTGGAGATGACTATTGACTTTACATTTAAATTCTTGGAGATTGTAACCGGAAGTAACCGGATACGAATTCCGCAGGCTAGAAGTGCAAGAAAAGAAGTTGAAAAGAACTTTTAAAAATGCTTAAGTAAACATTTAAATAGTCGACTTCTTATTACCTGATTCAATTTGCCATTCAACTTTGCAAGTGTCAAATCAGACAAGATTTCTTCTTCTTCTTCTTCTTCTTCTTCTTCTTCTTCTTTGTGTCTTTCAGAACGTAGGCTATCATGGCTTTCCACGTCTTCCTATTCCTGGTGGCTCTTAGCACGCTTTCTCCTGTTACAACACGTAACCCCCGTTCTGTCATCCACCTGCTCAGGCCCTTCAAAAATGTTATCCGCTGCTTTCCCCTGTCTCTTTTTCCCTCTACCTGACTTGTTAGTATCATATTCTCCAAGCCCTCCTTCTTCATTTCATGTCCCAGAAACTTTAGCTGTCTCTTCCTGATGCTCAGTATTAATTTCATTTTTGTTTCCATCTTTTCCAAAGCCTCATCATTGCTCATGCACTGGGTATATGATATCAACAGCATCGTTCTGTAGAGTCACATTTCAATTGCTCTAAGTTTTTCCTTCATCTTTTATGATATTATCCAGCATTCACTGCCATATTGAAGAACTGAAATCACATAAGAATCCAGTACTCTCTTCTTTGTTTCTAGTGAAATTTACCTGTCTCTTAATACTCTACTCTACTTCTGGAATGCGTCTATAGCCATGCCAATTTGCCTTTGGATCTCTGTATCACACATTCCATCTTCTGTTAGAACATTTTCCGGTTATTTCATTTTTTTTTTTACCTGCTTGATTTTCGTATCCCCCACCTGTAATTGGCATTTTGGGCTGCTCGTTTTGCAGATGACCATGCATTCGTTTTTCTTGCAGTTTATTTGTAGTCCTTTCTTGTCACTCTCTTCAGCTACCTTTTGTAGGAGGTCTTTCCTTTCCGTGCCTGCTATCAACACTGTATCATACGCGTCCATTATATTGTTCAAATTCAGTCAGTTAAGTGCCATACATGATACACGCTTGGGCGATCATGTCTCGAAAGAGACATGACTGACTGGCCAGAAGATTATCCCGCAGTAGGTTGCCATTGCTTTCTGCGATAAATTGGTTGCCGACCAAGGCTAAAGAACCCAATCTGTCCGGTTATTTAACCCATAACTGGAAGGAATAGACGGATTAATACCTTTTCCAAGGGTATTTGCGCGTAAGTGAATGCAATGAATTTGGCTGGAATTCGAACTCGGCTCTCCGATTTCTCGTTCCGAGCCAATATTCAATGCACCACAACGTACATCCATTGTTCAAATTACCAATCGTATATTTCTAAATTTAACAGGGTTTTTCTTCTTTTTTTTTAATCGGTTCACACAAGCAAGGCGGGAGTGCCACGAATACCGTGCAATCAAATACAAAATAGTCAATTGTTTCTGGATATTAATTACAGAATTCCCATTTTGTGTTAATACAATTTTTCAACCTGAATGCTTGGTAATTTCTAGTTTGCAAGCATTGGTCCCGTGGAGCAAGAATAAAAGACTCGGTTTCAGCCTTTAACCCTGCACTAAAATAACCACTAACTGCTTCCAGGATATCTACATCGTCTTGTTTAGTACAAAGTATTGACTATGAAGCGGCTTATCTTGCTAACATTTCTGCATTTGATACAAAACACATTAGGCAAGAATTATTAGCGGTTTGATTACTATCCAGAATAAAATACCACAGAGGATATCAAGTATAATGAGGAAGGTACTGAAAATTTGAAGAAATTTAATATCATTTTATCTTCCACAATCAGTTAACTGTCTCGAAAGAGACATGACTGACTAAACAGACTTTCACGTAGTGGGTTGCCAATTTTTCCGTGATGGGCTGGTTGCCAATCAAGGCTACAGAACCCAATCAGTACTGTTATTCAACCCATAGCTGAAGGTAAAAGAGATGGATTGTAACCCGTTTTTCAGATGGCCGGTATTAATTTTAAGTGATTTTTAAATTGAGAAGAGATTTCTCTAAAATTGGAGAATATAATTATTTTTTTCCGGGAAAAGTAGTCGAAATTTTAGAAAAATAGAAAATACAGATACAAGGATTCATTGGATGAAAAATCTTTTTGTTAAAAGAATTCCAGTCACCAGTTTACGATATGTGACCTTAGGTCGAAATGAGGCTTTGATAATCTCCAGCGTACTGGGTTCTTCTTCTTCTTCTTCTTCTTCTTCTTCTATGTGCCCTGTCCCTTCAGGGCGTAGGCGATCATGGCTCTCCACGTCTCCCTATCCCTTGTGACTCTTAGTATGTTTGCTGCTGTTGCTCCTGGCAACACCCGTTCCGTCATCCACCTGATCAGGCCCTGCAAATATGTTATCCGCTGCCTTCCTCTGTCTCTCCTTCCTTCTATCTGTCCAGTCAGTATCAGGTTATCCAGGCTCTCCTTCCTCATTGCATGTCCCAGGAACTTCAGTTGTCACTTCCTGATGCTCAGCATCAATTTTCTTTTTGTTGCCATTCTTTCTAACACCTCGTCGTTGCTGTATGCTCAGTCCACGATATCCGTAGCATCCTTCTGTAGAACCACATTTCGGCCGCTTCCAGTTTTGTCCTCATTTTCGATGATATTGTCCAGCATTCACAACCGTATTGAAAAACTGACATCACGTAACAGTCTAGCACTCTTTTCTTCGTTTGAACAGGCAGACAATAACAGGGAGTGAGTTTTTCTCTCCTTCCCCTGGAAGTTGAAATATTAAATGATATTGCTTACATGTCAAGTTAGTAAGTCATATATATGGGGAGATGGAAATAGAACCCCATTAATTAATCTTACCATCCGGTTGGAGTGCTTGTTTAACAAAGTCAGAAGGAAAAGACTAATTAGTCAGTCGGGCCCTAGTGTTTGGAACGAGACTGTAGTCGTGTTAAGTAGCGGGGAAGTGATTTGAAGGCGGTTTGAACAATACGGTCAGTCTACAAAACTCGCCTGCTGCTAGAAATAAGAAGACGATCAGAGAGTCAGTCAGTCAGTTAAGTACCATACGTGATACACGCTTGGGCGATCATGTCTCGAAAGAGACATGACTGACTGGGCAGAAGATTATCCCGCAGTAGGTTGCCATTGCTTTCTGCGGTAAACTGGTTGCCGACCAAGGCTATAGAACCCAATCTGTCCTATTATTAACCCATAACTGGGGGGAAGAGACGGATTAATACCTTTCCCAAGAGTATTTGCGTATAAGTGAATACAATGGATTCAACTGGAATTCGAACTCGGCTCTCCGATTTCTCGTTCCGAGATTGCCAAATTCAACCAACTGACCATAGAAATAATATAACACGAATATTCTACTGAATTCAGTTAAGTGCCATATGTAATACACGCTTGGGCGATCATGTCTCGAAAGATTATCCAGAAGTAGATTGCCATTACTTTCTTTGCCAGCCAAGGCAATAAAACCCAATCTGTCCTGTTATTTAACACATAACTGGAAAGAAGAGATTAATTAATACCTTTCTCAAAGGTATTTGCGCGTAGATGAATGCAATGAATTTAACTGGAATTCGAACTCGCCTCTCCAATTCCTCATTCCGAGTCGATATCCACTGCATAACAATGGTCATTGTGGTGCACCAACTGAATATCAGTCAATTGATATTTCATTTCCCTGACTTATTTTGACTTGCTTGTAATCTTGTAATTATTCGATGTATATAAATATGTATATAAATCTACACCGTGTCATTGCGGTCTTGAATCTGTTTTTGTTTTTTTTTGTTTTTTTTTTTATCATATACCAATTGCTCGCAAGTCTGGTTCATCATCATCAAGCCGTAATAAGCGCTCCTGATTGGGCTACTTTGAGATCAACAACAAAAGTCAGGGAGGTTGACCGGACGCGCTAGGGGTCGAGATATAGAATTAAAAACCTTTTCCAAGAGTATTTGAACGTAAATGAATGCAACAAATTCAACTGAAATTCAAACTCCGATCTCTGATTTTTCATTTCCGGCCCGTACCCATTACACTACAACGCACGAGTTTATTATCATTCTATCTCCATCAATAACAGCAGATTTTCCAGAATAACAGCTGATTTCTTATGTGAAAATAAAAATTTACCTATTATTATTATTGTGTCATTTTTCATCATATTTCATTACTGCTATGGTCGCACTACCAACCAAGTTTGCGGGAAGACCTAAGGCAGGTCGTGGCGTGTTGTTATGGATCCATTTCATGTTTTTTTCTATCTTCCTTCCCCCATCATCCCTAGCGTTACATAGACAAAGTTCTCCTTAGTGTGTGGGCAGTACTTAACAAGGCAATTTTTTGTACATCTCTTTTAAGCTTGGGTTTCCAGGGATTCTTTCAATGTGCTATTATTATTATTATTATTATGTCATTTTTCATCATATTTAGATTTCTGCATTGGTCTCACTACCAACCAAGTCTGCGGGGAGACCTAAGGCAGGTAGTGGTGTGTTGTTATGACTCCATTTCATGTTTTTCTATCCTCCCTATCATCCCCAGCATTACATAGATAACGTTTTCCTTAGTGTGTGGGCTGTACTTAATAATACAATTTTTTGTATATCTCTTAAGCTGGGGTTTCCAGGGATTCTTTCAATGTGTTGTTTTGTTCCATTTTTTATCATTCCAAGTGCACCTACTATCACTGGCACAACTCTTGTTTTCAATTTCCACATTTTTTCTATTTCAATTTCCAGGTCTTTATATTTTGACAGTTTTTCAAATTCCTTGATTGCTATGTTACAATCCGCTGGACAAGCCATATCAATTAATAGACAAGTTTTCTCCTTCTGGTTTTTAACAATAATGTCTGGCCTGTTTGCTTCAATTTTTCTGTCTGTGTAGATGGTGTAATCCCATAGAATGGTTACATCTTCTATTTCTGTAACCGGTGCTGGATGATGTTCATACCAGTGTTTGTTTACAGCTTTTCCATAATGTTTGCACATTGCCCAATGTAAATATTGCCCAACTCTATCGTGGCGATTTTTATATTCGTTTGGGGCAAGCACAGAACAGCCTGAGATTAGGTGGTCTATTGTTTCTTGGTGTTTATCACAAAACCTGCATTTTGGATCTGTTGTTTTTTGAGCTATATGCCTGATAAAAAGGGACTCAAGAGCAAATAAAAAAAATCCGGTATGTCATCTCACCAAAAAATTATAAAAAATTAGTTCTAATAATTACAATCCATATCTTGCGAAGAGCTTCGTCCATTTTAAGTTTGTTTATTAGGCTTTCTTTGGCTTAATTAAGTGCAAACCACGGAATCCACAGCATGAACGACTCACCCAAGAAGGCCCAATGGGTTGGTCTCTTGGATATTAACATCAGCCATGCTGATGGAAGCAAAGAATTGCTCTCTGTGATTACTAAAAAAACAGTAGTTTTGTTTTGGGAGCGTTAAAATTGACAAGGCTTTTTTTAATCAAGTATTGCTCTCAAAAAGGTGTTCGGGTGAAACAGCAAGATAGATATTCTGTTGAAACAGCATCATATACATGATATCCCGTATCAGATAAAATAATAGATATCTGAAGATGGCCAAAGCACAATTGGTCGAAATATCAATAATAACAGAAATAGCCAGCAAATATTAGAATATTTGAAATAAATTAAACTTTTGGCAATATTTAACCTTCGTTCTTACAACCATACTCCCGCAAAAAAAAAAAAAAAAAAATAAAGTGTTTCAAAAGTACGTTTTTTTCTTTGACACTGCTGTTATCTAAATTAATTTCATTCTTTGGTAATTTTAATTATTTTAAAAGCGTTTATTAGAATGCTAAAAAAACCTAAACCTACGATGAAAGTAAATTTATGCATTGTTTTTTTTTTCTGGTAAATTTGGAACAAAAATATCAAATACTATTTATTTAAATAATATTCTAAAGCATATGAAATTAGCACAATGCAATATTTATAATTTATCATGAAAACAATTTATCAATTTAATATGAAAATATTTTTATTCATAAATTTATAAAGGTTTACTACATTATTTAAATATGTGAACCAACTATAAATAAATCCTTAATAGTCACCATTTTTTAAAAAAGAATCGATGGCAAATTAGCCAATTTTTTGCCAACCATTCCAAATAAGTAATGTAATAAATAAAGTGTAAACAAATAATTTAATAAAGTGTTTATTATTTTTTTGTCAAATCTCAAAGAAATGCACGTAGTTTCATATGTTTAGGCTTTTTACTATTTTTTTCAACAATTTAAAAAATGATTTTAAAAATTGGCGGTGAGTAAAAATAGTTAAAATAATTGCGGTGTCAGAGAAAAAACCGCCCATTTTTAACTTTCATATTTTTACATACACTCTATACCTGATATTGGGCACTTTAACCTCTAAATATAGAATGTATTAAAACTATATTTTATCATTTATATATATATATATATATATATATATATATATATATATATATATAGTCATCCATTAAGCACTCTGGAAAAATGGTAGACATTCAAAATAGTAGCTACTCTGGCATGTGTATATATATATATATATATATATATATATATATATATATATGGTGGTACAAAATTTTAATATGGCGTTAAATATAAATTTATTAAGCTCGGCCATTTATAAAGATTGGCATGGACGATCTTAACAATATTTTTTATCGCCACATATTTATTTGCTTAAAAATTATTTTAATAAATAATTATATTTGAGTAGATACTTTGTCGATCATTCAGTAGATATAAATAAATATACTATTTAATTGTAAAAAAAAAAAACAACGTTTTAAATTCCGTGTCTTGACTCAGGGTCCAGACACCGGATGTAACAAACGCTTATATCTACTGAGCTATGTGTCCTTGAAGAACAAAAGAGCTGGGAGTTAAATAACTTAGTCGAGTTAAAGGGAGATAATTACATGACATCAGGAAGTGGCATGGCACGTAGAATGAGAATGATATACACCAGTGATCGAAATAATGGTTTATGTTCGAAATTCTTAGCACCTGAAAAAGACCGGAACGTACAAATGTCGAAATGCTGTAATCATTTTTTAATCGTTTCACTCCAAGCAAAGTGGTACCACCACTGATGCGCAGGGGCTACATAAGAGAGTAAACGTTTAGGGAAGAGGAGAGTGAAGAGAAAGACGAACCATTTACAGAAGGCGTCAGAGAAAAGACAAGAGAAGGATGGTAACACAGGTGTGTAGACATTTGCGAAGGTTCAGAGAAAGGAAAAGAACAATATATACGGGATGATGTAAAAAAGACTGTAGTCAAGTGGATAAAAGATGGGAATTGACATTGCATTTAAATTCCTGGACGTTGTCGCCGTCAGGAAAACAAGGATACGGAAGGGAGTTCCAAAGGTGGGAAGTGCGAAAAAGTAAACTTATGGAGTAGAATTGTTGGCTGCATTTGGTTGATTTAACTGTAAAAGGGTGGGACCTTGTTGCCAGTCTGGTTGCACGAGTAAATTGTTGAGAGACACAGGCAATAAAGATGAAAACAAGAGTCCGAACAATGCAAATAATGTAAATACTACCTCAGCTCAGAAGTATAGATAGAGACATTTTCTGTTTCTTAATACATTTGTTTTAACTTTTGGGATATATCTTTCGCTCTACGATGGCAGGTAAGGATGTCATTAAACGGATCAGCATGCTGCCAACTCGATTTAATATTTGCATGCACTTGATCCCAATGTTCAATTTGGCTGAGCTCAAAATATTTCTATAGATGAGAGAAGAGAGACGGGAGCTAGCGCCTTCGCTCTGACGTTTTGTCTTCCCATAAAGAACAGGGGATCTTGTATCTCTTCAGAGTTTGTCATCCACTCGCAAGAGTGACCTTTCTTCTCGTTAGAAACTGAACAAGAAGTTGTTGTTTTCGAAGTTTGCTATAACGCGTACAAGAAAGATATCCTACCCACCTAAGATGGATTTTCACCAAGGGCTCCCGCCTTCCGGCTGGGGTCCAAAATGACCAAAATATGACCGAATAAAACCAGTTTTAGACCGGTTTTGAACCTATCCACCGCTTACGCGATAGATAGGTAATATTTGACCACGACCTGGGCGTACGCGCTCATGTTCCCCATATTATAAAAAGACCTTGTGTCACACCTCTCTCAATTTTCATGATGCTGGCTTTAATATCCTTTAATACTCAGTTCTCTGTTTTTTAATTTGGTTTCGTTTGGTTTAATTTTAATGACCCATCAATCATTATGGTCATTTAAGGTCATGTTTTTTTAATTTCGGGATCACATCTTTTTAATATAGTTTATTTGATTCGAAGTTGTTGTACGCGTTAGACTGGTTGTACGCATTAGATTGGTTGTGCACGTTTTTATTTTAATTAAATTTTGTTGTACAATCCTATTTTCTATAAATAAATTTACTCGAGCCACAAGATTAGCAATTAGGTCCCACTCTTTTACTGTGAAACCAATAAATTGTAAACGCAAATTCTACTGCATCAGCTTTTTTTTCTCGCACTACCCACCTGTGGAAACCCCTTCCGTTTACTTGCTTCCCCGACAGCTACAATCTCCAAGAATGTAAATGTAAAGTCAATAGTCATCTCCTATCTCACTAATCTGCATCCTCTTTCTCATGCTCCTTTCTCTGTCCACTCCACTCTCATCAGTATTCTCATCCTTCTCATATCCACTTCCTGAAGGATAAGACACGTAGAAGAAGAAGAAGAAGAAGAAGAAGAAGAAGAAGAAGAAGAAGAAGAAGAAGAAGAAGAAGAAGAAGAAGACATATTCTGTCTGATTTGACACTTGCAAAGTTGAATGGCGAATTGAGTCAGGTACTTTCTGCCGCGGGATGAAGAAGTCGACTATTTTAAATGTTCACTTAAACATTTTTAAAAGTTCTTTTCATCTTCTTTTCTCGCACTTCCCACTCGTGGAATTCCTATCCGTTTACATACTTCCCCGACAGCTACAATCTCTCAGGCTACTTTCTTTGTCCACCCCACTCTCATAAGTATTCTCACCCTTTCTCTTACCAACTTCCTGACACTCCCTATAACCTGTCACTCTTTCTCATAACTTTCCTCTTATCTAACCCCCTTCAAAACAGTGGTTGTAAAATGCTTTGCTTGGGGCGATATGATTATAAAAAAAATGATAGATAGATAGATAGATAGATAGATAGATAGATAGATAGATAACCCGACAGCTACACTCTCCAAGAATTTAAATGTAAAGTCAATAGTCATCTCCTATCTAACTAACATGCATTCTCTCTCCGTCCACTCTACTCTCATCAGTATTCTCATCCTTGTATGCAGTTAATCACAATGTTCAATTTGGCTGAGCTCCAATATTTAACTAATTTATATTTTATCTTACCCACTTCCTGACACCCCCTATAACCTGTCACTCTTTCTCTCAAATTTCGTCCTATGTAATCCCTGCAAAAGAGTGGCAGTAAAATTCCTTGCTTGGGGCGATATGATTATAAAAAAAATATGCCATTAAATGATCTGTCTTGGTGTGTTCAAATAATTTTTTCATTGTTTTTGTATTGAAGTACTTTTTCCGTACTGATGACAAGTCAGTGCATTCCATCCTGAAGTGTCTTAAAGTATATGAGGCATGACAGGCTGTGCATCATGGCGGTTCCTTTTTTCAAGTAGGAATAGGTGAGTTATTTTAGTATGTCCAATAAGGAGTCGAGAAAGCATAACTTCCTCCCTTTATGATTGCCTGTAACCCTGTATCCATTCACCTTGAGTGGGTTTTATTGTTAGTAATTTATTCAGATTGCAGTTGTTCCAGTTGATTTGCCATTTATTGTGGATATAGGATTGTATTTTTATTTTTAAATCTGTGTATGGGATCTTATATGTTTAAGGAAGCTCTAAATAAAATTCTGAACTATTAACCCAAATATAACACCATATTTACAGATGGATCTAAGGATAAGGACACAACAGGATGTGCAGTTGTTTATGAGAATTAAGTCATTCAAAAACGTCTTCCTAAGGAAGCATTTATTTTTAGTACTGAATCAAACGCCATTGATTTGGCACTTAACATAATCTCCCAAAGCGAAAGGAAAAGTTCCTGATTTTTTCAGATTCTCTGTCAGTACTGACAACTCTACAAAAAATAAATAAATAAAATAAAATAAAATAAAACAAAATTAGAAAAACCATTGATCATAAAACTATTGTGCAGATTAACATCATTGATACAAAAGAAATTATTCTTTGTCGGATTCCAAGTCACATGGGAATCCAAGGAAATGATAAGGCTGACAGGGCCGCCAAAAAAGCACTTAAAGAGCCCATTGACTGTTTGTTAATACTTTTGGTTTAACTTGACGAAATTTTCTTTTGCTCTACGGATTTCTGCTTCACACTTCCCAGTTTATTTTCTTAGTTTTTTTTTTCACATCACAGAACTGTCTCGTCTCTTTTATGGATAACAATGAATTCTATTTCCTTAAAGATTGTAACTGGATGTGAATTGTGGTGCAGGGGCTCGGAACAAGAAATCAAAGAGACGAGTTCGAATTCCAGTTAAATTTACTTACGCGCAAATCGGATGTGCGTTGTGGTACAGTGGATATCGGCTCGAAACGAGAAGCCAGGGAGCCGAGTTCGAATTCCATTTGAAATTCATTGTATTCACTTACGCGCAAATACCCTTGGGAAAGGTATTAATCCGTCTCTTCCTTTCAGTTATGGGTTAAATAGCAGGACGGATTGGGTTCTATAGCCTTGGTATTCAACCAGTCTGCCGCAGAAAACAATGGCAAACTACTCCGGGATAATTTTCTGCCCAGTCAGTCATGTCTCTTTCGAGACATGATCGCCCAAGCGTGTATCACCTATGGCACTTAACTAACTGACTGACGCGCAAATCCGTAGATTTTCCCCCCAGCTATAGGTTAAATAGCAGTGCAGATTGGATTCTGTAACCTTGGTTGACAACCTGTCTACCGCAGAAAGTAATGGCAACCTACTGCTCGGTAATCTTTTGTCCAGTCAGTCATGTCTCTTTCGAGAAATGATCGCCCAAGCGTGTATCCAGTGTGGCACTTAACTAACTAACAGAAAGATTCTAATTAGACCATTGCTTTTGGTACTAACTTGTCTAACTTATGCTTTCGTATAACTAGTAATTAGTCCTTTCTTCCTGCTTTCTTTTAATACATTGCCCCATGAGGCTTCCTCCCATGCAGCCATCAACGCAAAGTCGTAATATTTTGTTCAACAACAAGATAAATTCTAGTTCTTTCTGATTCCCCGGCTGAATAGGTTAAATAAATCTGGTGATAAGATGCATCCTTAAGCACTGTTCTTATTTTACTCTCTCAAAAACATTTTATATTATTTACACTATTAACGGCGTTTCGGGCGTTTTACACTCCAGCCTTTCTCAGGTCTTAGGAATTTTGAACTGAACCTTTTATTTCGATCACTGGGGTATAAAATTTCATTCCACTTCAAGATGCTCATGTAGTTATCTCCCTTTAACTCAACTCTCTAAGTTATTTATTCACCGCTGCTGTAGCCAGATACTGAACTCACAACTCTTTGGGTCAAATCACTGTAACTAACCAACACCTATATCAACCGGGCCAAGTGTCCTTAAGGACATTGTGTATATAGACGTTGGTTAATATAAAGTTGAGGACAACAGTGTAAGTAATGTAAATACTACCTCATTTCATAGGTATAGACAAATAACGTTTTATTTTCGTGACTCTTTTGACTGTTCTTTCAATTTTAAGAGAGTTCTATTCTGCAACATTTCGGAACGAAATTCACCTCCCTTAGGCCATATTAATATGAATATTGCTGCCATATCTGGTCGGGTGCCCCTGTGCTCTCCTTGGGCTTCTTGACAACATACAAAGGAGGATCTGTAACGTGGTTGATACTGACTTGGCAGACCGGCTGCAACCACTCTCTCAGCGACGTGATGTAGCTTCCCTGTGCCTCTTCTACAAGTACTTTCATGGCTTCTGCTCCGATGAACTTAGATCACTGGTGCCGCCTAAGCATGAATTTACACGAGATACTAGATTAGCAACTAGGTCCCACCCTTTTACAGTGAAACAGATAAGATGTAACCGTAAATTCTACTCCAACAGCTTCTTTTCTCGCTCTTCCCGCCTGTGGAACTCCCTTCCACAAGTCTGCTTTCCCGACAGCTACAATCTCCAGGTGTTTAAATGTAGGTTCAATAGACACCTCCTATCACTCTAACTCCCAATTATTCTCAGAACACTCTCATCTACCCAACCTTCATTCTCGGTATCCTTACCCACCTATCACCCACCCTCTGACATTTCCTATATTTAACCATTCTCGGTATCCCTACCCGCCTATCACCCACCCTCTGACATTTCCTATATTTAATCATCCTTTCTCCACTCTATGTAGCCCCCTGCGCAGTAGTGGCAGTGACATGCCTTGCTTGGGGTGAAACGCTTATAAAAAAAAAATATAATTCGATTTTTTGACGTATGGTATGAATAGATGAAGTTTCTCAGAAAGCAGGTGCCAAACGGATTTAGGATCAATGTAAGTAACTTTATTATATATTTATTTTAACTCTTTGTATCAGCTGCAAAGATGACACCATTTTTTTTTCTATTTTCCTTCAATATTTATTTCAGTCAAATTTTTTGTCCTTCTTCGCTCTTTCCTTGCCTCTATTTTTCTTCATTTTTTTTCTTCGTGTGATTTTTATTTCAATACGATTTTATTCTTGATTTTTTGTATATTCTTATTTTTCATTCATTTTCATTCTTATTTTCGGACTGTACAAATTTACATTCTTTATTTACTTTTTTTTCTTCCTGTTCAACTTTATTTTTCTCCATTCATATATAATTTCCTCCTCTTCTTCTTTCTAATGATATTTTTATTCTCATGCATTTGCACTTCTTACATAGATATCTTCATCGACAGCCATTAGTGCTTTTTTCTTTCATTTTCATTTTTGTTGTTTTTCGTAATATCTTCCTTTCGTTTTCATTTTGTTTATTTTTCGTCTTTCCATTTATTTTTCTTTCTTTACTTGTTCTTTCTTTTTTTTATTTTTCTGTATTTTCTTCCTTTCTTTCTATTCGTTCGCTATTTTTTCTTTCATTTCTTTTTTGATTTCTTTCTTTTGTTAAATTTCTTTTTTTCGTACCTTTTTTTCTTTCTCTCTTTCTTTTACTTTGTTCTTGTTTATCTTTAAATCCATGTCTCATTTTTACTAACTTTTCTATTCGATTCCGACTTTAGGACATAATCTCGTTAAAACATCGTTAAGAAAAGAGTGTTAGACTGCTACGTGATGTCAGTTCTTCAATACGGCAGTGAATGCTGGACAATATCATCGAAAATGAAGACAAAACTGGAAGCGGCCAAAATGTGGTTCTACAGAAGGATGCTACGGATATCGTGGACTGAGCATACAAGCAACGACGAGGTGTTAGAAAGAATGGCAACAAAAAGAAAATTGATGCTGAGCATCAGGAAGTGACAACTGAAGTTCCTGGGACATGCAATGAGGAAGGAGAGCCTGGAGAACCTGATACTGACTGGACAGATAGAAGGAAGGAGAGACAGAGGAAGGCAGTGGATAACATATTTGCAGGGCCTGATCAGGTGGATGACGGAACGGGGGTTGCCAGGAGCAACAAGAGCAAACATACTAAGAGCCACAAGGGATAGAGAGACGTGGAGAGCCATGATCGCCTACGTCCTGAAGGGACAGGGCACATAGAAGAAGAAGAAGAAGAATGTCCGAACGCCGAAGATAAGCGCCTTGTTGGTACAAAGATAGATGACCATTGCGAAAACCAGACGTCGTAAGCTATGATACGCTGGTGGTGTGATGGGTAACTGCTCGGAATTAGAAATAAAAAACACGAGTTTAGATTCCATTCGGGTCAGTTGTATTCACATACAACTAGACTGACAACAAGGTCCCGTCTTTTTACAGCTGAAACAACCAAATGCAGCCGCCATTTCTACTCTACCAGTTACTTTTCTCGCCTGTGAACCCCTTTCCGTATACTTGCTTCCCTGATAGCTACAATTTCCAATCGTTTAAATGCAGTGTCAATTACCATCTTTTATCCCCCTGACTCCCATCCTTCTCTTATCCTTTTCCCAACACCCCCTTTTATCTTGTTCTTCTCACTTTTCACTCTACTCTCGCAACACTCTTCACTTCGGTGTTCCCACCCTTTTCTTGCCCTTTCTCTGACACCCCCTGTAACCGGTTCCTCTTTCTATGTAACCTTTCACTCTCCTCTCACTGTAACCCTCAGAGCACTAGTAGCAGTTTTGCCTCGCTTGCGGTGAAACGAGTAAAAACAAATCTCGTTTTAGACAACGTTTTTGTTTTTCTTAATTTCTCTATATTTCTTCTTTACTTAATATATTCTCCGTTTTTTGCTTCATTTTTCTTTTTGGAAATGTTTTACTCGTTTTCTTTTTTTTTTATTTCTTTTTAGTGCTCAAATTTTATTTCTTGAATTTTTACCAAAAATCTTTAATTTATACAAATTTATTTAATACTAAACGTATAAAAAATTTCATTGCATTATTTAAAAAAAATTAGCTTGGTCCTTATTTTAGGATCAAACTTACAGAGCATGTGAACAATGACGAGGTGTTGGAAAGGATGGAAACGAGAAGAAAATTAATACTGAGCATCAGGAAGAAACAACTAAAGTTAATGGGACATTCAACAAGGAAGGAGGCATTGGAGAACCTGTTACTAACAGGCCAGATAGAGGGGAAAAAGAGACAGATGAAAGCAGTGGATAACATATTTGAAGAGTCTGAGCAGGTGGATGACAGAACGGAGGCAGTGAGACGTTACAAGAAAAAGCGTGCTAAGAGCCACCAGGATAGGGAGACGTGGAAGGCCATGATCACCTATGTCCTGAAAGAACAAGGCACATAGAAGAAGAAGAAGAAGAAGAAGAAGAAGAAGAAGAAGAAGAAGAATATTTGATCAAAATTACTTTCATACATTTTCTTGGCTTCAGAGGACAATTGGAGCATTCATATATACTTTATACAAATATGAGTTACATATAAGTTCTACTTACCAAAAACTTTTGCTTGAATGATATATGAAACAGTGTATTCACCTCCTCAAGATTTTCACTCTATACTGAAAACTGAGACATCAGTGTTGCCAATATTCTTCAGACAGTAGGTGATATATTTTAAAGACACTTCATTCTTTATGAATAACCAAAGGTATATCTGAAAAATGCAGAAATTGCTGAAATATGGTAATTCATCCTTCTGGTTCTAAAAATAGACCACGGGCAATAATGGGTAAAGTCTGTAAATTTCAGTTCATTTTTTCTAAGATCTTTTTTTCCAGTGATTATTTTTGTTTTTCTTCATGTTTAATATTTATTATTTACTTGATATATTCTTTCTTTTTATATTTATTGATTTAAATCAGTTTACTCGTTTTATTTTTTGTCTTCTACTTTCCGTCTTTTTATTCAGTAAATTTCTCTTTTTTACCACTATCTCTTTTTAGTCATTTTTTTTGTTTTTCTGTAAGTTGTCTATATTTTCTTTCTTTCTTTCTTTCTTTCTTTCTTTCTTTCTTTCTTTCTTTCTTTCTTTCCTTCTGTCACTCGTTTCCTCTTTTGTTCTTTATTTCTTTTCGTTTTCAGTAAATATCTATATCCGGAATCACTTGTTTAATTACCATTTTCTTTTTTATATTGTCTATATTACATCTTTACATATTATACTCTTTCTTTCTTTCTTTCTTTCTTTCTTTCTTTCTTTCTTTTTTATTTATTTTTTATTCAGTACATATCTATATCCAGAATTACTTGTTTAGTTAACATTTTCTTTCCTGATGTTGTCTATATTACATCTTTACATATTATACTCTTTCTTTCTTTCTTTCTTTCTTTCTTTCTTTCTTTCTTTTTTCTTTCTTTCTTTTTTTCTTTATTTCCTTCTTTCTTTCAGCTGTTTACTATTTTTTCTTAATTTCTTTTCTTATTCAGTAAATATCTATATCCAGAATCACTTGTTTAGTTAACGTTTTCTTTCCTGATATTGTGCATATTACATCTTGACTTAATATACTCATTCTTTCTTTCTTTCTTTCTTTACATCCGTATTTTTACTTTTTTTTTTTTCGTTGCTTCTTTTTTATTTTACAGGCTTTTCTTTTTTATTAAGATGTTGCTTTAATCAAAACGATTGGTTTTCTTTGCTGTATCAATTAAATTATCAATGTAGTCTTATGCCTCTATTTTTTTTTTTCTCTTTCTGTCTTCCTACGTACGAAGGAAATTTTCTAAGTCCTACTTTGCTGCGCAGAGAAAATTAGTCAACCATATTTAATCTCACACTTCCGAATAAAAGCGTATATATACATTACTTGTATCATTTTTTTGTCTTAACTCACGTCTTTATGTGGATTGGTGTCGAGGAACAACGGCCATAGCAAATAACCACATTAACATTACTTTACGCTTTCTGTCGCAGTATGTCATTTTGTCTTTTTGAATAATATTTCTTTATAAAAAAAGACCTCAACTAATGCCAAAACTACGAAGATTTCAGGAAGGTGTATTCTCCTCACTTAATTACATCCGAATATTTTTATTGGCTTATTGGATAAGATAGGTACTCTTATTTTCCCGGAGAATAAATTAGTCCTAATTACCTGGTTTTGCCAACCACAACGCTGCTAATAGAATCCAGAAAATACTATCTATATTTACTAAATGACACCTGTTTCGCTTTGGGGAAGTTAAAATTTACAAGCCACTCTTTGCACCAGTTAACCACTGACTTCAGTTTTCATTCATGAAATGATTTGTTTCAGAGCATAGACTGTATTTACGTATTTCAAAATAAATTTACTAGAAAAAAAACTATTTAAGAGGATGACTTGGGCTCTTAGGAAAGACTAGCAATATAGATGATGAATATCTTTGTTTAAATGTTCGTATAACCATCTAACAATATATATATATATATATATATATATATATATATATATATATATATATATATATATTCATTTAGATGTGTGTGAGTTATCACCTATCTAAATGAATATGTCAGCTCTATCACTGATATTGAGCGCTTTCAAATAAGTACCGCGCATATATAATATATAAATAATATAATGCTAGCAGTACAGCCCGGCGTTGCTCGGGTGTAATGAAAACTTTAAAACTAATCCATGATCCTGGAGCTCAGACTCAGCCTAAAGAATATCTGTGTGAAGTTTGGTGAGAATCGGATAAAAATTATGGATTTGTATAAAGGACACACAGACAGATAAACGGACACACATAAACACCTTGGCTTTTATATATAAATAGGTTTAGATAGATAAATATACCTACTCTCTATTTATCATAAACGAGGTTTCTTGTTGTTTGTAATTTACAAGAGAATGACTCAGTTTGTCTTCTTTGGTTAGGGATTTATGCCAACATGAAGTGGAATATATTATTTAGAATGAATTGCTAGGTCTGCTGCTACGAAAGTGTTTTAATTTTGTCGTGTTAGACAATTCTTGTAACCCGAATCAATCTTGCATATTTATAGGTCTACCGTTCGTCCAAGTAATTCTGGATATAGATATGTACTGAATAAAAAATAAATAAATAAATAAATAAATAAAAAAGAAAGAAAGAGTATAATATGTAAAGATGTAATATAGACAATATAAAAAAGAAAATGGTAATTAAACAAGAGATTCCGGATATAGATATTTACTGAAAACGAAAAGAAATAAAGAACAAAAGAGGAAACGAGTGACAGAAGGAAATAAAGAAAGAAAGAAAGAAAGAAAGAAAGAAAGAAAGAAAGAAAGAAAGAAAGAAAGAAAATATAGACAACTTACAGAAAAACAAAAAAAAATGACTAAAAAGAGATAGTGGTAAAAAAGAGAAATTTACTGAATAAAAAGACGGAAAGTAGAAGACAAAAAATAAAACGAGTAAACTGATTTAAATCAATAAATATAAAAAGAAAGAATATATCAAGTAAATAATAAATATTAAACATGAAGAAAAACAAAAATAATCACTGGAAAAAAAGATCTTAGAAAAAATGAACTGAAATTTACAGACTTTACCCATTATTGCCCGTGGTCTATTTTTAGAACCAGAAGGATGAATTACCATATTTCAGCAATTTCTGCATTTTTTCAGATATACCTTTGGTTATTCATAAAGAATGAAGTGTCTTTAAAATATATCACCTACTGTCTGAAGAATATTGGCAACACTGATGTCTCAGTTTTCAGTATAGAGTGAAAATCTTGAGGAAGTTTGAATATTGATGCCACATATGATCTGGTGTCCATGCTCTACGTATATTTCAAGTTTCTAGATAAAAAAAAATTGTTATACGTTCTGATGTGGCATCTTACCTTCCCATCTCTATAATATATCTTTCTTGTAGCTTTTCTATAAATATATTTCGTGGTAACTGTTCAAAAAAACATACCGATATGGAACATAGGTGTTATGAATTTAAAAATAGTAATAGATAAGACTGAAGAAGTTAAAATAGCTAGATGTTAACGTAACGTCTATGCTAACAGTTTATTTTCCTCGTACTTCTCCCTTGTGGAACTCCCTTCCGGCTCCACGCTTTCCAGTTCTGTTTGATTTTCAAAAAGATAAATTGTATAACCAATCGTCATTTTCTATCTTATTAATTCCTATTCTTTTATTGTTCTCGCTACTTAATAATCTTTTTCTTTTTCTTATATTTTTTCGCACTTGCTTTTTAGCGGTTTTATCGCCTTTCTTGGGATGAATCATCAGTATATATATATATATATATATATATATATATATATATATATATCTTGAGAGAAGACATCCACCATCAAAGATGATTTTATCTTGTGTAAAAAAAAAAAAAATTCATAGCAACTGCTCTAACGAGTTTTGTTCCCCTGTTACCCCGACCACGTGAATTTAATCGTGCTATCAGATTGGCACCAAGGCCTCTCCCTTTTACCGTTGAAATAGTTAAATGTAACCCTCACTTCTGCTCGAACAGTTTCTTTTCTCGCACTTTCACCATGTGAAATTCCCTTCCAATTACTTGCCGTAAGTCTCAACAAGAATTCTGTGTGTTTCAGCTTCGGGTTTCTTTTGAATAAAGTAGTGCAGTAAAATTCCCTGAAAATTTACTTTGCTCGACACAAAATCCGGCATATTTAACGCTCTGAAAAACGAAGTTGTTAACACTTCGGCGAAATGACATGTACTGAATTTCAAGCTTGCATATAGTATTTGTAGATGCGTTACCATCTGAAACTACACGCACGCAGTTCCGGGAATGCCATCTGTTGAAAAACACTGAGAACCTTTTCAAGATTTTAATATATGAGATCCAACTAAATTTCTTTATTATTTGTCTATATTTCTGAGATGAGGCAGTATTTACAGTATTTACATTATTCAGACTATCGCCCTCATCTTTGTTGCCATTTGTACGAAGTTTCCACCCTTGTACACTCTGGCCTTCTTCAGGTGCTAAGAATTTCGAACAGAACCATTTATTACAATCACATTAAGGACACGTGGCCTAGTGGATATAGACGTTGGTTAGTTTCTATGGCTTGACCCATAGAGTTGTCAGTTCAATACCAGGCTACAGCAGCGATGAACAAGTAACTTACAGGTTTAGAGGGATGATATACACTACCGGCCATAATTATACCACCCCAGTTTTTTTTAAAAGAAATAATGTATTTCATACTAATTTTAGTATTTATTGCCAAAAGAAAATAGAATGATTCTTTTGTTATTATTACATTGCAAAATTTAAAAAGCAGGAATGCAACGATGAACTCATCCAAATCACCTAAATTTCATTGACGAAACTGCAATATAAATAATTATTAAATATTTATAAATTCATTTGATGTTATTGTGCAATATTAACAAAAGAACTATTCTATTTTCATTTACAATTATTCACTTGGTAAAAAATACTAAAAATAGTATGAAATACATTGTATTTTAAAACACAGAGATGGCCTAATAATTACGGCCGGTAGTGTACCTAGCATCTGATGAAGGCCGGAGCGTACAACGGCCGAAACGTCGTACAAATGGCAACAAAGATGAGGACAATAATCTGAATATTGTAAATACTGTATGTCTTTATTATTATAAAAGTTGTTAAAGTTGGTACTCGTATTTGGTTTGCAATCCCTGTTTTGTTTATTTCTAATCAGTCTTAGCTGTTTGCTACTAATTTAATCATTTAAGGAAAAAGAAAGGTATAGCATGTACTTTTACCCACTAAAAATAATCCCTAGTTACATAGCAGAAGCACCAAACCAGTGCTGGAAATAATATTCTATGCACCGGCGAATGGTAGACATATACGTGTGCAAGACATATTCAGGTAAAAAAGGTTGTTTATCACGACACAATATGCCAACATTTCTGACAGTGGATATATCAACTGATTTAGAATAATCGTTCCTATTATTCTTCTTTTATGTGTCTTGTTCTTTCAGAACGTAGGCGATCATGGCCTTCCACGTTGCCCTAATGGCTCTTAGCAAGCTTTCTCCTGTTACACCACGCAAACCCCGTCCTACCATTCACCCGCTCAGGCCCGTCTAGGATGTTACACGCTGCTTTCCCCTGTCTCTTCTTTCCTCTATCTGGCCTGTTAGTATCAGATTCTCCAAGCCCTCCTTCCTCATCATTGTTCACTTGGTCGATCCATGATATCCGGCGCATCCTTCTGTAGAACCACATTTCAGTTGCTTCAAGTTTTTCCTTAATTTTCGATGAGATTGTCCAGCATTCACTGTCATATTGAAGAACTGGCATCATATAGGTACAATCTTCTTTGTTTCTAGTCAAATATTCCCGTCTATTAATACTCTACTCAGCATCTGGAATGCGTCCTTTGCCATACCAGTTTGCCTTTGGATTTCTGTGTCACACATTCTGTTTTCTGTTAGAACACTTCCCAGTATTTACATTTTTGTACCTGCTTAATATAGTATTCCCCATCTATATTTGGCATTTTGTGCTGCTCTTTTTGTTGATGACTGTGCATTCGGTTTTCTTGCAGTTTATTTGTGGTCCTTTCTTGTTACTCTCTTCAGCTACCTTTCATAGGAGATCTCCTTTTCTTTCCGTGTCTGCTACCTGCACTGTATCGTCTGCGTATCTTATGTTGTTCAGATTGTGGCCTCCGATGACGAATCCTGGCATAATTTCTACAGTCTTCAGAATAGTCTCGTTGTACAAGTTGAATATAACCGGTAAAAAGACACATCCTTGTCTTATATTCTTTTCTATCTTTGTATATCTGCTGAATTCCTTTCTTGTCCGTATGCAGGCGGTTTGCTGTCAGTACAGATTCCTGATTACTCATGTCTTTGCTAAATATGTCGACGTTGCTGAGCATATCTATCAATTCTTTGTGGCGTGGTTTGTCGAACGCCTTCGTATAATCGATAAAACATGGGTACACGTCATTTTTGACCTTTTGGATAGCATCCTAATATGGCGTTCCTTGTTTCAGTTTCTTTGACGAAGCCATACTTTTCTTGTCCTATCTCTGGTCTTTTCGCTCTATTATCAGCGACAAACGTTAGACGGAATAGTCAAAAAGAGTTACTCACTTAGAGGTTGGCATCAGCCATGCAGACGGAAAGAAAAACGGCTTATCTTAGACGATTAAATGAATAAAGATTTAGGAGAGACGTTTGTAGACGAAAACCATTTTCCACTTTATTTTCCAACCAACTATAAAATATTGTTGTATGCGTACACGAGTATGAGTAGTATCTATTTAAATCTGCTTATATATATATATATATATATATAGTGTTGTGTTATGATAATGTTTGGTGCCAAAATAAAATTGTTGTTTTTCAGTAGTTTTACTGATAAATGTTATCTTGGTAAGCCGGTTATTTATCGGAAAGTGCTCGATATTAGGGTAAAGATAGAGTTTTGACAGAAAACAAGGATTACAAAGAATTTCGTGGACACTTATTCAATATGAAAGCATTAAGCAGATATCTACTCACGCGTACGTTAAATATCAATAAAAAAAAGCATTAAAACATTAAAAAGCAGTACAATAAATCCCACAATGTATCAAATCACTCTGTGCTTCCAATAAATAAGAAAAAAACCGGAACTTAAAAATAACTAAAAGTAACATTAAACTAAAACTATATATATATATATATATATATATATATATATATATATATATATATATATATATATATATATGCTGAGGTGATGTGTTATCCCCGTGGGGATTTTCATATCGAAATGGTCATTCAACATCATTGAATTAATCTTTTTTTAATATATATATATATATATATATATATATATATATATATATATATATATATATATATATTTGTACACGATCTTGGTTTCTACCATTTGGTATCTTCAGGCAATTTGCAATAACTGGTTTTACAGTTTTTTTTTAAAGAACTCTCCCGTAACGGGGAATTTTTTTCCGAACTTGCAATTTTCAAAATTAGAAGCTAAAAGGTTTCCATCCATGGTTGCATGAACTTATTATTTTATGTTACGGTAAAATGAGTTATTGCAAACGACCTGATAACACCGCATAGTAGAAACCGAGATCGCAGTAATAACTCGTTTACAAATTAAATATATTCAAAAGTTCTACAATATAATTGTATTGAACACTTTTTAATACAACTGTGTACTAGTCTAATTTAATCATGAAGAAAAACTAAGTAATTAAATATATATATATATATATATATATATATATATATATATGTAAGGATGTATTTAATGAGATACAATACCGGCCATAATTATTAGGCCAACCTAGTGTTTTTAAAAAATGATGTAATTTCATACTATTTTTTGTATTATTGCCAAGTGAATAATTGTAAATATAAGTAGATTGGTTCTTTTGTTAATAATGCACAATAACATGTGTATCAAATGGATTTATAAATATTTAATAATTACCTATATTGCAATTTCATCAATGAGAGAATGAAGAAAATTTAGGGTGTTTTGGACGAGTTCATCTTTGCTTCCTTGTCTTGTAAGATTTTGCAAAGTAATAATGACAAAAGAACCATTCTATTTTAATATACAATTAATAAATAATATGAAATGCATCATTTCTTTTAAAAAACGGAGGTGGTCTAATAATTATGGCCGGTAGTGTACGACTGACAATTAATTTGTATTAAATTTTTCCATTATCTTAACTTTTTTTCCGTTTTAAAGGGGTTATCAAAATTGTCTATAATTTTGATTGTATCAAGCACTTTCGGACGGTTCTATAGCCATTTTCAAAGATCCCTCAACAAAATTTAATAAATAAAGGAAAACTTCCGCTTAAAAATTAATAAGATTGTCAGTGATTACCAAACAGGATATCTGTACGGTAAAATCCCTAAAACAGGGCTTTCCTCTCCCGCCAAACGTATCCTAATTACCTACACCTGTATACTATCAAGCATCCCCAATCACATAATTTCTTTGTAAACAATAAAAAATAATAGCCATTCATTAACAAATGAATTCCTCTATATCTTAAAAGCTACAAATCTCATAAGTAATACTTTATCATTGCTTTATGTTGAAAATACTTTTATCAACTTCCCTATTGAAGAAACGATAAAAATAATTAGTGACTGCATCTACAAACACCCGTCAATCCCTCCTCCAGCAACTCTTCAAAAATTACTCTTCGCCTGTACCACCAAAACTTCATTTTATGTTCATAATGTTAATATCTACATTCAAAATAATGGTATCATCATGGGAAATCCATTAACTCCTACTCTTTCAAACTTTTAACTGTATTATATTTTTAAACTAACTTTTGATAAATCTCATATCACGTTTTTCTGGTTCTACTGGTAGTGCTCTTACAAGCTTTTTGCAGTATTTGTGGATGATGGCAACGTCTTTTCATGAGGATACCGTTTGGCAGTTTTCTGGTTGCTGCTTGCGACTGGTAGTTAGTAGCCCAAACTATTGTGTAGCGTTTTGAGAGGCTTCTCTGATAAACAGTTGAATAATATTTGGGGATGTTTGTCCCTGCATGAACCTCTGGTGGGCAACCATGAGGCCACATTGTGCTGCAGGCTGCGCCAGTTTCCCTCCCACACATCCTGCATAAAACGGCCGACTGATACTACTCTAGGCCTCTCTCCTAATAAAACTCACTAACCATAAATACACAATACCATAAAAGCAAAACTAAATTAGCTAATCAAAAAAACACCCAAATCCATCAACATTTCCTTCGCAAACATACGAAGTATACGTACTAACTTTTACATCGTTGAATCCTTCCTCCAATTAAACTGACCTGATATCCTAGCCCTTTGCGAAACTGAGCTTGACCCTTCTATCTCCTCTTCTGAGCTCTATGTTCCTGGTTACCTTCGCATCTTAAGGAAGAACTCCAATGTCCATGTGCAAGGGCTTGGTGTTCATGTCAGTGGACACCTTCCTCTATCTAGGGTGGTTTTTTTTTAAATCCCTAGATCGTTTTTGCATGTATTTGTCTCTCTCTCTACTAAGCTCAGTTAGCTATCGTTTTTTCCTTACCGCTCCTCCTCATGTCAAGACTGTCCCGTACTTGACAGTATCTCCAATAATATCGAGAAGGCCATTTTTTCTTCATCCGTTTGCTCATATATTTGTGTTAGGCGATTGTTAAAATCGCCTAACACAAATAACCCAAATAACACAAATTTACCAGACACTTCCTGGTAAACTCTGTCACAGATCTTGCTGGTGTCCAAACTATTAATTATTCAATCACTAATACCAAGGAGTTGAGTTTTGAAAGCGTTTCGAATCCTTTCTTTAATAACCCTAATGGACCTGACTCACTGCTAGATCTCTGTTTCACTTCCATCAATGTCAAGTAGCTCTGCTCTCTCGAAAACTCTGAACTCGCGGTAGTTTCTGTTAACATCTGCTTCCACTCCCACTCCACCCAGGAACCACAGACCAGAAGAATATCTTACTGCTATCAAAGAGCAGTTCCGCAATTTCTTGTGTCACGTTCAATGGAACAAAGTTTTTAGTCTTCTCCTCTTGGGTTAAAGCTAGCATGGATGCTTTAATTTCAGCTAGGAAGTTGGTACTTTAACCACATTCGTTCCTCTAGTTCTCCCTTGCTTGTTCGGCCGCCATCACCCATCGGAATTACTTTTTCCGGATTTATCTTAGTCACACGTCGGATCATAACAGGCGCCTTTTTGTCTCTGCTCGTGATGAGTGTACGAAGATACTTAATGAAGCTAAGCAGCTGTTTGCAGCCAGAATGAAGCAGCGCATAGTATCCCGTAAGTTTGGCTCCAAAGACTACTGGAGGCTTTTTAAAAGTGTACTAAAGAATAGTAAACCCTCAATCCCCACTCAAATCAATGAATGTGAGGTCCTCACCTCTTCAGCGAACAAGGTTGAGTGCTTTGCTCGCAGAGTTTCCACTAACTCGACCCTGGACTCATCTGAGTGTCTGTACCCGACTTCCCACTTAGAACTATGGATCAACTGAATGACGTCCACATTACTCTCTCCCTGGTTTCTAACATAATTTCAAAGCTTGGCCCCAATAAAGCGAGCAAAGGTGACGGAATCCCAATCATTGTCCTGAAAACATTTGCTCCTGAACTCTCTTCTATTATCTCCAAAATCTCTAAATATTGCTTCTCTGTTTCTTTCGTCCCTGTTTGCTGAAACTGTGTAGGGCCAGGAATCCATCCTGCACATATATAAATCTATCATCCGCCAGTGTATTGAATACTGCTGTCACATTTGGTCGGGTGACCCTGTTATCCACCTTGGAGTCCTTGACAAAATCCAGCGGAGAATCTGTAATGTGATCGATCCCGACTTGGCAGCTCAGATGCAGTCACTTTCTCACCAGCGTAATATGGCTTCCTTCTGTCTCTTCAACAAATACTTTCTCGGCTTCTGCTCCGATGAACTTAGCCCACAGTTCCCCCCCTATGTATTAATTTACCGGAGCTACTAGATTAGCAACTAGGTCCCACCCTTTTACTGTGAAACCAATAAAATGTAACCGAAACTCTAACAACTTCACTTATCTCACTTTCCGCCTGTGGAATTCCCTTCCGTATACTTGCTTACCCAACCGCTACAATCTCCAAGAATTTAAATGTAAGGTCAACAATCATCTCCTGTCTCACTAACTAGCATCCCTTCTCTCATAAATTATTAAAAAAATCAACGCAAAAATTACATATGAACTCATGATTAATAACAAAATCCCATTCATTGGTGTTAATATAGAACTAAAATCTAAAAGATTTATCACTTACCCGTATAAAAAAATACACCAATATGAAGTCTTGTCTTCTAAATTATGATATCCAATGCCTGGAAAATTGTAAAATAGCAGTAATAGCAAACTCGAATAGAGCAAGCCAAAATTATTTTCTCCATAGAATATTTCTGTTTGAACTAAAACACATAAAACAAAATTAGACGATAATGATTTCCAACTACATCAGTGATAAACCAATAAAAATTATTTTTTACAAAAAATACACACCAGTAACAGAAATACCACACAACAAAACATCAACATATTTACTGCAACCATATGCAAAATAATTATAAGCAAATCGTATTCACTGTACAAAGAAATATGAAACACCATATTTCTGCCGTAATTCATGAAAAAATGTAAAATTCATTATATATGACAGAAAATGAAAAACCATAAACCTTGTTTTAACTGATCAAATTAACACCTTCAAATCTAAATCAAAAGTTGGTACGTATACCATTAATGTTAGAGAAAGTTATTTTGAGGGGTTTTGGTGTTTTAGCCTAGCTGGTTTTGTTTGTCACCTTTGATTGTGGATTGTCATTACTTGCTTTGTTTTTGTAAGGAAAGGACTTGAGTAGTAGTAGCAGACGGTCATCAAATGTGACATATGCAAAATGGGAGCTGGTGCACTGCAGGAAAATGTGACCTCAGGGTTGCCCACCGGAAGCCCTTGCAGCAACATAACACTGCAAGAACTCCGATATTATGCGACTGTTGATCAGAGCAGCCTTTCTAGATGCTACGCAATACTGTTATGTTGGCACAGAACATTACTATGCGACGATAACAGAACATAAGATGAAGGTCGTAAATTCATGATGCAGTTCTATGACGTCGTACCATGCGTGAGGCCAAAATATTAACAACAAAACCAAATGTCAAGATGCAATGTGACTACTTTGAAATGTACTTTTATTGATTGTTGGCTTATTTTATTTTGATGTAGATGGCCTCCAATATCTGACGGTATTTTTTTACTGTGTGCATGTGTGAGTATTGTTGTGTTATCGGCTAATCTCTGTTTAATATTGTGTACATGGCTATGTTTTTCTAATGAATGTTGTTTAATAGAACTAACATCAGAAAGGTGACATGTGAGTCTGCGATAGGTCGAAGGTGAAGTAAAACCAATATATGTAGTTAGTTTATTATTAGTATCAGAGATACAATCTCTGAACGAGCCTGTAAATCGATACACTTCATCGATAGTGTATCAATTTACATGCTGCATTTGGATTGTTATGCGACGTTATCGTCGCATTGCAGTCTTCTATGTCAACATAACAAAATATCATCTTTGATGATGAATATCTTTGTTTAAATGTTCGTATAACCATCTAACAATATATATATATATATATATATTCATTTAGATATGTGTGAGTTATCACCTATCTAAATGAATATGTCAGCTCCATCACTGATATTGAGCGCTTTCAAATAAGTACCGCGCATATATAATATATAAATAATATAATACTAGCAGTACAGCCCGGCGTTGCTCGGGTGTAATGAAAGTGTTAAAACTAATCCATGGTCCTGGATCTCAAACTTTTTGGATGTTGGTATGAAAGACTAAAATGCAATAGTTGTTTCCAGTTAAAGCGAAACCGTAGACTAAGAGAAAAACGAATGGATGTAAGGCAATTTTGATTTCCTGGTATCGATATCAAATAAGTTTTTTTCGTCGTAAACTGAATTTTGAAGGCTAAATAAGTCCTCTAAGTAAGCGGTAGCATGGCAGAGACTAAGAACTACAATTATACCTACTTAGAGCCAAACCCGAAGCATAAACCAAAATAAAAGGGCTGAAAAAATGCAGATATACAGGCAGATAAACAGACACACACACAAGCATCTTGCCTTTTATATATACATATATATATTATCGATTTTCTGCACTATTGTAAGAACTGCAAGCTTGAAACTTCTGAATATCGTTTCTTATGTCTTTGTCTATGAGTGTATCAAATTTGATTAAAATCGGACCATTCCTTTTATAACTCGATTTTTTCGATTATCGATTTTCGATATTTATCTGGGGTACCTCGACACAAAACCTAGCTAAGAACACTCGCCGATGCTTATAGTATAACTGTGTAAATTTTCAAGAAAATTCGATCAGCCGTTTCGGAGTCTATAGGTAACGGATACACACACACAGACACACACACACGCACAGACAAAGTTCCATTTACAAATAAGTTTAGATATATAACAAACTGCATATATATATATATATATATATATATATATATATATATATTCATACACATTTCACACATTACATATATATATATATATATATATATATATATATATATATATATATATACTTGTCTTTCTCTATCTTGTTCATATCAATATATTTTTATTTCTGCAATCTAACCTCAGCGTGATGTCACTGGAAGTAGCAATATGTCCTGGATTCCATTTCATTAATTACTTATTTTGGATCAATGAGTTTTGCTGCTATTTGAATTTTAAACAACATCTAAACAGGTTTTTTTGTTTATATCAAGTGAAGCAGAATAACAAATAGATAAAAACAAATATTATCCTTGCAAATATAAAAAAACGTTTTTGAATATGTATTTAAAATGCGATACCAACAAAAACATATAACAAAATTAAGAGAAAGTAAAAATTCGATTCCTAAACAAACCAATACTTAATCAATACAGAAGGAATGGTAAATACGCGAATGGAAGATCAAATAACAGTGTCAGAAGATAATCAAAAAACAAACCAATGAATAACAACGTGCAATGACAGAATGATATCAAAAAGCGCTAGTTTCACGACGGAAGCACCGAAATGCAGAATAATGGGTAGGGTTGAGAATCGGGGTGTGTAATTGAACATTATTAGATATTTTAAACACCAAGCAATCGCTTTCGCTCCCGCTCTTCAGACCTCATTTGGAGATATAAGATTTGACTAAAATAAATTATAGCATGAGTTATGAAGAGAAAAAATCATGAGACAGAAATCAGTACTAGAAGCTTATGATAGCAAGTCCCAACAAATATTTACGCTGCTTACATAGAGACCGTTTGCGGAACCTGATATACAAAGCATCCAGCTCTTTTAGGTGAAATACAGAGTGTGACTGGGACACAAGCCTGAACGATTTGAAACTGAAATTGGCAATTTCTCTTATTTAAATTACACTTTACAAAACAATATTGAATATGTTAATATATATTAAAAATAAATATATGTACTTGCAACGTGTATATCTATATAAATATGGTTATATATATATATATATATAGATAGATAGATAGATAGATAGATAGATATAAATATGCATTCTTTCCTAAACGGTAACCAAACACTGAGTTTCACGAACGTTTATCTGTATTTTATAAATTTTATACAAAACAATATTGAATATGTTAATATATATTAAAAATAAATATATGTACTTGCAACGTGTATATATATATATATATATATATATATATATATATATATATATATATATATATATTAGTATACGTGGTTATGTCATTGATTTGCGCGTGTAGAATTTGTATTATATTTCAAATTGCATATTAAGTGAATATATATTACTTATTTTTTATTTGGATTTAAGTTTGTAAACACACACGTACACATTCGTTTATATATATTTATGTATACATATATCTCGGTAGAGAAACAGATTATAGATATAAATGTGTGTAGCTGAATATTATTGGATATCTTCAAAACGAAGCAACCGCTTTCGCTCCCGATCTTCAGACCTGATTTGGAGATATAGGATTGGACTAAAATAAATCATAGAATGAGTTATGGAGAGAAAAAATCATGAGAGGGAAATAAGTACTAGAAGCTTATGATACCAAATCCCAACAAATATTTACGCTGCTTACATAGAGACCGTTTGCGGAACCTGATATACAAAGCATCCAGCTCTTTTAGGTAAAATACACTGTGGCTGTGGATGTGCGTTGTGGTACAGTAGATATCTGCTCGGAAAGAGAAACCGGAGAGCCGAGTTCGAATTCCAGTTGAATCCATTGTATTCACTTACGCGCAAATAGCCTTGGGAAAGGTATTAATCCGTCTCTTCCTTCCAGTTATGGGTTAAATAGCAGGACAGATTGGGTTCTATAGCCTTAGTCGGCAACCAGTCTACCGCAGAAAGCAATGGCAATCTACTGCGGGATAATCTTCTGCCCAGTCAGTCATGTCTCTTTCGAGACATGATCGCCCAAGCGTGTATCACGTATTGCACTTAACTGACTGACAGTGTAACTGGGAGACAAGTGGGAACCATTCGTAACTGAAATTAGCAATTTCTGTTATTTAAATTACACATTCTATTTTTTAAAGTTGCTCGCAGATAGAAGAACCATAGATATTTGGGAGAGCTTCATTCAAAGACAAAATGTGCTTCTTGATCTTATTTGGAACGTGTTGCTTAATTTTTATATCTAGACACTGAACAGTTCTGTCTATATAGTTGGTTCCGCAACCACAATTATATTTATAAATCACAGAATTTACCTGATGAAGATGGTGGTGGGACATCCTTGCGACAAGAACAACAAAATAGGCCGAGTATGAAACACTACACGCACCTCAGCCGAGAAATGCCAAGCACGAATACTCGATGAAATTTTCCTAGTCAAGCTTGCGCAGTTAACTCTAATCCAGGAACTTTTGAGATAAACAGGGCATTTCTTTTTAATTATAATCGGTTTGACATTTCTGAACTCAGCAATCTTCTTATGGATAACGGAATGAACCACGGAAATGATAGAATAATCTCAAAATGCACTACTTTCCCGATGGAAGCACTGAAAGGCGGGATCATGGATACAGTTGAGAATCGGAAAACAGAGTTCAAATTCGAGTCGATGTGCGTTACATTCACATGTAAATACTCTTGAGAAAGGTATGAATCCATCTAATCTTCCACCTAGATATAGGTAAATATTAGGTTGTCCCAAAAGTTCGTAAACACTTGCAAAATATTGAAATTTTACTCGCAAAAACAACAAAAATTATTGCTCAAAATAAAGACTATCGTTTTCCAAGACTTTCTGCCATTGATCTGCAAGCTTTCGGATCTGGTCAAAGTACCAACCAGCCGGCTTCGAATCAAAGAAATCTTGACACGCTTCCTCGACTTCATCAAACAAGCCGAATCAGCGGCCCTTCAGAAAGTGTTGCATTGAGCGGAAAAGGACATAATCTGATGGAGCACAGTCAGGACTGTAGGCTGGATGTGGCAGAACCTCAACGCCGTCCACCTCTTCAAATTTGTCTTTGGTCTTCCTGGCGGTGTGTGGCTTTTCACATTGTCCTGCTGCATCAAAGCGCGCTTTCGGTTGATCAGAGTCGGGTACTTTTGCTTCACTTTTTCGTAGACCCGCTCAAGTTGCTGACAGTAAAGTTCGCACTGATGGCATGACCATTCAGAACCAACTCAAAATGCACGATTTCTTCAAAGTTCCATCAAATGCAAAACACGACTTTCTTACCGAATCGATCTTGTTTTGAAACCGACGGTGTCTCTTGCCCTTTCTGAACCCATCGCTTATGCTGGACCTGATACGGACTTTTGGGACAGACTGGCTTTTATAGCCTTTGGTGGTATCCTGTCTTGGAGAAAGTCAAGCCTGTATTTAAAATTTGAGTTGTCGAGTGGTCGGGAACTAAATCGACTTCTAGACCAGGTCGTTGTCTGGTAAAAATGGTTAAGTGAAACACCGACAGCACAAAAAGCAAGAGCAGTTAAGTAGTAGATGAACTTATCTGTCGACGACCATTGTCCAACTATTGGTTAAATATTCCTAACAAGCGCGGTGAGTTTGGCTACATCCCTGAAGAGATATGCAATCAGGAAGGGGTTCTTCGAAATCCAGTTTACGCATTTTGATTACTCGAACGTGAAATGAGAAAATCTGAACATTTTTTCTGTTCTTTGGCTTCTTCATGTACAATGTCCCTTCAGGACTTAGGCGATCATTGACTAACATTTGCCCTTATCCCTTGTCATTTTCTATAGTCATTTCACCCCAAGCAAGGCAGAAATGTCACTGGTGCGCAGAGGGTTACAGTGAGATAATGAAAAAGGTACAGTTGATGTCGAAGAAAAGATAAGTGAAAGATGAAAAAAAATTGGATAAAATATGACAATTGACGTTGCATTTATATTTTTGGAGATTGTAGCCATCCGGGGAAACAAGCAAATAAGAAAGTGGGAGAAAAGAAGAGTAGAGTAGAAGAGGTGGTTACATTTAACTATTTCGACGGTAAAGGGGTGAAACCTTTGTACTAATCTAGTAGGACGCATAAATTTATGTGGTCGGGGTATCAAGGAAAAAACCTGGTCAAAGAATTTGCCATGGAAATATCTGCAGAAAAGACAGAAGGAAGTAACATCACTTCGGTGAGAAAGTAACTGAAGTCAAGATGCCAGGTCAAGATCGATAACATTGCAGACCCTTCTTTGGATTTTGTTGAAAATCTCGATCTTTAAGGCAAGAGCATCCTTCAGATATGGCAACAGTATTAGATACACGGCCGAATGGTAGATTTATAAATTTACAAGACGGATTCTGACGAGAAAATATTTCTGGCTAGACACAGAAATCGAAAATTCCTAGGAGGAGATGCAGCTATAGATTCGATGTATTCGGTCCATTTCAGGTCAATCGGGAGAGTTTACGGCCGGGAAGGCGCAGTACTCTCCAGAGGACTAGCGTTGTTCATTCTGATGGCTGGTGGGAAAATTTCTCTGTGGTGTTTAAAGAAGAGCAATTTCGTTTTGGGGGAATTAAAATTTACTAGCCACTACCTACCCCGGTCTATCACAGATTGGAAGTCTTTTTCAAGAGCAGCAACCAAGTTTACTTGAACAGCCTTGTCAGTTTTGCTATGAAAACGAGTGTAAATGGTGGTGGATTACGAGCTTCATCCATAATATTCTCATTATCCTTCTGTAGTACCACATTTCCGTTTTTTCTTCGTCTGTAAGTAAATCTTTTTTTTTAACGAAATTTTCCGAGTACTTTACTTAGCTTTATGAAACAATAAACCAGTTCCCTCACCGGACCTAGGTCTGGTGCGGTCAGTAATGGAACCCAAGAAGTAAAAAAAAAAAAATCAAAGAGCTGTTAAAAGGTGGATAATATCCTAAGAGCCAACCGTCACCCATATAAACTATGTTAAATAGTCTCACACTACTCACAATTGGCCAAGAGTCGTGAGTGCGTCTAGATCCTTTAGAGACATAGTCAATCAGGGAGAGATTCCTCCAAGAGGAGTCAGAAAAGTCTTCATTAAGGACGTGGTTTTTGGCATCGATATTTTGAGCTACAAATGTTATGGTGAGTAATTGTCTTCCACGTCCTGAAGACACATCTAAACTTATTTATAAATGGAACTTTGTCTGTGTGGGTGTGTGTGTCTGTGTTTGTGTGTCCGTTACCTATAGATTCCGAAGCGGCTGAACCGATTTTTTTGAAAATTTACACAGTTGTAATATAAGCGTCTGCGAGTGTTCTTAGCTAGGTTTTGTGTCGAGGTACCCCCGATAAATATCGAAAATCGATAATCGAGAAAACCGGGTTTTAGAAGGAGTAGTCCGATTTTAATCAAATTTGGTACACTCATAGACAAAGACATAAGAAACGATATTCAGAAGTTTCAAGGTTTCAGTTCTTACAACAGTGCAGAAAATTGATAATATATATATATATATATATATATATATATATATATATATATAAAAGCTTACTGATAGTGACACATAAATAAAAGTAAAGTATATAAAAGAAAAATATCTAGGATATCAATATATTTTTCACGGTCTCCTTCGAAGTAATCAACTTTCCAGCTGTCTGCATAGAGTTGGTGCACTGCTTGTTAAGAAACGTCGAAAATTTTTCGTTCGACATTCGTTTTGTGCTTTACAGTTCACGTTTCCGGGAGGTTCGGGTAGCTACTGATATGTAAGGCGTCAGTCAGTTAAGTGCCATACATGATACATGCTTGGGTGATCATGTCTCGAAAGAGACATGACTGACTGGGCAGAAGATTATTCCGCAGTAGGTTACCATTGCTTTCTGTGGTAGACTGGTTGCCGACCAAGGCTATAGAACCCAATTTGTCCTGTTATTTATAACCCATAACTGGAAGGAATAGACGGATTAATACCTTTCCCAAGGCTATTTGCGCGTAAGTGAATGCAATGAATTCAATTGGAATTTGAACTCGGCTCTCCGATTTTTCGTTTCAAGCCGATATCCAATGCACCACAACGCACATCCGGAAATGTAAGCCGTATTGAACCGAAATCTTTGTCAGTCAGAAAGATAAAATAGATATAGTCAGACAGAATAAAAAAAAAAAAAAGATATAAATGGCGAAGAGGGGAAATAAAAAAAAAATTTGGTTTGATTTTAAGGACATCACCGTGGCTTTTTGTCGCAGCAAATGAAGCAACCGCTGGAAGCGTCACGATATCTTGCATTTCTTTTTCCTTTTATCCCTAATTCTGATGACAGAATCGATTATGCTGACAACATCGGCACTTCAACCGGATATGTTTTCCTGATGAAAACCCCCTTTTCATGCATTTAAATCAATTAATAGACGACCAGCTTTGGCTTTTTGTCAGAATTCGTTTAAAATATTCGGCTCAGATCAAACTTTACTCATTCTCTTCGCCTCCTCTATAATTTTTTTCTTCACGACGTCTTTCTAATTCTACTTATTTTACTCCTGCTTCCTCTTCGGCTTTTCCCCTCTACTTCTACTTCACTTTCACTCCCCTTTTTTATCTTCTTCTTCCTCTCCTACTTCGGCTCCTCTTCTGGTTTCATCTCCTCCTCCTAACTCATCTTAAATACCCCTTTTTTTCTACCTGTTCTCCTCCTTTATCCTCGTCTATCTATTCTCCTCCTTTTACTTATTCTACCTCTCCATTCTTTCTTCTGCTTCTTCACTTTATCTACTTCTTCTTTTCCCTTTCCTTCTTCCTCTCCTCCTGGGTTATTCCCCCTCCAGTTACCTTTTTCTTTTTCTCATAATTTTTCTTTCTCAACGTCGCTTTTATTTTTTCCTTGCGTGAAAAAAAAACCGGCTTTTTTTTTAAACACCAAGTCACGTCAGAAATGTAGGCAATCGTGTCTCTCCAGAGATTCCTTTTCTTTAATATCTGTGAATTTCCAGCTATATATATGCTATATATTCGGTTGGTTGCACGTTGTGTTCATAATCATATCAGTCAGTGAGTTAAGTGCCATACGTAATGCACGCTTAGACGATCATGTCTTGAAAGAGACATGACTGACTGAGCAGAAAATTTTTCCGCAGTAGGTTGCAATTACTTTCTGCGATAGACTCGTTGCTATTTTCTGCTATTTAACCCATATCTGGAGGGAAAATGACGGATTATTAACTTTTCCAACGGTATTTGCGCGTAAGTGAATGCAACGAATTCAACTGAAATTCGAACTTTGTTGTTCTGAGCCAATATCCACTGCACCACAACGCACATTCCCCATATCAAGTCCTAATTTTTTCTAGCACCCAGGGCATCAACGCTCTGATTACCTACTCTTACCTAATGAAAACGATTCAGAGTCATGCATTTCTTGAAGGCATTTGTATAAGAAATTGAAAGGCTCCAGACTGCACCGAAATTTGGTCATGGCTTACCGATTCCAAATTTTCTCGTCGATACTTGTTACAATAACCGCGTGACACAGGGTTTGAGATGAGCACATATTAAACAAAGGCGAGATTTTATTTCGATCTCAAATACTTTGTATTTTATGGCCACCAGATAATGACATTGAAGCCAGGACTGCTAAGGAGCATTCATCTCATAGAAGATAAATAAAATGAATAAAATTGATTTATTTCTCAATATATAAATATTTTTTCGGTTCTGTTTCAAGAGACAACAGAATTGGATATTAATAATATTGATAACTTTTCTTTTTTTAATAATTTCATCCAAGCAATGCAGGACCGTCACTAGTGTACATGGGGTTACAGTGAGAGAAAAAACAAGGTACGGAGGATGTCGAAGAAAAGATGAGAGATAGATGGCAATTGAGGAAAAGATGAGAGATAGATGGAAATTGAAGAAAAGATGATAGATGGCAATTGAAGAAAGATGAGAAATAGATGGCAATTGAAGAAAAGATGAATGATAGATGGTAATTGAAAAAAAGGTAAGACATACATGGCAATTGAAGAAAAGATGAGAGACAGATGGCAATCGAAGAAAGAAGTAGAGACAGATGTAAATTGAAGAAAAGATGAGAGATACATGGCAATTAAAGAAAAGATGAGAGATAGATGGAAATTGAAGAAAAGATGAGATATAGATGGAAATTGAAGAAAAGATGAGAGATAGATGCCAATTGAAGAAAAGATGAGAGATAGATTGCAATTGAAGAAAAGATGAGAGATAGATAGAAATTGAAGAAAAAATGAGAGACAGATGGAAATTGAAGAAAAAATGAGAGATAGATGTAAATTGAAGAAAAGATGGGAGATAGATGGCAATTGAAGAAAAAATGAGAGACAGATGGCAATTGAAGAAAAAATGAGAGATAGATGGAAATTTAAGAAATGATGAGAGAGACAGTTGGCAATTGAAGAAAAGATGAGAGATAGAAGGAAATTGAAGAAAAGATGAGAGATAGATGGCAATTGAAGAAAAGATGAGAGATAGATGAAAATTGAAGAAAAGATGAGAGATAGATGAAAATTGAAGAAAGATATGTTATATATGGAAATTGAAGAAAAGATTAGATATAGATGGCAATTGATGTTGCATTTAGACGTTTGGATATTGTAGCTATCAAAGAAGCAAACAATCAGAAGTAGTTTTACACACGAAAAGTGAAAGCAAAGAAACCTTTAGAGTAGAAGGGAAGGATACATTTAAATATTTCGAAGGTAAAATGGTGAGAGCTAGATGCCAATGCAGCACTTGAAAACATATGTGGTCGGAGAACTTATAAAAAAACCTCGTCACAGCAGTTACAATGACAATATCTGTAGAAAAGACAGAGGAGAGCCGCCTGACGTATGTGTGAAAGTCACTGAAGGCGAGCTGTTAATCAGGATCGATTATATTGCACATCTGCATTTGAATGTTTTCGAGAACCTCAAGAAGAATAGCGGGAGCACCTGACCAGATAGGACAACATTATTCAATGCACAGAGGAATGGAAGATTTACATATGTGCAAAATGGATTACGATGAGAAAAATTTCCTGGTTCGACACAGTAACCTAATCTTCTAATCAGTTGATGCAGTTATGGATACAAGGTGGTCATTCTATTTGAGAAATTAAAATATTTATTGAATTTCGGGTTACGCACAGATATTAAAAGCCATTGTTGGGATTCATTTAGTCCTGGTTTGTTGTTAGCGGCTAGTTTGTGTTAACAGCTAGATGTGGTAATGGTGAAATGTGACAAATTTTGCTAGCTGAAAGAGTAAAAAGGAAAAAGCTAATATGGCAGAAACTGTCCTAGGTGTCACTTACCTTACCAATCCAGGGAGATCAAACAAAGTCCTTAAAAAACGTAAAACAGACGCGATATGACGTCCTTCTGACGTTACTACAAGTAGTTTCATGGCAACTGATCTGACAAACTTCTTTTTTCTTGGTACCCTGATATTTACTTGTGGTACTTCATTGGCCTCAAGCGCCGACCCTTTGTTATCAAAAAAGTTAAATGTAATCTCCTTTTCTACTCTAATATTTTCTTTCTTCGGACTTCCCGTTTGTAGAACTCCTCTCTTTTTGCTTGCTTCCCTGATAGCTTCATTTCCACAAGTATAAATGCAACATTTTTTGCCAGCTTTTATCTACTTGCTTTCTATCCATCTCTTATCCTTTATTCGATATTCCCTGTACCTTTTTTATCTCATTGTAACCCACTCCACACCAGTAGCGATCCTACCTTGCTTTGGGCGAAATGATTATATATATATATATATATATAATAACTGGTTTTGTGTGTCTTGAAACAGAACCACATACTGGAAATATTTAGATATTGAGAAATTAATTAATTTTATTTATTTATTCTTTTTCTGTGTAATGAACCCCTCTTAGAAGTCCTACATTCAAAGTTTTTCTATGTTGACCGTAAACCCTAAACTATATATGTTATCTTTTCTTCGGCCTCCTCTGTAATTCTATTTTATCTTAACCTCCTGTGCACCAGTGGCATTTCTGCCTTGCTTGGGGTGAAATGATCATATATATATATATATATATATATATATATATATATATATATATATATATATCAGATTAAGGATAGAATCTGCGTCTGATTTCAAATCGGCTGGAAGCCGTCGGCTGTCTAGCCGTTCTGATGAGCTGTGATACAGCGAAACAGTACTGTATGCGAATGACGATATTATCGGATAATTAGTTTACAAATTACAGTTATTTAAGTGAAGCTAACATTTGCAAATTTTCAAAACAATGAAAAAGTCTGAATTTAGTGTGTTGATAAAGCATTGCTTTCTGAATAAAAAAATACTTTTTAAGCCAAGCAATTGCTTGATAAGTGTTATTCAGACACTGCTCTATTGGAAACACTGTTTAAGAGGGGGTGTACTGACTTTAAACGCGGGGGTACAGACACAAAATGTGCTAAACGCCCAGGTCGCCCAAAATCAGAAATGTCCCAGAAAACACCAAAAACATCCAAAAAACTCGCTTTTTGCCGATCGTAAATAGAAGTTGCATAAGAAATCAGAGGAGTTGAACACATCTGAATGGCGGTGTATTCACCATTTTGCATGAAAAATTGTCAATGAGAAAATTGTGTTCAAAGTGGGTGCCGCGTTTGCTCACAGTCGATCAAAAACAATAGTGCGTCGACTATTTAGAGCGTCGTTTGCAACTGTTTTGCATAAATCTGTGACAATGAATGAAACATGGATCCATCACTTCACTCCGGAGTCAAATCGACAGCCAACAGAGTAGAGAGAGCAGCAAGTGAAAGCCGTCCAAATCAACCAAAGATGCAAACATCTATATACAAGATTTTGACTTTCGTATTTTGGGATGCACATAGTATTTTGTTCATCGATTACCTTGAGAAAGGAAGAACCATTAATAGCAAATATTATATAGCATTATTCGTGCGTTTGAAGGAAGGAATCTCCAAAAACAGCCACAAGGAAATAAAAATAAGATGGCAAAACTACATAAATTGCACTTCGAATTGCTTCCGCATCCACGCTGTTCTCTAGATATGGCCCCCAGTGACTACTGGTTGTTTGCAGACCTCAGAAAATGCTCCATGGAAAGAGATTTGGCTTCAATAAACAAAGTATTCTACAAAAAAGGCATAGAAGTGTTATGGAAGCGTTGGAAGCAGTTGGAATTCACCCTAGAAGGAGAATATGTTGATGAATAAAAGTTATTGTTTTATTAGTTAAGCCTAGGATTTATTTAAGAATGTGTTAAGTAAACATAGGTTGAATCGCAAACGGAAAACAAAACAAGAAATCTTAACTGAAATTTCAAACGTGTTAGAAAAGATTAAAATATCTAAAACATAATGACCAAAAAATTTAATCTTTCCTCTTAATAATAGTATAAATATTCTGATGGTAAAACTTTGTTTTTATTAAGTTTGAGCTCCTTTAACATGATGCTGTTTTTTCGGCAATTGCATGGAGGCGAGTAAGTAATATGTAGGCCTGAGCTACCTGGCGTCTACTTCGGTTCGACTTTTTCCATGCAGTTGTTGAATCTAGAATTCGCTAGAACGTATCATCCGTTGTATAATACTGCATCAGTGTTGCAGTGTGCAATGATCAGCGATTTTTTATCGTTATCATTTTCTTATTGCTGTGGGGTTCTCCCTTTTTATAAAGATGGACTCGTGCAGAATATACTTATACTATTGCTATAGGAGCGAGACGGGAGAATACCGCGTTTTCTCACGGTAATTCCATTGACACTGTCAGCTCTCTGCCTTCGGGCGGAGAGCATTAACCCAGTCGTGGCTCCGCCGAAGGGTAGAGTCACGACTGGGCAAAATTAGACAGAAATTTTTGACTGGGTTATATGGCCCAGAGAATCCACATTTAACAAAGCCATGTGCCGAATTTTGTCCTAGTGGGAGGGCAAATAAATACCAGAATACCACGTTTTCACGCAGTGATTCCTTTGATACTGTCAGCTCTCTGCCTTCGGGCGGAGAGCATTAACCCAGTTGTGGCTCCGCGGAAGGGTAGAGTCACAACTGGGAAAATTATACAGATAGTTTTGGCTAGCTATATGGCCCGGAGGACCCACGTTAAAAAGCCTTGTGCCACATTTTGCTTTAGTGGGGGAGTAAATAAATACAGAATACCACGGTTTAACAGAGAGTTAACCGGAGAATACGAGAGTTCAGAGAGAGATTAGCAGTCAGTACACAGTACTGTCGCTCTGTGCTTCACTCATCAAGAAGATTATTACGCTTCCGTCAGCTCAATATACTACGGCTTTATTTCCAGAGACGTGTACATATACTTTTTACTAACCCGCATTCCTGGACTACTAATCTTCATTCAAGTATCTGTCCTTACGTTAATACATATATGTTCTAACTCAATTTTTGGTCGTTGTTCATTTGTTTGTGCAGGCCCCATACCCGGGATTCACTACATTTATGCTATTCATTCTGAACTGATTTTTAAACAATTACACTTTTCTTTTTGTTTTCTTCTATGTGCCGTTTACCTTCAAGATGGACGCAATTACTGACTTCCATATCTGCCTATCCCTAATATTTTTCTTTAGTTACCTCTTCTAAACCCCGCTCTGTCATCCATTTGCTCAATCCCATCAAGTATTTTAGGCATTGCTTTTTTCTGTCTCTCGTTCCGTCCATCTAGTATCAGATTCTCCAAACCTTCTTTCCTTATTACTTGTCCCAGGAAATTCAGCTGTCCTTCTTTATATTAAATAACAGTTTCATTTTCGTTTCCATCTTCTCCAAAACCTTGTTGCCAACAGGTTCGGTCCATGATATCCTCAGCATGCTTCTGTAGAACCACATTTCAGTTACTTAAAATTTTTCATTCCTCTTTGATAAGATTGCACATCATTCGCTTCCATATTGAACGACAGACATCACATAACAATTCAGTACTTTCGTCTTTATTTCCCTGTCCTTTACTTTTTATATTTCCTTCTTTTTTTCTGAACGAATTCTTAAATACTATATTTTCTTTCTTTCTTACTTATGATATTATTCTTTTGTCTTAATTTACTTTCTTTTGCACTTTCTTTGTTTTCTTCTCTTTTGTCTTTCTTTTTTCTTTCTTTCTGCATACTTTCTTTATTTCTTTCCTACACTTGTTTCTTTTTCCTCTTTTTATTTCTCAAACTTCACATTGATTTCAAATAAAAGTCTTTCATTCTTTTTCATATTTTTCTCTTGCTCTTTCTTTTATTGTTTTCTTTTTTCTGTCTCTTGTTTCTTTATTTTTTGTAATTTAAGTATCACTTGGTTTATTTTTACTAATATTGCTTTCTCTGATTAATTATACCTTTCATTTTTTTGTTTGTTTGTTTCTTTTTTTCTTTCTTTCTTTATTTCTTTCTTTCTTTCTTTCTTTTTCTTTCTTTCTTTATTTTCTTTATTTATTTTTTCTTAATTTCTTTCTTTCCTTATTTCGTTCTTTCTTTCTTTCTGTCTTTATTTATTTATTTATTTTTATATTATGCTGAAATTGCAATTATTTTCAGCATTTTTACATTTTTTTATCTTTATTTGTTTATTCCTTCTGATAAAAATCTCTATTATTTTATTCCAGATTTTCTTAACTTTTCTAGTTCTTAATTTTCTTCCATCATTTGTCTAATTCTTTCTTGCATCCTTTTTTTGTTCCTTCCTTTTTTTTTCTTACTTTTCTTTGCACTGGGTATATTTCGTGCTTAAGGCATTCATATGTTACCTGCTGGGCCAGCAGTCAACAATTTACCGCAGATAAAAGACCTGATATGATGAGCCCATATAATTTCGTTTTCATTTTTATCCAACTTGGTATTAATCTCCAAAACAATCTCTTATTTATCTGTCTATCACAATATCTTTCTTTCTTTCTTTCTTTCTTTCTTTCTTTCTTTCTTTCTATGTATCGATCTATGACAATATATTCATAATCTATCTATCTATCTATCTATCTATCTATCTATCTATCTATCTATTTGCCTCAGTCTCTTCATTATCTATCTATCTATCTATCTTAGCCTCTTCACTATCTATCTATCTATCTATCTATCTATCTATCTATCTATCTATCTATCTATCTATCTATCTCAGCCTCTTCACTATCTATCTATCTATTTGCCTCAGTCTCTTCATTATCTATCTATCTATCTATCTATCTATCTATCTATCTATCTATCTAAGCCTCTTCATCTATCTATCTATCTATCTATCTATCTATCTATCTATCTATCTATCTATCTCAGCCTCTTCACTATCTATCTATCTGTCTATCTATTTGCCTCAGTCTCTTCATTATCTATCTATCTATCTATCTATCTAGCTATCTAGCTATCTTAGCCTCTTCACTCTCTCTCTCTTTCTCTCTCTCTCTCTCTCTCTATCTATCTATCTATCTCAGCCTCTTCACTATCTATCTATCTATCTATCCAATTGCCTCAGTCTCTTCATTATCTATCTATCTATCTATCTATCTATCTATCTATCTATCTATCTATCTATCTATCACAGTGGGTTCATATCTATGTATCTATCTTTATATCTATACCTCTTTTTTGATCTCTCTCTTTATATATATATATATATATATATATATATATATATATAGAGAGAGAGAGAGAGAGATAGATAGATAGATAGATAGATAGATATAAATATGCATTCTTTCCTAAACGGTAACCAAACACTGAGTTTCACAAACGTTTATCTGTATTTTATAAATTTTATACAAAACAATATTGAATATGTTAATATATATTAAAAATAAATATATGTACTTGCAACGTGTATATCTATGTAAATATGGTTATATATATATATATATATATATATATATATATATATATTCGTATACGTGGTTATGTCATTGATTTGCGCGTGTAGAATTTGTATTATATTTCATATTGCCTATTAAGTGTATATATATTACTTATTTTTTATTTGGATTTAAGTGTGTACACACACACGTACACATACATTTATATATATTTATATATACATATATCTCGGTAGAGAAACAGATTATAGATATAAATGTGTGTAGCTGAATATTATTGGATATCTTCAAAACGAAGCAATCGCTTTCGCTCCCGCTCTTCAGGCCTCATTTGGAGATATAGGATTGGACTAAAATAAATTATAGAATGAGTTATGGAGAGAAAAAAATATGAGAGGGAAATAAGTACCAGAGGCTAAAGATAGCAAGTCCCAACAAATATTTACGCTGCTTACATAGAGACCGTTTGCGGAACCTGATATACAAAGCATCCAACTCTTTTAGGTGAAATACAGAGTGTGACTGGGACACAAGCCTGAACGATTTGAAACTGAAATTGGCAATTTCTCTTATTTAAATTACACTTTGTGTTTTTTAAAAGTTGGTCGCAGATAAAGGAACCATTGATTTTTGGGACAGCTTCATTCAAAACCAAAGTGTGTTTCTTGATCTTATTTGGAACATGTTGTTTAATTCTTATATCTAGGCGCTGAGCAGTTCTGTCTATGTAGTTGGTTCCGCAACCACAATCATATTTATAAATCACAGAATTTACCTGATATATATATATATATATATATATATGGACACGCACGCACACCCACACACACGCACATATATATGTGTGTGTCTGTGCGCGCGCGCGCGTGTATGTGTGTGTGTGTCAGAGTAAATAAATTGCAAACATTGTTTCTGTTTTTTTTTAAAGAAAATCCGTTCATAATCAAGTTCGCGTATTATAATTGAAAGATGTAAGAAATGAGCTGTAATTTTGACAGATGATTTTATTATTTATTTTTCGATGTTTCCAAGTACTTTCAATCTCCTCCCAAGATCATTTTCAGGTGTCTGAGTTTTGATAATTAAAATAACCGCAAAATTGTGTTGCTAAAAATCATTTTTCTGCTTGCTTCAAATATAACAGTTGCCAAATTGCTTCGCATTCATTAGAATGTCGAAATTATTCAAAATGGATAAGAAACTTTAACACATATATGACCATGATATTACAACATAAAAAAAATCAATTTGGATAATTTACACGTTGTAATGAAGGCTAAGCAACACGTCTGCTCTTATAGGACTTCTAGTTCTGGCAGATTACTCTCGCTGTATAGGTTGAATAAGTCCGGTGAGAAGATATGTCCTTGCCTTACACACCTTTCTATTCTATATATCTGCTGAACTCATTTTACTGTCCGCATGCAGGAGGTTTGCTGCTAGAATAGGTTCTTGTTTATTCTATATCCTTCACAAATATATCAAGATTTCGGACTTCAGTTTTCTTACATCTCACTTAAGAGATAAATAGAAAGATTCTTTTTCTTTTTAAGCCAATTTAATGACCAGGGTTTCTAAGAAATCCTACCTCCAGTCCATCTTTGAATAAATTTAATGACCAGGATTTTTCAAGAATCCTGTCTCCAGCTCGCCTTTGAACTGGCAAGCATAAAATTTTATTAATGATTTTAGATAGCCGTAAAAGTAGGGTCTTTTGAAAATACTTACCACCGAAAATCTGTCTATGTGGGCTACCCTTTCCGGTTGGTGCAACACAAGTGTACGGAAACGGGTGGTGGGTCCCTCAGCAAATATCAATGGTCAGTGAACGGACCTGCAGTCAATGAAGCGGCCAGCAGTCAGTGAAACGGTCAGGCAGGGAGTGTGTAGGGGTTTGTTTTCAGTGGCTTAGTAAGAGTAAAAATAACCGCTTTCTCAAAGCAGAAGGAAGACATTGTCGATTAAGTAAGAAAATTGTATTTGTTTTTTTTTGTTTTTCTTTTTGTTTGTTTGTTTGCTATTTCTCAACCAAACACGCGTCTTGGGAAGCATTTGTCATTATTCTTTGTTGACGTCCATCACGGTGCAGTGGAACTAAGTGAGCGCCGATGTATTCGCATAGAGCCGACCTTCGATGTCCTCATACTTTGTGCAATGACGTGTGGAATCGAATCATTTCAAGGGGCTATCGAGCTATCAAGCTAGAGCAATAGACAGAAAATATGACACCTTTTAGCATCAGATAGGCATCCTGATAAATTTATTCTCTCTCTCACTCGCTCTCTACCTCACTCTCACTCACGCTCTATCTCTCTTTCTAACACACACACACACACACACACACACACACACACACACACACACACACACACACACACACACACACACTCGTGCGTACGACACACACACATTTTCACAGATAGATATGTATTTAATCTTACTTTTCAAGTCATGCCTATTAGCAGGAACGTTTGAGTTAGTATCGAAGCGTGGATGCTTCTATAGAGCTTTCAAAAGAAGCGAGATTTCCTTTCATGTGACGACATCTTTTCCATTTTAAATACTCCACTTTAATTACTTCCTCTGAAAACATTAACAATGAAAATTGGAGAAAAACGTAAATGGAAGCCTCCTCACGTTTTTTTAAAAGAGTTTGAGATAAATTTTATTCTATGGAGCATCCATTTCCTTCACATTTCCAGAGTTGTTAAGTGCCTTGCTGTGAAAATTCAATGACGATATGGAAGGCTGGATAATCCAGGTGCCGGAAGGCAGGCGAATTAACATGCGTGTACACCCCCATATATATATATATATATATATATATATATGTGTGTGTGTGTGTGTGTGTGTGTGTGTGTGTGTGTGTGTGTGTGTGTGTTTGGGCAGCAATTCCTTTTTTATGCAGGTTTCATTAAAAATAACAGACAGTCTTTGATGGCTAAGTTTTTTATTTAATTTTTTTATATGATCCGCTCTTTTTTTTTCTTTTGAGGACATAAATTATATAAAAAAAAGTCCAAATGTTTTGTTTATCCGAGCTCTTTCGGTTATACTTTTAGCTGTTTTCGAGGATTAATGTTATTTTACAAGTAATAGAATGTATGTGTTGTTATGTCTAATGTAGAGTAGTGGGTTGTGTAATTTACCAACATGTTGTTAGCGTTTTCATAGTTGGTGCTATTGAATTTTGGGTTATGTTGGTTGTTTTGTTTTTATGTCAAATCAACCTCGGTGGGTCATTTATTGCCAACTAAACTTTATTTATTTTATTGCTGGTAATACCTTTTCTTTCAATAATTTATTGTTGTTTTTATATAAGTTTTGTGTCTAGTCATACATTTTTCTTTTCGAGTATCAAGGGATTTGGGATTTGTTTTAACTGGAGAGAAGGGACGGATTATTACCTTTACTAAGGGTACCAGTGCTTAAGTAAATGCAAATGTATTCAATTGGAATTCGAACTCGGATCCTGGATTTCTCGTTCCGAGCCGGTAACCAATGCACCACAACGCACATCCCTCTTTAGTACTTTAAGTTATTTTAATGTAATTTTGTTAAATATATTAGTTAAAATACGTTGTCAGTCTTATTTTAATTTTTTGGCGTAAGTGGGAAGACAGTTTATCCATCGTACCATATATATATATATATATATATATATATATATATATATATATATATATATCCGAGTGAATAAGGAACGAAGAAAAACACTTTTTTACAACGTCCAAAACATTAATTTAAAACAGTGCTTGATATATAATATATAGTGCTGTGAATATTTATTATAAATTATATTTTAGAATATGTACAAATCTGTTTATAAATCCACTACACATCGTACATTTGTTTCGATATTGGAATGGAAATCCTCTTTTCTTAGATTTGATTAATGAGTGTCTTGGGGTTTTGTAGACAGATTTAACATTAGCAGATAGGATTGTATGTTTTATGATCTTTCGACTAGACTTTATCCTTTAGATTTCTTAGAGGAGCAGAGTAGGGATGTATAAGGGGTGGGGAATGGGGTTGTACTTACTGCTTATTTGTACAACTGTAGGATATTTTTGTATATATTGCAAATACAGATATATATATATATATATATATATATTAACTGAAACTGAATATATATGTATATATGATGAGCTGTGATACAGCAAAACAGATCTGTTTGCGGATGACTATTTACGCTCTCACACCCTGATTGAGCACTCTGGAAGAATGGTAGCTTTGAAAAACAGTAGCTACTCTAGCATCTACGCATCGTCTATTCAGCAATGAATTAAAACACTCTCAGCTATTGGGCGTGTATAATGATAATATACACGCTAAAATGTCTGCCTCCTTCTACTGAGCGCCCATAGCTCAGAGGTAGAATCGGCTACTGACGCCAATTCGGTTGGATTTCAATCCTGGGTTAAAAAGCAATCGGAGTCTAACCGTTTCAGTTGCTTCAAGTTTTTCTTTATTTTTGATGAGATTGTCCAGCATTCACTGCCATAATGAAGAACAGACATCAGATAGCAATCCAGTACTCTCTTCTTTGCTCCGAGCAATATTTTTCTATCACTGAATCTTCTGCTCAGCTTCTAAAATGACTCCTTCTCCTGCAAATTTGCCTTCGGATCTCAGTGTCACATTTTTAGTCTTCCGTCTTATATACACTTTCCAGATATTAAATTTTTGTACCTGCTTGATTTTAGTATCCCACACCTTTAATTGATATTTTGGGCTCTTCTGTTGTCTGATTACTATATATTCAGGTTTCTTTTTGATTATTTGTACTCCTTTCTTTCGACTTTCTTCAGCTACCTTCTTTGGAAGGTTTTCTTTCTGTGTCTGCTATCAGCACCATATCATCTCCGTATCTTATGTTGTTCAGATTGTAGTCGCCGATGATAACTCCTGGCATAGCTTCTAGGGTCCTCATAATAGTCTCGCTTTACAAGTTGAATAGTTCCGGTGAAAAGACATATTCTTGTCTTAAGCCCCTTTCTATTGTTGTATATCTGCTAAATTCGTTTCCTGTCCTTATGCAAGCCATTGGCTGCCAGTATAGATTCTTGAAAATGTTCATGTCTTTCCAAAATATGTTGAGGTTGCTGAACATTTCTATCAGTTCTTTGTGATGTACTTTGTCGAATGCTTTTGCATAGTCTATAAAACATAGATACACGTCTTTTCTTATTTGTATTGCTCTTTTTGATAACATCCTAAGCATAAACACAGAGAGTAAAATACTACGCCTCCTTGGCCTTACACTTTCGGCGGACCTCAAATGGAATGACTATATCAAATCCATTGCCAAATCTGCTGCTATGAAAGTCGGCTCCCTGTGCAGGGCCCGGAAGTTTTTCCCACCTGAATCTATTCTGCACATATACAAATCTACCATCCGCCCGTGTATCGAATATTAGTGCCATATCTGGTCGGGTGCCCCTGCTGCTCCCCTTGGGCTTCTTGAGAAAATACAAAGGAGGATCTGTAACGTGGTTGATACTGACTTGGCAGACCGGCTGCAGCCGCTCTCTCACCGGCGTGATGTGGCTTCCCTGTGCCTCTTCTACAAGTACTTTCATGGCTTCTGCTCCGATGAACTTAGATCACTGGTGCCGCCTAAGCAGGAATTTACACGAGATACTAGATTAGCATCTAGGTCCCATCCTTTTACAGTTAAACAAATAAGATGTAACCGTAAATTCTACTCCAAAAGCTTCTTTTCTCGCGCTTCCCGCCTCTGGAACTCCCTTCCACAACTCTGCTTTTCCGACAGTTACAATCTCCAGGTGTTTAAATGTAGGGTCAATAGACACCTCCTATCACACTAACTCCCAATTATTCTCAGAACACTCTCATCTACCCAACCCTCATTCTCGGTATCCTTACCCGCCTATCACCCACCCTCTGACATTTCCTATATTTAATCATCCTTTCTCCACTCTACGTAGCCCCCTGCGCAGTAGTGGCAGTGACATGCCTTTTTCGGCTTATAAAAAAATAAAAATAAAAAAAAATATTGCGTTCTTTGTTCTAGTGTCCTTAATAAATCGCACTCCTCTTGTCCTGTCTCTGGCATGATTCTGCTTTGCGTTCTGTTCATCAGGATTAGGATGAATTTTGTTATGTGGCTCATTAAACGGGTTGATCAGTGGAGTTCGCATTTGTGTGCACCTGGCTTCTTAGGCAGAGCTCTGAAAATTGATCTGCTGAGATCGTCTGCTAAGACCACTGTTGTACATTACATTAACTATCTCTGTAATTTTCTCTATGCCGAAATCATCTAAGGCTGTCAGCATCTCTATTAAAATGCCAAATGTTCCAACTGTTTTGTTTCTATCCAGTTTGGCCATTACAGTTTTCACTTCGAATTTTCAAATTTCCGGTCCGTCTGCAGTTTTGTTTATTGTCGGTTGTTTTCTCTTGTCGTGGAAAAGATATTTTATATATTCTTGGCTTACGGCCATATCACGTTGATTACACCGGTTCTCACTCGATCACTGAAGTTAAGCAACTTAGTCAGCACTTAAATGGGTGACCGCTTGGGAATACCAGGTGCTGTAAGCGTTTAGTGACGGATGTGCGTTGTGGTGCAGTAGATATCGGCTCGGAAAAAGAAATAGGTGAGCCGAGTTTGAATTCCAGTTGAATACCCTGCATTCACTTAAGCACTGGTACCCTTGGGAAAGGTATTAATCCGTCCCTTCCCTCCGGGTATGGGTTAAATAACAAGGATAGGACTTGGGGACCCTGCCCTTAAAAACAAATCCCAATGAATCTTGATTCTCGAAAAGAAAAAAGTATTACGAGACACAAAACTTATATAAAAACAACAATAAATTGTTGAAAGAAAAAGGTATTATCAGCAATAAATAAATAAAGTTTAGTTGGCAATACATGACCCGCCGAGGTTGATATGCCATAAAAACAAAACAACCAACAAACAACCAATTATATATATATATATATATATATATATATATATATATATCCACTTTCTCTAATACGATCGTTACATTCTTTTGATTTTATACATCCTGTTGAGGAGCATGTTCCTTGTTCTGTTAGTCCTCGTATTTCTTTTTGCCTGTCTCTTTCAGTAGTCTTGCTCAATCTCTCTACTTCTGCACATTTGTTGTTGAGTCATTCCTCTTTATCCTGTCTGCACTTGGTCCTTCGTTCGTTGTATAATTTCTTGTATTCCATTACATGTTTTGGCCTAATTTTCTGTCTCCTTTGCATCATGTCAAGAATTGCTTCAGTCATTCACTCGTTTTTACTTCTGCTTCTTATTTCCTTTGGGTCAATGTTGTTTGCTGATATCAATCTAGCTTACTTTAATGTTTCCAATTTCGAGTTTCTATTTCCCATTTGTTCTTCGTATTTGTTTCTCACGCTGTTAGTGTATTCTTTCTGCAGGTTGAGGTCATTTACAAGTGTGTTGTATTGCAGTCTGGGTGCTGCCATACGCTTCTTCAGTCTGCGAAGTTTCAACCTTAAGTTGAAGCTGACTGGCAGATGGTCGCTTCCACAGTCGGTACACTGATAAGTTTTGCACTGAACCACTGCGTTCCTGTATCTCCTGTTTATGGTTATGTAATCGATTTAGATTTTCGTGTCCCCTCCTGGGCTTCTCCAAGTCCATAGGCGCCTTGTGTTCTTGAAACCAGGTGTTTGTAACTGTCTGTTCATTTGCTGTACACCATTTGAACTATTTTTCTCCTCGATCATTGCGGATTCCTAATCTAAAGTTTCTAATTGTTCCGCCATTCCTATCTCAACTAATGATTTTAATTTCTTAGTTGAAGTATACACATTCTTTTTCTTCATCGGTTCTTTGCGCTTTTGGTGCATAAACTACTATAATAGCTATGTTGAAGGGTCTTCCTTTCAGTTTGACCAAGATGACTTTTTCGGATATCTGGCACTATCTCAGAACGCATTTCCTAATTCCTTCGTCCAGTATTAAGCCGACTCTCTTTTCGTTACATTCACCACTTGCGTAGATTATCCTGTTGCTGCTAAAGTCTCCATTGTTAGCCCATCTAGTCTCGCATATTCCCAGAATATTGATGTTAAATCTGATCATCTCCAGCTTGACAGTTTTAAGTTGGACACAGTTGTTCAGCGTCCTGAGGTTCAATGGCCGTAGGGCATTTTTCATTGTTGCGCAGCGCAATGGTACAGAGATACCTGTTGCACATGTGTTTTCTTCGAAGAAATGTGTACTCTTTACGCTGTTGGTGCTAACAGTTGCTGGATGACGGTCCGGTGACACTTGTTGCTCCTGTCGCGCGAGGAATTATTTCCTTTGGAAGTAACCCCATCAAGTTAAGTTTCATATATCGATTTTTCAAGGCCATGATTATTCTCGGGGATTTTAGTGGAATGGTATCTTGTTGTCTTCTCCACGGTGATTTATTGAGACACCGCCTCTAGTTAGCTAGACGTTGACTCCTTCAGAGATCTTCTGCCGTTTTAGTAGGCATTGCTTTTCATGTACAAGGAGTTGCTAACCTCCGCCTCACTCACAAGCCCGTGCAGTAGATTAGCCGCATTAGTCGCCGACGTTCCTACAAAAAAATAAAAAATAAAAAATAAATAAATAAATACATAAATAAATAAATAAATTAGAGGGTTCAACTTCCCTAATTTTATTGTGTATATTTACGGGAATGTGTTAGTAGAGTAGTGGGTTTGTTGATAATGTGTATTATTAAGTTGTAACTTTACCAAGTTTGTATAAACACTTCCATGCAGTGAATCCAACTTCAGTCTGAAAGCTTTAAGTGTAATTTACCAAGTGGCCATTTCACTTATCCTTCAGTTTCGTTCAATGGTCAAAGCTGGATAGTTAAAGCATATCTTCTTTACTTAAATGCACAGGAGACGAGGAGAGTAAAGTAGAGGGGATGTCGCAGATAGATAGATA